>VYZM01017784.1:14000-36732 GCA_013398915.1 Dromas ardeola
CGCGGGGCGGAGCGGGCCGGTGCGGGGCGGAGCGGAGCCCCGCGGGGCGGTGCGGAGCGGAGCCCAGCCGGGAGGTGCGGGGGGATGCGGAGCGGAGCGGGGCAGCGCTGCCGGGCCGAGCCGGGCCGGGGTGGGCTGCTGGGATTTCTTCCTTTTCCCTCTTTTTTTTTTTCTTTTTTCCTTTTTTCTTTTTTTTTTTCCTTCCTGCCTCCTCCGCGGAGGTCGCAGCCCGGCAGCGCTTCTCCGTGCCTCTGCGGCATGGGGGAGACTGCGCGCAAAATAAATCAATAAAAGTGCGGCTCCCCCCACCCCCGACCCCCGGCACGGCGGCGGGGTGGGAGCAGAGGGCTTTCTCCTCTTCCTCGCCAGCCCAGGGGGTGGCCGTGGGGGCCCATGGGCACGGCACGCACCCCTGCACCCGCTCTGCCCTCACCTGGTGCAGGGATGGCCAGTGCCCTGGGGATGCTGATGCCAGCAATAGCGGCCACAGTGGTGGGAAAAGACCCCCCTTCGACTGCAAAGCCCCCGGGGACCCTGCCTGCCCCTGGGCTGGGCGCTGCCAGCCGCCGGCAGTGCCCTGAGGTGAGGCAGGTTGGGGTGCAATCCTCTTTTCCCTTCTTGGCAGCCCAGGGCTGGAGCAGGCTGCTCCCACGCTCCCCCAAACCCACCGCCCGTTCCCTGGGCGGGCGCGGGGTCAGTCCGAGCAGGAGGTGTTCCCCTCCTTTGCTATGGAGGGGACTTCACCACCCCAAAAATCCTGCTCCCTGAGCGGAAAAGTAGGGAACTGTGGTGCCGGTGCAGCCAGGTCCTGCTGCCTCTTCTTTCGGCACAGTTTCAAATCACGCACCGGGACAGAGATGCCCCGATCCCAGGGGAGCAGGATGCCCACAGCCCCCACCTCCAGCCTTTCCCAGCCACCGCGTGCTGCCCCTTCCCGAGGCAGAGGAGTCGTGGCATCCCGCTGGCAGCCGCGTGCCAGGCACAGCCGGGACATCGCTGGCTCTGCCAGAGCTGCTGGGGTGCACGGGCCCCGGGGGTGCAGGGCCCCGGTGTGCCCCGGGAGGCAGATTAGGGTTGCTCAGGCAACAGGCACGGTGAAAGCCCGTCTGGATCGAGGCCGCCGGGGCGCACAAGGGTGTTTGTTTTCTGTATTAAGCGCCTGAGCAAAGGGGGGGCATCAGACGGCTAATCCCCCCTCAATGCCTTCCCTCGCTGAGCGGCCGCCGCAGGGCCGGACCCTGCTCCTAGGAATGCTGATGTGCTCTGCCCCACACGGGTGATGGGCTGGGGCTGGGATGGGGTCCCCTCCGCACCCCAAGCAGGCAGGGCTGGGGCAGGGGGTCCCCTCCACATCCCGAGCAGGCAGGGCTGGTGTGGGGGTCCTCTCCACTCCCCAAGCAGGCAGGGCTGGGGGTCCACCACAACTGGTCCCTACTGCAGGCCATGGCGAGCAGCGTAGAGCAGTCCTGAGGCTGCTCCTGGCCACGGCTGAGCCCGGCTGAACCACGGGGCACCGTCACCTGCTGCTCAGGGCCCGCAGCCCCGGCGGGACGGCTGCTGGCCCAAACGGCTCTGCCACCGTCTTGGCTGCCGTGCCCCAGCAGCGCCAGCTCTCCTGCCATCGCCCTCATCCCACCTGCAGCCCCCGATGCCAGGGAACCAAGGGGCAAGGCAGAGCACGGAGAGGCCTCCGCCAGCTCCCACAGAAACGGACCGGCCGTGTTTAACCGGAGCTCTCACTGGCAAAGCATTTCCTCTGCTCGCAGACTCATTAGCCAGCACAGACATTCCTCTGTCCCACAGAGCAAACCATCGACTGCAGCCTCGCTCTGTGCCGGCCTCTCCCCCCTGTCATCACCCCCGCGCCAGCTCGCTCCTCTGCAGCCCCTGCGCCTGCCCCTTCGCCGGGATGGAGCCTGGGGTGCAGCCGTGCCACCCTGGCCATGCTGCCCTGGCCACCCTGCCCCACCTGGCCACACACCGGCTCCTTCCCTCTGCCACGCCAGAGCACCAGGGACACGCACTCCACGCTCAGCGGTGTCCCCATGGTGCCATCCCAAATGGCGCACATGGGGCACCGGGGACAAGCGTGCCTGCGAGGGCGCACGCAGCCATGGCTGCTGGAGGCACTGCCACCCCTGATGTGGCTCGTCCCCAGACACAGCTCGTCCTGGGACACAGCTTGTCTCGGGCACTGGCTGTGCCGAGCCGCTGCTGAAGGTCCTCCTTCCCGGCAGGAGAGGGAAGCCGGGCTTAGCGCGGGATTTAGCGGCTCTGCTGCCTCTAACCTCTGGCAGCTCCACGCCCGCCGGCCGTGCCAGGGCTCTGTGGTGGCCCCAGACTCCCAGGGGGGTGAAAGACACCGCCTCGCGGAAGACCAGCATCGAGCTCGCCATGCCAGCGGCCGTGGGCGAGCTGGTGGGGGCTGCGGTGCCATGGCAGCACCAAGGCCTGGGTGCGCGGGCACTGCTGTGCCCAGGGGCTGCTCGTAGGGTCCCTCATTTGCACACCCCCCCCAAAAAGCCCCGTCCCAGCCATCCTGCTGCTCCACACAAGAGGAACGAAAGAGAGGGAGGAGAAATAATTCAATCTAGGGCTGAAAAATGCCTTAACTTAATTTTGGTGGGTCATGGACGTAATCGAATCAGCCCCATGCATTGGAATATGGTTTCCATGTTTCCACAAGACGGATAATTGTGCTCTGAAAACCAGCCCTTGGTGCTCAGCAGGAAAATCTGCCGTGGGGGTGGGAGGGGGCCTGGGGCTGGGCTGGCGGCCGGGGTCCTGCAGCAATTCTGCCGAGCAGAGCCCCGTCGTGCTGTCGGCTGTGCACCACGGTGCCCCCACGGCAGGGGATGCTGAGCCGCGCCAGCCGCGTGTGCCGGGCTGTGCCAGGCTGTGCCGAGGGCTTTGCCGGGGGACCGGGGCGCATCGCCCCAGCTTTGCAAGCAGTGACAAGCAGGTGAGAGGTGCCCGGGACGGGAGGATGCTGGGCAGCGAGCGGCGGTGCCGGCACAACGCAGGGCAAGCCACGGCTCCGTGTGGAGCGTGGTGCCAGATCCCAGCCTTCGGGAACATTCAGTGATGGATTAAATGCAATCTGACTACCACTGTGGGAGGTTGGAGAGAATTACTTCATACAAATGCACTTCGGAAAGTATTTAGAGTCAAATTTTCAAAAGCCCCTGAACGATTTAAGAGCCAAAATCCCATTTTCCAAAGTCACTTAAATGAGCAAGAATAGATCAGTAAAGAAAACACACCGGCCAGCCGGGGCCTGGCGGGGAGCGGCTGTGGCGGCTGCGGGCACAACATGGAGCGGCCGCTCCACTGGCATGTCGCGAGGGGCCGGTCCAAGCAGTGGCAGCCATGGGCCACCGCAGCCTTCGCCCTGGGAGCCACGAGGGTGCATTGAGGATGCATTGACCCCTGAAGTTTCTGCCCCAGGGGTTCAGCCCGGGCTGGGGACAGGTCCCAGCAGGTCAGCGTGCAGGGGATGGTCCTGCCAGCCTCGGGGAGAGTGCCCGGCTCTGCACCCGCAGCAGCCGTGGGGACGCCACGGCCACCGCTGCCACCGCCAGCTCCAAGCGCAGACCACGCCGGGGCAGGAAGGGTCCCCGGCTGTAACGGGAGAAGGCAGGGCTGCAGCTGGGAACCGCATGGCTCCTTCCCTTACCCCACAACCGCTGCAGCCTCCTAAAAGCATCTCTAGTTCCCTGTTCAGCATCCTAATGAACCGCAAGGGCAGCTGGGACCCTCTGAGGCAGCAACCACGGAGACTCGACCCCCCCAAAGAGTAAATCCCAAAGCAATTAGCTTTGCAAGCTTCGGCCGGGCTGGTGGAGGTTCCACATTCCTCGGTGGCTATAAAGCTCTTTACTGGGATTGTTTTTCTGCGTAAGCCCTGCCCGGGGTACACATGGCCATGGCTCCGGCTCCCAGCGCCTTTGGTGCATGTCATAAAAAAAACACTCTCAGCACGTTGACTTTGCTAGAGCTAAAAAGAAGCGGGTTTATACGCTTCCCCCGATAGAAAGCATAAAGGATCTGAGACAGAATTCTTGCTCCAGGATCCTTTACAATTCCTGGAGGACATTTTTGGAAAGGGAAGGGTTGTATTTACTTTGGCAGCTGACTCCACTCCTATATACATATGCATGGAAAAACTGCACTCACCTAACATTTCCACGGCTCCCTTTTCTGCAGAGAGCCAGCCCAGGTGGGAGCTGGCGGCCCGAGACCTCTGTTTGGAAACGGCATGTTTGAGTTGAAAGCCCCAGAGAAGCTGAAGCTTAAACCTCTCCCCTCGGTGGCCCCAGAGGCTGCTGGCCCTTCCCGGGCAAGTGCTTGCCCAGAGCCAGCGGGCAGACGTGGCCAAGCCCTGAACAGAGCGCTGCGGGAAATGCTGCTGCGGTTTAGTGGGGTAGGAAGAGGAAGAGGAGGAGGAGGAGGGCTGCTGGGCACCGCTGGTGGAGCAGGAGCAGGAGCAAGTGATGTCTCAGCCCCGTGCTGCCACAAGGGTCGCAGGGACAGGAGCGAGGTGGCCCCAGCAGCAGGATGTCCCCGAGGGCTCGGCCGTGCCCGGACCCCGGCAGCCGGTGCAGGGCAGCGCCTTGCTTGCCGAGGTGTTGGGATGGGAGCGAGGGGTGAAGTGACCCCCGTTGCCATTAAACAGCAAATGCAAAACAGACGCAGAAACGCTGCCGCGGGGCATTGCTTGAAATAGCTCAGCACGGGCCCAGGGACGCGGCGTTCACACGAACGGCAGCAGCGTCTGCTCCTGCGCTGGCTGTTCTCGTCTCTCGCCCACCGCGACGGCAGCTGAGGGTGACAGGGACGCCCGCCCACACCCCTGCCATGGCATGCACGGCCCTGGTAGTGGCGCTGGGGTGGCAAACCTGGGAGATTCCCAGTGAATAACCCCCCGGGCTGTGTTTTTCCTGAACGCATTAATTCTCAGCTGCCTTCTGGGGCAGGCGTTGCGGCACCGCACTCCTCGCCCGTGGCTGCGGTCCCCCGAGGGCACGCGGGAGCCGTGGCGTGAGCAGCGCGACTGATGGATGCCCTGCACATCGGGCTCCGTGTCCCACCAGGCCAGGGTGGGGGAGGCAAAACACGTCTCCCTGGGGAACAGCAGCATTTGCGAGCATGAAATCAGCTGGCAAAGGTGCTCCTCTCCCGGCTTCCCCAGCTTCACCTAACCCAAACCAGCTTCCTGAGACGGCAGCTCAGTGGGAGCACTGGAGGGGACACGGCAGCCCCGGTGCTCACCGCAGCTCGAGGCGACAGGGCTGGCACAACCCGAGCCAGGCACCGTCCCCGCGATGCCCCGTGTGTCCAACGTGTCCCCCGCCGCCCTCCTCTCCAGGCACCTCATCCCACCCTGCGCCTCCAGCCTTCCCGTGGCTGCTGTGATTAATTCACTGACAGTGGGGTTGGAATAAATCCACTCGTTGGCACGTTGTAAATTCATCACATGCTGGGGGCGCGCATTCCAGCCCACCATAAACACCCCTGGCTATGAGCTAGTAAATCTGACCCCAGAGCCGGCGGGTGAGGAGTCCCTGGGTCCCAGGGGCTGCTCCAACCCGGGGCCGGGGTGACCCCCAGCACCCAGCCGTCCCTGGAGGGGGGTGGCTCAGGAGAGGAGCCGTCGGGACCAGACTCGCCCAGCTGCTGTCACCCTCCTGGTTTGCATCCCTCCTCCCCGCGCTGTTCCTGCACCAGGGTGGGTGCTGCCGTCTTCATGCTGCTCCCATGGGTGCTGGGGACCCCCGCCATGGGACGAGGGCAGGGTCCTGCAGCCCATCCAGGAGCTGCCCCGGGGGTCCCACGACCCGCCTGGAGCACGCAGCAGCACGAGAGGGGTTTTGCTGCTCCCAGTCCTCTGCCCTGCTGCTGAAACATTTATGCAGTAAACTAGTTGTAAAAGAGAGAAAAAAAAATATGTTTTATTATCCACCAAACAGCTGCTGCTTCATTTTATGGGGGTCATTCTCCGAGGAGGTCCGGCCAGCGGAGCAGAGGCACAAAGCCCAGGTCCTGGTGGGCTCCAGGCTCCTGGCACCCCCGGCTCAGCTCCCCCCGGCCCCCCCCAAGGCCGCAGCACCCGGCTGGGCACACAGGGGTGGGTGGCCATGGCAGGGCACTGCCCGGGGAAGTGCACTTGTTGCTTTATGATTTTTATCAGCCGCGCTATTGTCGGGGCTGTCAGCAGGTCGCCATGGGGAGGTGGCGCAGGGGCCCTGCTTGATGGGTGCCAGCGCGGGGCTGCGTCCCGCGGCCCCCGGAGAGACGGCTGCGAGGCCAGGCGGTGCGGGAGCGGCTCCGGAGGGCAGGGCAGGGAGCCGGGGCCCGGGCTTGTTCCCATCGCCTTCCCCGGCAGAGGAAGCTGGGGCACAGCCTCCCGTTCGCAGAGGAAGCCAAGCACTTGGGACGTGGCATTGCCGGTGCCCAGAGCCACGGGGCAGGGTTGCAGGATGCGGACGCATCCACTGCACGGAGCCCGTCACTCCCCACAGAGTCGTCTGTGGGGCTGGGGGTCCCTGGGCATCACCCAGGGGATGGGGTCCTATGGTGGGGTGAGCATCGACGGGGACAGGCAACCATGGGGACCTGTCATCCCTTGCCCCTGGTTCTCCCCTTCCTCCTTCTCCATCACCTGTGCCCCCTTTGCCTGTGCCGGTGGGAACCATGTGCTCCCCATGGGCACGCCTTTGCTGGCCCCGGGCCACGGCTGGTGCCAGCGCCAGGGACGGGGCACGGGAGGCTGTGCCGCCTGCCCCAGCGCCGCGGCCAGCCCGAGAGCTCCCGGCAGCTCAGCCCTCTATGAAATAATTTGTTATTTTAGTTGTAAAACAGTAAGTGGCCCCTTTCCAGGCAGCGCAAGGGAAAAGCCAAACGAGCCCCACTCCTGTTAATGACGGAGCCATTCAGTCAGCACGGGCAGGGACTGGCAGAGGAGCGGGTGCCCGCCTCCCTCTTGCCCCCTCTGCCACCCCAGCCGTGTGGACCAAGGTAATGATTAATTAGTGGGGCTGCCACTTCTCTGAGCAGCTTTTGTGCAGGGCGAGCGTGCCGGGGCCATGCGGATGTGTGGAGGGCAGTGACAGCGTGTCCGGTGCTGGGGCTGGCACCTTTGCTGTGCCTGGCGTGCCGAGGGGTCCCATGTGGCTCAGCACACACCGAGCTGCCGTGGCTGCCCGCAGCATCTCTGGTTTGGCCGGTGTGAGAGCAGCCAGACCCACAGCCCAGGGCCGTGCTGCTGCTGCAGTGCCACGGTGCCATGGTGCAGGACTGGCTGCTGCTGGGAGCTCAGACTGGGGATGCACACCACTACTGGGAATGCAATCCCAGGGGTGAGCACTGGGGACCCCACTGGGGAGGAAGAGGAGGAATTTTAACCCTTTCCATGCTTGGGGATAAAATCTCCCACCCCTACGTGAAGACCGGTATCGGCGCGGGGCAGGCAGCGGGTCCCCCCGTGCTGGGTGAGGTGGGCAGGCTGCTGCGGTGCCTTGCTGGCCAGGCAGGGTGCAGGCAGGGTGCAGGCAGGGCTACCCCCAGCCAGGCAGCAGGACCCACACACCTGGGGCTGACAGACCCCCCAGGTGGAGCTGCCTGCTCATGCCATATATAAGGGGCCAGAAGCCCAGCCCAGTGTTGATTGTGTGGCTGGTGCTGTTGGGCTTGGGCTCTTCCTTCTGGGTAAGGTGGGAATGTTGCTCCTGGGGTCTCTCCTTGGGCTGGTGGGGGCCTCCTTTGCCTCTCTCTACACAGGGCTTTCATGATGCTGCCTTCTAGCCCAGCTCGGTGCTGGTGGGCAGGAGCAGCCACTGGGCTTTCCCAGGCAGGGCTGAGCCTGGGCTGGTGGCTACTGCAGCAGTGGCTGGCTCTGCCGCTGGCCAGGAAGCCAGCCTGCTGGAAAACCCCCAGGGGACTGCCTCCCCCCAGGGGTATGAGGCCACAGCTTGTGTGTCAGCGGGAGTGATGCTGGTGGGTGCCTGCCCTGCTGCAGTCCCGGCTTGGCTCTGCTCATCGGGTGGGGAGGTGGCCGGGGTGGGGGGCAGCGTGCTGGCTGGGGAGGCACAGCCCCCTGGGGAGCAGCCAGGATGGAGTTGGGGTTGGTGCTGTCTTGGGAAGTGCCCAGGTGGAGACCGTGGCTGGCACTGGGCTGCTGAGAAGGACTATCTGGGGTCCTGGGTGTGGGGGTCTGACTGGTCCCTCTGAAGCATGGCTCAGGGTGGGAGCTGAGGACCCTTCCTTGCAGGGAGCTGTGCCCAAGCAGGGGTAAAGCCCAGGGCTACCTGCCCCCAGATACTCCAGTCCCAACCACACAGCACCCAGTTCACAAAGCTGGGTGCCCCACGGCGACCTTCCTGAGCGCAAGCTGTGAGTGGGGCAGTTCGACAGCCAGCGTGGCTCGACTTTTATCCCAGCCCAAAATCAACACGGAGACTCTTCTGCAGATACTTTGGGCTGGGTGGGGGAACCGTGGGGTGGAGAAGGGCCCTTTCCTTGATCTGCTCTTACAATAACAAAGCCGGGACCCCGCTGGCTTGTCTGGGCGTGGGCTGCCCTGAGCAGCGCACCCCAGCTGGGGCTCAGCTACGTGCGGGGTGCTCCTGCCTCAGCCTTGCTCAATTAATGCGAGTTGGTAATGACTTTCTGCTGATGTGGGTGTAATGTCCTTTGGAAACAGGCACCCTGACATGTGTCCTTTCATCTTCCCAGTGTAAATACAGGGACACGGCTACTGCAGCTCTCAGCCCTGGAGCTGGACGTACCCCATGGACACAGGTGGGTGCTGACGGGGTCCTCCTGGGTGTGTTTGCTTTGTCCTCCCTTTGCTGGGAGGGGCTGGGGGGATCTGGAGGGGCTGGAAACTTTGGGCCATGGTGACTCAGAACCACCTGGGACAGAGGGAGGGGTGAGCAAGCGGCTCATGGGGCTGGGGCTGGCTGTGGGAGCGGGACCAGGCGGGATCCAGCTGTGCTGTGGGGCGTCTGAAGCCCAGATGGCCGAACCTCGGCACTCACCAGTGCAGATGGAGGTGGCACGTGGCCAGTAAATCAGCATCACGTCACCTCCATGCTGGGATAACCTCCTCCCGGCCGGGCAGGGCTGTGTGGACGCTGGGACATGTTTTCCCCATGTTTCTGAGTTTCCAAAGGGCTTGGCAGCCCCGGGAGGGGAGGTGCGGCTGGCGGGAGTGGGAGCAGGCGTGGGTCGTGATGGCTTCTTGGCACCTTCCCTGGCCTCAGGGATGGGGAGACCTGATGTGCCCCCTCCTGTTGATGCAAGCGGGAGCCCCAGGGGGGTCTCAGCAGGGCCCTGCTCAGGGATTTTGACACCCCCAGCAGAAATGGTGCCAGCTCCATGTGCCGGGTACAGACAAAGGGCCCAGCAGAGCATTTCCCTGGGGTCGCTCCCTGGGATCCCATGGGGTCTCGCAGCGATGCCGGGACAGCCTGGCCGTCACCCTCGGAGTCCCGCAGCACTGTGCCGAGCGCTCCCAGGCCGTGCAGGCGACACCCCTCCCCGCTGTCAGGTTTTAGACTCGAGTCCTCAAAAATGCAAAAAATGCAATGGGAATCAAGGTTGGCCTGAAGATTTTTGATCTTTTAGCAATTGCTGCAGTATTGCTGTAAGTACATCCAGATGGCTGCAGACCACACAGAGGCAGCGCGCCCTGCTGCTGCCGGCATGGCCACCTTTGGGCCACCCTGTCCCACCTCACCTGCAGCGCTTGGGGACATTGGGTGCCTTTGGGACAAGTCAAAGGGCAGTGCTCAAGGATGCAGTAAGTTGAGCTGTGCGTCATTAAGGTTAACCATAAC
The DNA here is from genome assembly GCA_013398915.1 of Dromas ardeola. Classification (NCBI taxonomy): domain Eukaryota; kingdom Metazoa; phylum Chordata; class Aves; order Charadriiformes; family Dromadidae; genus Dromas; species Dromas ardeola. The sequence continues at coordinate 23,840 of VYZM01017784.1, forward strand.
AGGTGGCTGCAGGGTGACCTGTCCCTGGGGCTGGTGGCTTGTCACATGGCTCTAAGGGATGCTGCAGCAGAGCCATTGCCCTGGCTGGTACCTGGGGCAAGGATGCGACCTCCAGCGAAGCTTTGCTAAACGTAACGGGGAGCTGAGCATCACGTAGCTGAAACTACAGACCAGCTGCTGAGAAGTGATGCTGCACTATGTCTCCAAACCCCTGGCTCCGTCTCCTCGGCTCCCGGCGTAATCCCTGCCGTGGGCTGCGATGGGCTCCTCGGTATGGCAAGTCACTGCCTGGCTCCGTGAGCTATAGCTCGCTGTTTATTTGGGCTGAGCGTTACTATTGCTGAAACTTCAAACGGGAGGGAAAAAGGTTGGTGTAATTATTACAGGTTAGCTGCTGTGTGCAGAAAGCCGGGGCAGGGCAGACCTGGGCTTGTTTTGGTGCTTTCACTGTGTGTCAGGGATGAGAAAGGAGGGATGGATGGAGGCAATGGCTGCCTCCAGCAGCATGTGCCCGGGAAGGAACGCCCCGGCCTCAGGGTGCTCTCAAGGGATGCCCGGGCCCTGCACATGGTGCTTTGCTTCCCATGCTCGGTGCATGTATCCTGGTCCCATTGTGGGCACTGCTGTCTGTTCTCCCTTCCCTGCTCCTGAGAACTGATGGGCAAGTGATGCTAAATTAGCGGGGAGACTTGTTTTAACCCCCCACTCCCTTTGCTCATGCTCGGAGCCATGGTGGGAGCAGGGCTGGTGGGAAGGTGTGGGTGCCTGGATGCAGCCGGGGGGTGCTGGAGCGGGTAGAGGGACAAGGGGAGGGCTGGGGGTCCATCCCCCCGGCGTGGGCTTCTCCAGAGTGCCCGGGTGCTGCTGGTTCTGACTCCGTGTCCCGTTCCTAGCAGGAGTAGGAGGGTGGCTACCCAAAACTTTCTCCTCGGGGAACAGATCTGTGGTGGCTTTCATCAAAAAGCAAGAGTATTTCTAGGGAGATCAGAATTTCCTTTTCTAAAAGTCAGTTCCCGTTTAGAAAAACATGTTTTGACCAAAAACTGATGTCCATATCTTTTCTCTGTGGTCCAGCCGAGAGCAGAAGATAAAGTGCTGGTGATGGGAGGCTGTTGCTTTCCCAGCTCTGGTCCTCCCCAGCAGCAGCTGTGCTGACCAGTGTTCCCCAGTGCAGGGGGGCGAGTGGCTGCCCCCACCCACCAGCCAGCATCACCCCAAAGCCGCCCTGGCTGCTGGTGTGAGGCTATGTGGTACCAGGAGGGGATATTCCCAGCACCCAACGTGTTCCTCCGGCTCCTTTCCCATCACCAGGAGGAAGGTCCCGGTCCTGTCCCCACGCGCCTCCGGTCTCAGCCGAGCACCCATGGGCCGGTGGCTGAGCTCGCCCTCCCCTCCGCTGCCCACCAAACCGAGGAAGTCGCAACCGCAAAGCTCTTGAAAGCATTTTTTTGGTGGAGACCACCGGTACTGAGAGATTAAAATTGCTGTTGTTTCTTCCATTACTCAGCTTTCCTGAATTATGGGGTGTAATACTCAGGGAGTGGGAATAATTAGGGGAGAACAATGGCAGGCTTGAAGGCTTAAATATGCCTGTGTGGTACTCCCAGCCAGTCCAGCCTGCTGTCACATTTCTCTAGGCCTCCATTTTCCACAGCCCGTGCCAAGCCGTTTCCACTACGGGTACCCGCTCCTCGGCTTCCTCATTCCTCGGGCTCCGCTGCCCCGGTTAACGCTCTGCTCCCCGGCTCCTGGCCAGCTGCCGCCTGTGGCACGGCTCTCCATGCTCTGCCCGGCCGGGATGCTGGAGCCTGGGGTAAGGGGATGCGGGAGCTTGGGGGATGCAGGGGGATGCCCAGGGCAGCCCCACTGCCTCTCTGCTCCCTCCAGGCTCCTCCACACTGGGCAAGCAGAGGTCCCGCCGACTTGCTTCTGTGCTCAAGGAAGCTGCTGTGTTTGTCCCCTCCGCGGGTGATGCCCCTCCGGCTCCTCGGTGGCATCTTGCTCAAGTGCCTTCCCAGCAATGGCTCGCCGCTGCAGGGCCGGGGGGAGCAATGATGGCCCCGGCCGGGGAGCTTGGGCAAGAGGCCGCGATGGCGGCAGTGGCCCTGGGCAGATGCTGGCCCCAGCCGGGGCACGGGGGTGGATGTGGGGATCTCCCTGCCCAGTGGTGGGACGGGGACGTGGAGCCACAGCCTGGGGCAGAGCCGGCCCCATGCCTGGCATCTTCTCTCCGAGCTCTTGGATGTCAGCGCTAGCACTAATTAAAACAAAATCAATATTTTTCTGCTGGAAAAAGAGACATTGTTCTGGCGAGGGCTCTTCCCCGAGCTGAGCTCCCCTGTCTCGGCTGCCCGCACGTGACGGGCAGGGAGAAGCCAACGGGATCCCAGGGCTGAGGTGAAAGTCTGGGGCTTTGCTTCGTTCAGGGAGGGGATTGGCTTTACATTTTCAAATAGTTTTAGTCCTCTTTCTATTAACTTAACCGCTTGGAAGACTTGACTGCAGCCCATTCCCTGTCATCCAGTTTGTTCTGCTCGTGGCGAGCCGGTCGCCACAGTGGGGACGGGATGGCGCTGGGGGTGGGCTGTGTCCCGGGGGGCTCCTGCGTGGCCCCTGGTTGGTGCCATCTCGCTGGTGTAGGGGCACCTTCCCTGGTAACCGGGAAAGGAGGAACCGGCAACCGAGCCACTCTCTCTGGCACTGCTTCAGGGCAGGACGTCGCAGGTTTGAATGGCTGCAGGAAAGATTTAATTGAGAAAGTAGCAGCTTTCGGGACAGCTGAGCAGGGGCTGGGCTGCCTGGAGCTCCATCACCAGGTCCGTAAGCCCAGGTCAGCCCAAGCACAGCGGGGATGGTCTGAGAGCGGCTCCTGCCCTGGGATGGGTTAGATGTCCTTTGAGAACCTGCCTTGCTGCAGCTCAGGGAAACACAGACCATTTCATCCGCTCCCTTTCTTGGAAGCCACAATTAAAACTATTTTGAAAGAAAACAAACATTTCTCATCAAAATGCCTGTTTGTTCCTGGCCTGCAGCTGAAGGTCTTGTCACGGGCCAAGGCTGCGCAACACCAGCAGCTTCCCAACCTGCCTCTGGGCAAATCCGCATGAGCTGGCCGCTTGCAGTTCTGGCTGCATTTGCTAATCGGCCCTTGGAAATTTTGCACCTTCTGTGGAAAGGCTGGACTGGTGCTCCCCTGCTCTGCCCAGGGTCTTTGTTTCTGGGATGGCAGCAAGCTCATGGCTTCCGTGTTTGTGCGGAACGGCTGCACCGCATCCTGCGGGCGCCCCTGCACCCTTTCGGACGGAGCCCAGTGCCACATCCTGCGCCGCCAGGCAGCGGGGGAACGGCTTCCGCAGGGGAACGGTGCTGCTGCCGGCAGGACAATAGCGGCTATGGTTTTAATTATTGGGGTTTAGTTGTGTGGAGCGGAACGAGAAACCGAGAGCAGTGAAACCGCAGGGAGAAAGGCGGAAAGGATGGTCTTTGGCCGGCTGCCTGGCGGGAGGCGTGCTGGGGGTGGCTGGACCATCCCATGGCCGGGAGAGCACCGGCGTCCTCGCTAGGTCGCGGCACCGCAGCAGGAACGATGTCTTGTCTGGTGTCAGCCTCTTCTCCTGCCACTGTCACGTTGTCGCCCAGGGCTGTCCCTTCCCATCACAGCTTGGCATGAGCCGCCTGAACTGCTGCGTATGGAAACAAAGCCCCGTGCGGTGACACGGGAGCACGGACCCGACCGGGCATGGGGGGGAAAGGGGACACCGAGACAAACCGGGTCGCTGCCCTGGACACGCCTCATCCCTGCACGTGCTGCTGGTGCCAGTCTGTGCCTGGGAGGGGGGAAGTTCCTCTCTGTGTTTCTGTTCACTCAGCTCTTTAACAGACGCCTTCGCCGCACAGAGACTTCCAAAGGGCTGGACCAGCTCTGCAGCCGGGCAGAGCGTGGGAGGAGGGTGCCTGTCCTGCTTAGGAAACACAGAAAACAATAAAAGAGGAAAAATGGAGCCTCCTTCCCTTCACCCGAAATACCAAACGCCACCAAAATGTGGCGGAGCTCGGAGCAGCGCTGCTGGGGCAGCTCTCGTCCCACCCTGCAGAAATCTCCTCCTCTTCCTCAGCCCTGGCACGGGGTGCTGCAGGAAGGTGGGTGCCAAGGAGTATCGCCAAACGGCTGCCCTGACCCAGCACTGCCTGGTGGGCATTCCCGGCTTTTGAAACCATGTTTGGACCAGGGCAGTGTTTTTGCAGCATGGCTGTGCTTTGGGAAAAGATTTTGCCAGTTGCCCAGGCTCCCTGGGTCAGCTGAATGCACTTTGCAGCCAGCCCGGGTGCCTGGGAAGGTTTATTAAAGCATCGCCATACCCCAAGTTGCCAGACTGTTATCAGGCAGAGAACACATTCATGTGGTGCCAAGTGCAGGGAGATGCTCGGCCAGGTTGGCCAGAGCTGGGAGTCCTGCGGCAGGGACGTGCCTGGCTGGAACCCGTACCCCGAGCATCCTCTTGCCTGGCCCTCCTGCTGCCAGCAGTTTTTCAGTGCTCGGCTGCAGCGGGACATGGGGCTGGAGCACCCCAAGGGGCTGGGGCTGAGCATCCCAGGCGTGTGGGGCTTGAGGGGGCTGTTTGAGCTGTGAGTGGATGGTACCAGCCCAGCATTGCCCACTGCTCAGGGCTGCCAGCACTGTGCCAGCCCTGCCGAGGAGCTGCCGTTCCAGCAACACGAGCCCTTGAGAGTGAAATGTCCTCACAGCTCCAGCGAGCACCCGGCACCCCGGCCAAGCACATCTGGCAGAAAGCTGTGGGAGCTGCCCTGGCAATGAGGACACCAGTCCGGAAACTCCTCCCTCCCGGAGAGATTCCCCTGTCCCCATCTGGGCTCCTCTCCCGGCACCATCCCTGCCCCATCAGCGGGTGCCGGGTCTGCAGAGGGACGGTGCCCAGGGTTGCCACCCACCACCAGTTTAGGTGGCAGGAGTGGGACTGGGAGCTCTGCTTCCCACCAGCGAGGGGAGAAGGGACCGCCCGGCTCCGGGCTGGTGTGAGGGTGGGACGTGGGTGCTGTCGGCGTGGGCTGGTGGTGCAGAGCGTGGCTGCGCGCATGGCCGGGCTCACTGCCAGCGCCGCTGCAGCCAAAACACCCCACGGCCCCATCCTGCGCTGTCGGAGCAGGGCGGCAGCAAACTGCCCTCGCTGGCTGCTGCAGCAAATCGGGCAACAAAGCCTGGGCGAGCGGGGAGCCGGAGCACCTGGGGGGATGAATCGGTTTAAACCCTCAAGCTGGACCCTGGTACGTCATGCCTGGGATGGGAGTTCAGCTCCCACCGGTGTGCACTCTTGGGACACGCTCCGGCTCAGCACCGTTCGAATTCCTGCTCTCCCACGGGAGAAAACAGAGCTTGAGGGAGGCAAGGGCTGGAAAAGCTCCTTCCACCCTCTGCGGGCACCACTGCGAATAAAGATCCCGGGACCCCTTGCTCTGGGAGCCTGGGATGGGGTTGGGATGCTGCACTGTGGCTGAGAGCCCAGGTCTGGGTGATGCAGTGGCCATCTGCTGCCATCACGGGGTGGCCGAGTGGCCGGTGTGGGCAGGCAGGGGCTAGGCACAGCGAGGGGGGCTCGTCCCGTGTGCTGCCGTCTGCCGGGGTCCGGCAGCATCGTGCTCCGGCAGCATCACTCTCCGGCAGCGCTCCCACCCCGTGTCCCGCGTCCCCTCCTCGACTTGTTGCTATTGTCATCTCTAATATCACGCCGAGATATGAAAGGCTGAAAGTCACCTCTTTTCCTGCCAGGTTAAATCGCTCACCAGGAATGTCTATTATTCCCACAAGTCAACTTTCCCCTTCGCGGTATGTGTCCAGGGGTCAGGCCTGGCACTACATGAAAGTGAAGGGTATTCAATAACCTAGAGCCGTGGAAAGGCTTTAGTCCAACTCCAACCATGTTCAGGGTTTTATTGATGCAGCATGCCTTTCCCCATTTGTTTCCTATAAACAGCACATGGTAATATTTAGTAGGTTTCAAACAGAGCTTTTTGCATATTCTCCCTGGTCTACAATGAGCTACTCGGTAGTAGACAGTTTTAATTTACTTAATGCAATTTTTGGTTTTTGTTCTTCCAGAGGGTCTGGGCTGGTTTTGACCCAGTCGCCCCAGCAAATTACGGCACAGCTCCGTAGTTCCCGGGGGGGCGGTGGCGGGACCCCAGGACCCCAGGAAGGAGGGAAAGGACCCGGCACGAGCTCACCATTGCAAAATCGCCCCCTTTTAGCTGTACGTCAGCGAGGAGGACACGGGCCTCCCTTCCCCTGGGAGAGTCCCCGGGGGCAGCTGCTGCCCAGCGCTGTCTCAGGCGCCGGGTGCGTGTCGGGGCTGTTTGGGGCCACTTTGGCTGGCAAAGCCTGGCTTTTGTCACCGGCCGGGCTGGTGACACGTGACGCTCGCCAGCCCCGGCCAAAGAGAAAAGCCTCTTTATTGCAAAAGCTGATGCTTCCCCATCCCCGGGGGTGGCAGCGGCCGGGGCACAGCCCTGGGTGCTCCGTGCGGGGCTGCGGGGTGCCCCCCGGCACGGGGGGATGTCCCCCGTCAGGCTGCGGGGCGGCTCCCTCACGCCACAGGCTCCTGGGGAGCGTCTGCACCATTTCTACAAGCAGGGAGGGCGAAAGCTCCTGCCGGAGCCAGCAGTCGCCATTCCTCGCCCGCGCGCTCCCGGCCGCAGCACTGCGTGGCTGATGGCAGCCGTGGAGCAGCCCCCACATTGAGTGGGCATAGGGGGGACACACAGGTGCCTCCCGAGGTGATTTTTTGCCGCTATGAATGACCACAGATACCATGTCCCAGCTCGCTCCTTGGGCTGGCGGTAGCGAGCCCCTGCTAATGTACCCGCACGGGTATTCACGGGGCAGGAAAAGGCCAGTCCTTAAACAAGCAAACATTGACTGCCTCAGCCCCCGAGTCCCACCCCCGGCCACAATCCCTCCGTGCGCTGAATATTGGGCAGGTTTCCTTCGTGCAGCAGCTTTCAGGCACGCCGGCCGTCAGACATTCCTGGTGCGGCGCTGCCGTCACCCTGCCACCCTGCAGGGCGGTGAGCCCACGCCGCTCGCAGCCGCGCCGCGTCGCCAAAGAAAAGGGAGAGGAAACCAGAGTTGACACCGGGATTCTTTTAATGCAATCGCTTTTAAAATGCAGCCTCAAAATGAATTACAATGGTCAACAATGAGAAACAACGGATCTTTTTCATCTCTGTGACGTGGCCACACAGCACCTCTGCCTCCAAAACTCATCAGCCACCGCTGCTCCTCCATGTCATTCTTCAGCTGCTTTTACAGCCACTCGCTGCCCCTTTGCAGGACACGCATCACACTGGGCGCCCCAACCCTCCCACCAAAGGGACTCATTTGGGCAAGAAAAGGGATGGGGTGAGCCACCAGTGTCCAGAGAACCAAAACGACTGGCGGCACAAACAGCACCTTCCTCTCTCACCTTACACTCAGGCATAAACCTACAAAGTTATCGGAGCCGCCAGCTCCTGTGGACATAAAAGCATCGCGTTGAAGCTCCTAATTATCTCTGCGGATCTGTGCCTTCATGCTATGTAAAGTGATTTGAGAACTGAACGTCTGACTGCGTTTTCTGGCTGACCGGGACAGCAGAGGAAGCCGATTTTCCAATATCTTGTTTTTTGAGATCTAATACTACTTTGTGTATTTATTTTAACGAACAGCAGGTGCTACAGACTGCCAGAGCTTGCCAATTCAAATATCACGGGAAATTCTGTTGTAGCCTAAACATCTGTGAGAATACACCGCAGCACCACCTCCGCGCTGCGCAGGGGAACAGGCTCTACCTGCTGAAATACATTTATCACCGCCCGGTCGTTAGTCTGAGTTTTGTTTTTCATTCCATGGACTTGCCCCGCGGCCCCTGGGCTGTACACGCTGGAGACCATCGATGGCATTTTACCCTCTCTTTCCTTTTCTCCATTTAAATTATTTACTGCTGCTCCACTGCAATTTAACGGTCCTCCCCTTACGAGAGGAGAGTCATGAGACTTCTGGGGGAAGGGAAACTGCAGAAAGGCCCCGGCCACACCGACCCCCTGAATCTGCCGGTGCTGGTGATGCTGCTGCTCTCCCACAAAAGGAACCGACCAGGTGCCAACACTCAAACGGATCTCCCGAGTCACCCTTTTGTATCAAGCTCACGTTTTACTAGTAATTTCAGAATGAAATGCAGCAAGACAGTTTGGTCTACAGAAACACTATGCACTTATCTCTGAATGAATTTTAAGCCCCTCTTTTCAAGGACAGCGTTTAACAGTAAATCAGCGGGCTCTCACAGCTTGGTCTCCAATTCTGGTAACAGAACATGGATTCAGATTTGAACAGACTGGAGCTTTTCTGGAGTCGGAGCAGTAGTTCTCGCACAACCAAACGTCACAATTAGAAACTGAGCATAGAAAGAGTCCCCAGGGGAATACGAAAAAGACGTCACCTTATGAAAAAGCGTCAGAATGAACCTGTGGAATAAACTGTCTTCTACAGAAGATGGAAGTAAGAGTAGAAGAATATAATTACATCTTAAGTCAGTCAGTCTGAATGCGCAGGGGCACTAGATCCCTACAGATCTGCGATGAAAGCGCTCTATCCCTACAGATCTGTGACGAATGCTAATGGGCAAAACCAGCTGGTCCCCTCCAGTCCCAAAGGGAGACTGGGCTGCGATTCACTCTTCACCAGCTGGAAGATTGTCTTCAATCCGCCTGATGAACTTCATTCTAATTTCTGTGACGCTGTCACCCTTCAGTGTGTCCTGGACAAATTTTACATCTACGGCCATCTGAACCTAGGGAAGAGGAAAGCAGAGCTGTTACCTCCCTTCAGTAGCAGCTTCTCTAGGAACTGCCTGATTGTGAAGCACCAGTTGAAGGACTCTGAGGGCATGACACACAACGCAGAGCTCTACAGAAGCTCATTATTTTTCAAGATCACACCCTCCTTGTACATTGTGGCCTACATGGTGGACAGCGGGCACCTTACCTTGGCAAATGTACCTCCTACAGCGTAACCGGGACTCCCTGCAGAGATCAGGGCCCGATTCGCTCTGGGCTACGTGTCCTGCTGTTACACGTATGTTCCTTGAAAATTTCAGCTAAGCAAGATAATCTAGCCTATATACAGACTCCTAAATTGGAGACACAGCTGTTCTCTTGTCCCAGCAAATTCCCAACTAGGGCTCAGAGCAGTTACAAAGTAAAGATTTTGAAGCTTCGTAAAAATTCAAGGAGATACTAGTGCCTCGGCTTGGGTCATAAGAGGAAGGGGCTTGGTCAGGACCTCTGGGACTCACAGCAGCTGCGCGCTCCTGTAGCTCTGCCCTTCTGGGAATGGATTTCACATCCAAAGCAAACACAGACTAGACATTAAAGTATCTGCTGATACCTTGGTCGTTTGTATTTCTGTCTCACTGGAAGAGAGACGTTGGCTCACCATTTCCAGGGCACCTCGCAGCACTCCACACAACAGGTTGGAATAGATGAGAGAGGAGTGGTTGTCAGGGAGCTCAACAAAGTCCACCAAGGGGTTATTTTCCAAGATCAGGGAGAACTCATCGCCTCCAGGACTCCAGTTGGTGATGCTCGGAGTGATGCCCAGGTACATTTTAAATGCTATCTGTTATGTCAAACAGAGCATGAACAAGAACACATCCCATGAAGCAACAGCACAGCTTTGGTCTTTATCAAATTACTAAAGGGTTTTGAAAACACCATTCCTTTCTCCCATTTCCCACCAGTCAGCAGTAGCCAGGGATCTAATTCTCTCTTTTTCCTCCCCAAAACCACAGTCAAACTCTCAGAACAGTCCTGTGAGTAGCAAAGACTCTATCCTCACATGCAAAACTGGACAAAGCTGTGCTTTGACAATTACCTTTGCAATAACATCTGCAGTTTCACGGAAATCATGGCATCTTCCGACATTGGACCGGGCCAGAAAGTCTTCTATGAGCCGAACACCGATGTTGTAACCCCTGTGAATGTACAAAAGAGCAACAGCTACAGAGTGGGAAGAGTGTAGCTTTAAAAAGACATCCAACATTTATAAAAGAAAATAGGGGAGAAAAAAAATTTCAACCTGAGAAATACCAGTATTAAATAAAATCCAGTCTGCCAGGCTTTTATTGTTAGTGCAGCACCCAGACGTGCCACACTGCGAACCCGAGCTCCTACAAGGCTCCGCTGCAGCAGATCCACTTACATTTTGTCAAGCTGCTTGTTGACATCCTCGTCATTCTCGTAGTCCTTGCACAGCTGGGTGACCAGAGCGCCATACGTCAGCGTGAAGAGCTCCGAGTTCTAGACAGAAGCAAAAAGGATTTAGCACAAGCCAAAGAGAAAACTGACTGAGCACTGCTGCATCTGTGTCCAGCGCTGCTTCCGTCGGCCTGCAGAGGGGGAACAGAAACCTTCTGTCTCAAAGGAATGTGCTGCTTAGTAAGGAGAGATCCCGGTTCATATTTTGGCAAGGCAACTTCTGTCTCCTTAGAAAGAGAAATCCTCTTTGACTAGGAACGACTGAGCACTTTCTTTCTCTCCCTCTCTCCACTCACACAGCACTTCCCATTAACACGTGCCGAATCTGACCTGAAGAGGCAAACCAGGAGGCTGCTCCCACCCTGCAGCCATTCTTGGCAACTCCTGTCAGCTGCCAATTAGCGTTTCTCTGCTTTAAGCGGCACATCCCCAGATAACTGCAATGACACCTCCAGGTCATTTTGTGTGCCACTGACCACCTCCCAGATGGCTAAACGTGCAGTTGCTGGCGACCTGAATTTATTTCGACCACTGACCTAGAGATGCAAACTGGCTCAAGCTGCCGTTATCTGTGCTTCATGAACACTCTGCAAATGGGCAACGCTCGTTAGGCTCCATTTCTGCTCCTTTCAGTGGGACAAAAAATGCTCGTCCATTCACAGATTTATTACATTCTGCTACCAAGAAAAAACAAGACTCATCTGGTGCCTAGAAAGTTATCTAGGCACATAATTTGCTTCATACATTAAAATCGGCTCCTCGGACCCAGAAGAGGAAAAGCAAGGACGATTTCAGGTCGGGTCAGCAGATCTGTGTTGTGCACATCCACATTCTGGGCCTGGTTAGGATCAGAGTTACTTGGCTTTCTTTGCACAGTTGCCAGATTTGCAGAAAACACCAAAGGAAGAGTCTCCTCCCCCAGCCACCTCTGTCACTGACCCTCAACCTATGTCAAAGTGCACTTTCTTGGGAGCCGTTAAACTGGACCTGTGATTACATGGTCATTAAAGGCTGCAAAACAAAAAGCTACAATAGGCTTTAGCTTCCCACAGAACCTGAAGGAAGTGTTTTAAGGAACAAATAAACCATCGCCATTTATTTCTGCTTTCAGTTTTAGCATTCAGAAACATTACAGAGAGACTAATCCCAGATTAAAAGCCTATCACCTACCATGAGATGCATAGATGCAGAAGGTGAAATGAATGGCAAATACCAATACTACAGAATGAAAGCAGCAGGCAGGCAGAAAGGAAGGGAAAAGAGACAACATCAGAGTTAAGTGACAACACTGATCGCACTTCATTCTGAACAAGATTACAGAAAGCAAGACAAACACAAGGAGGAATCACTCCCAAACGGCAACATTCAACAAATAGAAACTGGCTTTGTTAGAAGACACAGGGAATTCCACCTTGTCATTGTAAGAGAACCAGTCAGACTCCTCGGTACTTTTGCCCAATTTTAGATCTAAAGAACTGACACATTCTTTGGTTTCTTTACTTACAATTCTGCTTTTGTCTTGGAAAGATAAAGGTTGTGGAAGTTCCCGTCACTCAAGAGCGAGGGACAAGGCGGAAGTCTCCCGTAGCTCAACTGGCAGAGTCACACATTTGGCAGAGAATTTAACAAACATGCAAGAAAGGTTAGGCTATTTTTAAGGATTTCAGTAATTTTAGTAAAGACAGGGCTTGGCAGCCAGAGAAAGTAGGGGTGAATGGATGGAGGAAATCCAGCTGTTACCAGTCCAAGGTGCTGTCATTTACTGTGTAAAGCCATGACGCCGTCACCTACTGCCACCAGCCCCAAAGTCTGCAAACCCAGTGTTGGTCATGGTTATTGCCTGCGACGCTGCTATTCAGGTAACTTTAAACCATTATAACAAGGCTTCTAAATTCTAAACTTCTAAATTCATATTTGTAAACGAACTCTTAATTTTCAGTGAATCTAATGGAATTAGGTGCCCAGTACTTTTCCATATTTTTTTTTCATATTGCAGACTAGTGTATAGTCTCAACACTATGTAACCATTGTGTGGCTACAAAAATGTCAGAATCCTAACGAAGTAACACCAATTCCTTAAATAAAAATCACTGTATTTAAGGAGTTGAGTCCCTGGTGGTGCGGAGGGGGCAGGAGCAGCCGCCTGGCCCCTGCTGAGCCACAACCAGCCCTTCAACACGACCAAGGAGAGAGGAAAAAACGGGTTTTATTTTTTATTACTTGCTTGCAAATACTGGCACTGCACGAGAAATGAGCTGGTTCGCTCTGGTGTGGCCCGGAGTTCGACCTCAGCTCTGCAGTTTCGTTCTCCCTCCCCCGTTTCTCCGCTCGGCCGGACGGGTGAGGCGGGACCGGCGTGAGAGAAGAAGCGTCTGCGTTCTGTCCCGTTCCTGCCCGATCCCTGACCCCGGCCCCGTCGCACCGGACGCTCCCCGCCCTGCCCCGGGCAGCTCCCCTTCCCAATGGCGGCGGGGACCGGAGGCTTTAGGCCGCGTCGGTTCCCGGGCGGTGGCCGGCCCCGCAGCTCCCGCGGTACGGCTCGTCCCGAGCCCCCGGCTCCGCACCCGCGCCTCGGGCCTTCGGGGCAG
>VYZM01017784.1:64978-102076 GCA_013398915.1 Dromas ardeola
CTGGGCCGGGCCCGGCCTCCCGCCGTCGTCTCGCGTCCCTGCCGCCGCTTGGGGCCGGCCCGGGCCTGTCCCCGGAGGCTGCTCTAGTCCCGCTCCGGCCCGGGCCTGTCCCCGGAGGTTCATCTCCCTGTCCCGGCCCAGCCCGTTTCTGGAGATTTCTGTTCACTGCGTGGGCCTCTGGGAACCGTCCCTGGAGATTCTTTCCCCCGCTTCGTGCCTTCGGCCTGTCCCCGGAGGTTTTCTCCCTTCGCCGAGGTCTCGGGCTGTGTCTGGGGTCCCCGCATGCTCGCTGCGGCACGGGAGGTGCTGCCTGTATTCCCGGGGGAGGCGGTCGGGGCCGCTGGGGCTGGGGGGAGCGGCATCTCGCAGGGGTAGCAGCTTGTCCGGGCTGCAGCCGCGACCCCGTGAGCTGGGGCTGGACCCCCGGTGGTGTGTAGCTCTCGCAGGGCTCACGCACCGGCGCTCAGCACCGTGTGTTTCTCGGTGCAGCAGGATGGGTTGGTTCAGTCATGTTCCACGCTCTGCATCTTGTTTAAAAGTGAAGTTTGGTAGAACCTCAGGTGATGCAGTGGAATGGGCTTTGCAGTGGCACAGAGGCATATGTGAGCCCTGAATCTTTGTTTTCACCAGGCTGACAAAGACTTGTTTCCCTAATTCTTGTTGTTCTGGAGAGATTAATGTGTTTGTGGTTTCTATAAATACATTTCAAAGTCTCCACAAGGTAGTTGTCACTGTAAGTGCCTCTTGAATGGCTTTTTCAGTGCATTTGTGCCAGAAGGTGACGCGATAAGTTTGGAATAAGCAGTACTCCGTGTAGCAGCCTTGAAAGGCGCAGGTTCACTTCTGTTTGGTGTGTGTGAGGACTCTGTAGCCGTGGAGTGGGTGGTGGTGTGTGTGTAACAGCATTTCCTCGGGACTTGTCGGAGGTGGGGTACTCGTTTTTTAAGTATACAGTTTTGTTTTGGATGCTGTGGCATAAGAACAGATTCGTTTGTTGAAATAAACAATCTGTAAAACAGTTTGGAAAAAGTTATAGGTTGCTTTATAGGTAATGGGGAGAAGGAGAGGAGCCTTTATCTGCTGCTTCTGCGGCAGTGTCAGCACAGAGCGCCTGTGTAGGAAGCTGCAGGGTCACATCAGCCAATGGACATTTTCAGGATGCTCTTTCCTAAGAGCACAGACAATTAAATCATCCAATTACTCTCTGCAAAGGACTCTTGCAGTGTTCCTTCCTGCTAGTAGCGAGGGCAGGTAGTTATGTCAATGTTTATGGTAAGGCCAATGTGATGTTTTAGGTATTTTTAATGTGCCTTTTGTATGGACGCTGCCCTCAAGTGCTGTGGCTGAAAAGGAGAGTTGTCCTTTGGGTTTGTATTGCATAACACTGTTTCCATTCCTTTAAAAAGGTATGTTTTGAAGCTTAGCCTCTCAGATTGCCTTTTAGGGGACTATATTGTAGAGGCAGAAAAAAAAGAGTATTTAGACACAATGGTGCCTTCTCCTGGAACGTTTAGTAGTTTGTCTGTGTACTTGCTGTGGCACGTTGCAGGTGCCTAGCACAGAGTGAGGAAATGGCTGACTTTGTGCACTGCATTATTACTTATACAATCTAACAGCAGGTTAAGAGGATAAAATAAGGCAGTTATTTTAGAGAGCTGTCTAAAATGCATGTTCTTGTGACATAGGATCCTCTGTAGAGTCTAGGGCCTTGTGATTATGTCTAAATTTTCTTTGGATCCTGCTATATATTTTTCTTTCTCATCTTTGCGACTGTGAATTAGTTGTTCCTACTTTAGAAGGAGCAGGGAGGGGCACGTATGAGAAGTCAGTTTTAAGAGTTATCTCTGAAATCCTTAAGAAGCTGAAAATGCTGCTCCCGATGCAGTACTCCAGCAGATAGGCCTTAGTGTCCTGAGATGCCTTTTCAAAATTGGTGTTGATTACATGTGAAAGTGTGTGATCCGTAAATGATGGGATCTCAGCGCAGGGAGTTTGCAGAGTTCTGGAGTCTGAACGGATGGCTGCAGCGTTGCACCGTTCCCCTGCCTGTGGGAAGGAGGAAGGCGTGGGGCAGCGTGTCGTTGCCAGCAAGGGTGTGGGAGGCCTTGCCGCCTGCTAACTCGAATGCCCGCATTTTTACATCCTTTTTTTAATCCAGGGATCAAAAGGTGAAACCTTCTACCTGCCAGCTTACTGTAAAGAAACAACCTGGCCATGGTAAGGAGGCACCTATAGTGCAGTCCACCTGGTATCTTTTTGAGGTGCTTGCTGTACGTGCGTTAGAGGGTGGCAGATCTCGCTGCCCTGCAGGGTGTCCGTATGGACCCTGTGTTGGCAGCGGCCGGTGCGTGTTGGATGAATCCATGCCCATGTTCTGCATGTAGTTCTTTGTCTGCAGAAGTTGTGCCTGTGTTTCTGATGAGTTGTGCTCTGGTGTCTTCCTGCTTTTTTCCTTCCGTGTTAATTCCATGTCTCTCTGCGAGCTGTGTGTCTCTGGAAAACATGGTTCTGCTCTTAGTGCTGTCCGGAAAGGGGTTTCCCTGTACGCTGGGATTTCAGAGCAGCCCTGTGCCTCTGGCCTTTAATCCTGTTTTGCCGAAAGTAAAGTTTTGTTATGTGTATTGTAAATTAAATGGGCATCCCGCTATTTGGGTTGTGGTAATATAATTTAGCTCTCTGCTGCTTTCTCCAGCTTATTTAAGCCAGGAAGTTTTGTAAACTATTTAAGAAAATAGTCATCTAGGTCAAGCCAGGCCTGTGCCTTGTGAGTTCACGGGTGGGGTGTTTGAGATTGGCGTGCTGCAGAAAAGCTGGTGAGCACCTTCTAACATGATTGGCGCTATTAGAAAACAAAAGCATTACGTATGTAAACCACCAGCATATAAAGTAGGTGGCAATCCATGCAAGTCAGCAGATTTAATTTTTTTATTTTTTTTTACCTGCTCCCGCTTTCTCTGTTGTAAAAGAAATCTTGTTTTGAGAGGCCTTGGGAGTACTGAGCTGGACTGGTTAAGCCTGAGGATGCTTTTCGTTGTAAAACTGTGGTATTCCCTTTGTTAGCTGTATCACTAGCTCCCTAAAAGAATAGTGCAGTTTTGCCAGAAACTTGGTTATTTATTTTTTTTTAGCTCACTTGGCTTTGTTTTTGCAAAATGACAGTTTGCTGTGTTGGAACTTGTTAAATAATTGTTTAAGCAGCTACGTAGCCCTTGAACTTTTTTCCATATCTGGAAAAGTTTATAATATACGGAGCTGTGTTTAGTGGCTGTGTGTGCCAGTACAATAACGTGTTTTTTGGGTTGTATGGTTTCCTCTGAATTACGATGGTACAGAGAGTTCCTCTGTGTTGCGGGATTCCTGCTGTATATTTAACCATATAGTTTAGGCCACGGGCCTCGAAAGAGAGAGGAATAGTGGCGTGGTGTTCATTGCAAAAGCTGTTCTGGCTCCCTGGGGAGCTTGCGCATGGTGATCCCGCAAGGCTGTGGAAACAGCTAATGGCTGGCACTGGGGTTCTGCTGGTTTACCTTGTGCTTGGCGTAGCTCTTAATGTGCTTTGAACTGACCCCTGTTCTGGTACGGGCAGACTGTTCAGCAAACACTCGCTGCTGGGCAAGCCTGGGAGCATGTTTGAAACTGCTTTGTGGGTTTCTGTAATGGGTCCCACGATGAGGAGAAGGTGTTAGATTTGGCGCAAGAGCTCATCTTGTCTCCTCTGTTCCTGCTGGAGTCATGCCAAAGCGGTGCCTGGGAACAAGTAGGTGCCATTTTCCTTCTGCATGGCAGGCCAGGTTTGTAGGTCCAGAGTCTCTCTTATCGTAAAGCAAAATATCCTTCCCCTCTTCACAGTGAAATAGAGCATTAACAGAGGCTAAATGATGAAGGTAGTCGCTGCTATTAGGTTTGAGAAAGTTAAGAGTTCCTGCTTAATTTAGCTTTATCATGTCAGAGCTATGAATAGTAAAATCATGGGATTACATTTCATGCCAGCTGAGAATTGTGTTTGCGCCGTTTCACTCCATGGTAACCGGAAGCTGTCGCGTCCATTAAAAAGAAAATAATGGCACGCAGCGATGACACCCAGCCTTGCTGCGGGAACCCTGGAGTGCTGGGTCCTTGCAGGGGGTGTAGTTTCCTACAGGACGAGTTTTCTGTCGGTGCCCTTTCTTCCTATCACCTATGAAAATACTTTGTACGTTTCTTCCCTGTTGTATGCCAGTGGGGCCTCTCTGCTACGCCCTGCTCATGGCTACTACTGCTGTGATACAAGAGCAAACGGCCTGCTCGTAATTTCAGCTCCAAATTCGTCATCTGGCCATTTTTAGCCTGTCATGATTTACAGTGTAAGGTGGCTGTACAAAACCCAAAGAAGCCCCTGCTGTAATGCAAGGGGTGCTGTTGCTTGCGCAGCAAGCCAGTGTGTGCCCTCCCCACCGCTGCCTGCATTTCACTTTTACCTTTGGTTGGGTGGAAGGAAGAAAGCTTGGCAAGTAACCCCTTCGGTTTCTCTGCCCTGAGAGCACAAAAGGTGATGGGTTGGCGGGTGTCAGGGGTCTGTTCTCAAGGTGTTAGGCTCAGTATTAATGATGTTAACTTGTGCCTTAGCAGAGGGCTGTGCATATGATATCTTACGGGGGTTGTGTACCTCATTATTTGAGGCCCTGTGTATCTGTGTAAATTATTACACTTAATTGCGGCTATAGGGCTGTGCATGAGATTGGTTTCCTGAGTTAAGGATCTGTGTATGCACTGTCTGATTAGCTTAAGTAATTTTGGCAGCCTTTTTTTACTGGGAAACAGTGCTGGGGTGAATGGCTAAAATCAGAATCCTTTCCTGTGCTTGTAAAATACGAGGATTTGCCAGTATCTTGATTGTTTTAAATTTGATTTTCCCTTTTTTACTTAGGTGAGAGCTCAATCGCTTCTAATAAAGTGGTATTCAGAAACATAATTGATGGGAGACTTATACAAGGTATGTAAACACAGTACTGAAAACTGTCTGTTCGAATAAGCTTATTCCATACGTACAAGATTTCTGTGGATGAGCATTTACCTGTTTCGTAGCTTCCAGAGTGTAGGGATAGCCTGTTCTGATGGCTTGTGCTTACATATAACTGCATGATTTTTAAATTTTTTTTTAAAGAACTTTTAATGTTACATGAAGTTAGGGAAATCCTTTTCCTTGTTTTCCCCTGAGGTAACAAGATTCAAGTTAAGATAGAGATAAATCAAGTGCTGTCTTGAGAATAAACATGTGAATGGTTTTACTTTTTGCAGCTTATAAATGAGAGTTGCTGGAGCTTGTATTTTCATAGGTTAAATTTGTGAAGAGTAGTAATCCTTTAGGACAGATTCATTTTTGACTGTGACTGTACTGTGTATTTCAGAAGATGTTCCGAAGAGCCCCGGATTAAATTATTTTTTACATTTATTGCTGTTTCTTTGGAAGCATAACTTCCACGTATTTCTAACTGCGTTGTGGTCACTGTAACGAAGCAAATCCTGGCGTGCAGAGTCTGCTGGTTTCCAGCCTGCAGTGACCTGAGAGGGTTGGAAACTTCACTGGAGGTCACAGTTTATTCTTCCATTGCCATGTGGGGAGTAGCACAATAACTTCAATTATGCACAAGTTTGAATTCTTCTGGTTAACCGATTTGTGAATAGTTTTCTTATGTAAAGTAAATTGGATCATTTCTTGCTTCTCTTGGGTGTTCTGAAACTACAGGCACAAGGATTCACAGCCCCCAACAGTTCTGACAAGGGTTCAGTTCACATCCAAAACCGGGTCAAAATAGTAGGGCTGCGCTGTGAGGAAGCCATTAGTTCTGAGAAAGATCTGGTTTTTCTGCTTGTCTGTTCCCAGGTTGTGTAGGTTTGGATGCAAAAAGCTGATGAAATAGTTTTTTTCTCCTTTTTTTTTTTTTTAATTAAGGATGTTTTTATTCTGTGTTTGACAGAAAATCCAGCTGCCTGACTTCCGTAACGAAAACATCCAGATTTCTAATCAGCTTTTTCTTGGATTTGTTTTCTTGGAGCTTCCTGTCACTAGACTATTTGAATAACAACATAAGACTTTTTAAGCTCAAAGGTATATAATACAGCTTTTAGCCAAGTAACTAGTGTCAGAATTAAAGTGACCAGTTGGTGTTTATAGCTAGTCAAATTATTTAGAAAGGGATTGTTCAGCAGTACAATCTGCAGAATTAGTCCTTTTTGGAAGAACCTGTAAATAGTCTTCCAACCATTCTATAGAACCTGCGTCTAATTATCTGAAACCAGGGCTGGAGCTCAATATTATGCTTCTTTAGAGATTAGGTTAATTGTGTGAAAACCCAAGCATGCTTGAAGGAAAATCTTAATTTTGAAAGTATATAGGCTAGAGAGAACTTGGAACTGCTATTGACAAATTAATGCTTCTTTTGCTATGGCAGAATAATCTGAACTTTTTTTCTCCAAAGTGGGTTTTGTATTAAAGTAGAATGCACTATTTGGGTTGGGTTTTTTTTGTTTCCTTGGTTAGTTTTGGTTTTAGCAGTGCTGTCCAGGAAAATTTTTGTTGCGGAGGTTGGTAGATGTAGTTGTAAGCTTTAGTTTAACTCGTGTTGTTAATCTCCTGAAAACATAGACTGGATACTTGATCTAGAAAGAGGAGTTGTTCCGCTTTTTGTTACCCTAATGAAATTTGAACTGCACGATTAGAAATAGCATTTTAATTTGTAGTCCACCAGGCTGGTAGTAGGAGCTGTGCAAGTGGCTCTTTTTGCTTCCCCTTAAGTGTTCTGTTGCTACCAAGAGCATACTTAATTTTTGGTGCGAGACCAAACCTTAGCTTGAGAAGGAAGAATCAAGTAGAAAGTGAGATTATTAGACTTTGATTTCGGAAGTAGCAATGCCAGTGTGTGCTTTCTGTACTCTGTATGTTACTGCTGGCACTTCCAGTGGGCTCTGACATGTAGAGAGCTGCAACTTGTTTTGCACTTAAGTAACTTGACAGCAGAATCTCATGCAGCTGCAGTGCAAAGCTTGCTGGGAGACAGATTTTACATAGCTATCATGCATAGCAAGGTTAATCTGTCACGCTTCTGGACTGGTCTTTTAGAACAGGAGCTTTAGTTTGCATCAGTATATTGATGGTTGTCAAACTTAACTGATTTAGGAATATTATTTTCAACTTTTAATGTAGTATAGGAATTGTGGTAGTTGAACTGCTATGGTCGTTGTTTTGATTTGCCCTTTGATAAAACACAGCTCTGGGAGCTGCAGGGGAAGAGCAGGTGCCGTGTGTCTTCATGCTGACCCCGGGGGATTGAAGGGAGGGGGTTTCGGGGTGTTCTCTGGCTGTGTCCCTTGGCATGAGCTGCCAGAGTCCTGCAATCCCTGTGGCAGCCTCAGCAGGTGCAGGCGCAGGGTGCTGCTCGGGTGCAGATCCTTCCAGGGAATTAATGCGCGGTATGAAAAATATCCTGTGGGGCACTTGCTGCAGAAAAGAAAAAGAATAGCCCTTCTATTCTTTGCCAGGTACGTGTCTAGAAACAAAGATTGCTCTGATTTGACACTGATGCTTTAGACACAGGCTCCTTTTACTAAGCGTATCGAGCCTGAGTGCAAGAGGGAGTACTAAGGACAACATTTATGAGTTCTACATGTGTTTTTACATTAGCCCTATAGCTCATGTTTGCTATTTAACCAACTTTTCCTATCTGTGGTAGTCCGCATTCAAGTAGCAATTTGGTATTGGACACAGTGCAACTCTTACTCTGTAGGTAGACAGTTAAATTGAAACAAGACCACACTGAAAATAATTCTGAAAGATGCTGACAGTTGTTAGTTACAGTTGTGTTTTATTTGACACTTTTTATTTCCTATAGTTTGTCATTGTATCTTAACTAATACTTGGCAGTTCTTGACAGGGGTATTCTTGCCCAAGTCTTCCGATGCATCCACAGGTGCCACTGACCTCCTCTGCTTCTCTGGGGGTCAGATGCATTAAAATGCACAGAGGTGGTGATTTTTACAGGGTTGTGAATTACAAGATCATGCACAGGACTGGATTTTTAATCGCTTGATCAAATTTTCTGCCCCTGTTAGGCCCGGATTTAGGTGATTACTATTGTTTAAGTTTTTAAATAGCTACTTTCTTATTTTCAATGCTTTTAAAAAGAGCACAATGCCGACACTTCTGTTTGTGTCATTATTTTCTAATATCTTTGATATTTTTGTAGAGTACTAACTGGGATATACGGTCAATCAGCAATAAGTAATTTTTGTCTTCTGGGGTTTTAAATTTGTAAAGAGGTGTTTCTGGGCTAGGACAAAGGCTGCCACAGTTTAAATTGATATAAGCCTTTCGGGTATCTTAGCCAAATGTTAAGAAGTTTGTTTTGTAGGAAATGAAAGTGATTTTTTTTTTTACTGTGTAGTTCTGTGACTTTTTTTTAATAAGTTTATTTCTGTAGTGATTGCTGTTGCCTTATGCAAAGCACACTTTGTAAGGTTTTTGTAGGAATTTTTTTAAGAATTAACTAATCTTGTTTGGGTTTTGGAGCTCAGGATTATGAATTGTAGAGTTGGCTGAAGGAGAATTAATTTTTTTGTTCCCTGATAATGAAGGCTGTTGTGAGCAAATAGAGTAGCAGTTCAGCTGCCTCTTCCCAAATGGAATGTTTGTGCTAGTGAACACTGGATGGATGACAAGACACCCAGGCAGGAGTGTTTTCTCTAATGAGGTGCTATCTTGTTTACTTTGGGTCTTAGAGCAAAATAAACCATAACTGTTTTATTAAATGCTGGCCTGAAAGGAACAAGTAGATTTTTGTTTTCCTACCACAATTATGTAGAGCTTTCTAGAAATGCTTTTACAAAATATTTAATATTTGAAAGTTAATGTTTTATAAACACTATGCAATAAACTGAAACTACTGTAACAAGTTTTGCAGCACTGTGCGCACTTCTAAGGTATGTACATAAGCCATTTTGCTTGTTTCTAAGTGACTTAGTGTTTATGCTCAGTGTATTATAGACAAATGAAGACAAATAAATTGCTTCTTTTGGTAGGGACATATCTGCTGTGTTTTTCTCTCTGAGCTGGCAAATTGTGGTGCTACGTGGTACAGCAATCCTCGATGACATGCTTGAGATGGAGTGATTTCAGCTGTAACATCTTGTTAGATGGCTTTTCTGAACAGGGCCGTGGTGGTTCTGTTCTGCTTTAACATCTGTGAAAGGTCTGAAATAATGATGAGTACTGCTTGAAAGACTGCAAAAAAAAAAGAGGAGTGGAGGATGGAAAGAGACAGTCATTAAAAGTAATATAGGCCAGTTGGAATTAGGAAACAAATTCCTGGAAAAAGGCATTGTGAAAACTAGAAATGTTCTTCATTTGACCCATGTCTTGGCATATAGAAATGTTCTTTACAGTGTTCTGGAATACGAAACTTCTGGACTATGATTTCTGCTCCAGCAGAGAGCGTTGAGCACGTTTCCTACTTTCCTTTCCATATCTGGAAGAAAGGTTAGCTGTTCTTGCTTGTTGTGTGTTGTCTTGGTTCAATTTTTTTAGAGCACTACTACAGTATACTACTACTACAATACTACAGTATTCTTCTACAAAAGATAACTCAGCCAGCTTTTTATCTGGATGACACCTGTGTGCAGTGGATTCTACCAAAAGTTTGTGGTAATGTTGATGTTTGGGGAATAGGTGAAAAAAACAAACAAAACCTAAGTATTTTATCACAAAGCAAGAAAAAATAGTTATGGCAATTTTTTTTGTGTGGTAGCCACTGTGAAAGTCTGAATGTCAAAGGTCTTTGTAAGGTAAAAGACAAGATTTTTTTCCCTTTCATGGATGTTTAGACGGACAGACATGACAACAGTAAAAATAATTAAAAAAAAAAAGTCTATGTTGTAGTGTTCTTTATTTGTCTTTTTTCAAAGATTGGTAAGCATGATTTAGAAAACACTAAACCTTGCAATGCAACCTTGCCTTTTGGGTGAGAAAAGGACTTAATTGCCATTTAAGAGAAAGTACAGTCTTCAAGTGGCCTTGAAATCTTTTTTCAATGAAGTAAACAGAAGAAATGAATAGCTTTAAACAAGTTCATTTTATGGTTGAACACAGAGTAGATGCTGTTCCTGCTGTCAGATCAGGGGTTTAATAACGTGGAGTAATTTATGAGGTTGTGTTTACTGTTGTTTTCTTTTTTAAAACTTACACCCCTCTAGCAGTGCATGGAAGGATACTGAAATGTAATTATAGACCTGTCAAAACAGCTCACAGTGGACTGGTGGCACCCTTTGAAGATGGCGATATACTGATGGATGAATTTGTCAGGAAAACAATTGTTTCTCTTGGCTTGTGGATTCTCTTTAACAATATGGGAAAATACTTAGTCCTGAATCCAGTAAGACCGTACAAATGAGCTGAGAGAAATTACTTCAATACGTCTGTACCAGTGTAATGACAGCGATTAGTATGTATGTAACAGGAGGTGGGGTGGGGTGCAGGGGAGGTGGGGAAGGAAGGAATAAGTAGTCTTAAAACTTGGAAAGCTTGAAAAACTGTTCTAGAAGCTATGTTCTTTGTAAAAGTACATGAAAGAATTCATGGTGAAGTGGGCGATGAACTTTTGCAGTGTATGCGCTCTGTTGAAATACTTAAGACATGATGAACATTTTGGGTACAGCACTGGATGAGAGCTTAAGGCTCTTGTTGATCGTTGGTGGCAGTAAGTACAACAGTGTACATACAAAGCTGCTTCAATGCTTTTTCTTCTCATTTCAGGTTTGCTTCCTGATCTCATAATTGACAAAGCTGAGACGGTGAAACCTGACTGTTGAAGGGTGCAGGGTGTGAACCTGCTCAAGCAGGTAGGCACACAATGGGGAAGGAAATCTTCAAAAGTGGTAAAACAGCCTGCCTTGGGATTTGGAATATACATTCTTGTATCCCCTCTGTCCTGGTCATACTGCAAGTTAGACTGTATCCATTGAATTCTTTTTTCATTGTTGCTGTGCAAAAAGAGCTATACAGGACTTGAAGAAAAAACTCGGCTTTATGTCTTGGAATGATTTGGTTTGTCTTTCCAAATAGCTGGTAAATATAAGGGCAAGAGAGAACAATTTTTATTTACACCCTGGTGACTTTTGGGACAAAAGGAGTGCTTCCCCCTATCTACCTTAATTGGCCAGATTATTAAATGTCATACTGATCTGAATTGTTAAACCCTCATATTTCCAACACCCCACACCCCCTGGTTTGCTCTTTCACTGAAACGTTGCACTGATTTCAGTCAGTGGCCATAAAAGTTCTCTTTAACTATTCTGAATAATTAAATTCTGAAGCTGAGGTAGCTAGTGGAAGCGTACAGCAGTAAGAGACTCTTGACAGTGACTTTTTTTTTCACTGCTGTGGAGCAGAGTTGAGCTGTTCTTTTGGGTTCTGTCAGGAGACTTAAAGCAAGTAAAACATTAACTTTCCTGTTGCTGTTTTGTGACAAAAGTTTTGTCTTCTGGGCAAAGTCCATTGTGGTGGCTTAGTAGGAGCATTAGCTCTTCCATTGTTTTCACCCCTTTGAGTGGTATGATGGATTGCTATGAGGATTTAGAAATGGAGAAGGCAAACTTTGTTCCTTGAAATAGCCTCCAAATTTTAGGAAACACTTATTTTGAGAGCGAGAGGCTTCCAGGCTGTTGGTTCTCCATCTCGTACCACCGCCCTTATTTGTCAGTAAGGTTTGTACAAATGGCGTCACAGAATCGGTCTGGATTAAAGATATTCTTTTAAAACAGAACACTTGTAACCTCTGTCATGACATGGATTAAGTTTAGAATGTAGATGAACAATTGTATCGGCAGGATGGGAACTTTCTACATGGGCTTTGTTGCTAAGGTAGTAATTAGTGATTTGCATGTTTTTTGCTGAAATGCCCATGCTTCTTACCATAAGAATTAAAAAAAAATATATAATGCTTAATGATTTCCTTTGGCAGTGTACTTACAGCAGACTAAACAGCTAGCTGTTAGATTTCTTTCGGTGACCAACTTCAGTGATTTCAGATCTGGCTTGCAATAAACACAACCAATTTGAAATCTGTGTGGTATGAGCGAATTCAGCGAACTAATTTGGAATACAGATAGTTCCTTCATACTTGGTGTGTGTTGTATTATGGGGTATGTTATACAGCGTAGTTTTACAGCAGATAAACAAGATGTCAAGTGTCTATTTTCCGATAGGGTAATACCTTACCAAAACTTTTAAACTTGGCACACTCAGGATCAGTGCTGGTATTTTTGGATGTGAGGCTATACTACTTGGGAAGATCTGCTGGACAGCTTATAACTGGGTCTTCAGAAAAGACAACCCGAAAAAGAACAATTTTGAAAATTCCTGGCAACGTTTCCAGGAGTGCATCTCCACCAGATGTGTGCAGTCACGCTTGTCCCTGCTGGGAGATGAGACCCGTGTCAGGCAGCAGGGATCAGCCATGTCCCCTTGAAGGTAGAGGTGGAGCTGGTGTCACGGGAAGGCAGTTGTGTAGCTGTAAGCAGGAAGGAAACGGGAGCTCTGGCAGAGCAGCTTGCTTAAGGACAGGTCTCCAGAGCACTGTGTAAATGCTTCTGCTGCAGTCTCCACTCAGGACCAGGCACGTTGTACCTTCCAGTGTTTCAAAAAGCAGTGTCCCGCTGTGTGCATGTGTGTGCTTTGTGGGCACAGCAGCGTGTTCAGTGGAAAAATCTAAATGGAAAGGTAAGTGAGCAGGCACCGCTGCTTTCCCAGTTTGTTTCATTTACTGGCATCTCTTTCTTTAAAATCAGAGTAATCCTTAGGATGCTTTATAAGAATATATTCTTTCAGAACAGTTTTTTGCTTACCAGCTGAACGCATTTTATCTCAGTCAGTCATTAATGCTTAGAACAACTAAATGTATATCACAGTAAGTTTACAACTGCAGTGTTAACACAAGACAGCTGAAATGAGTCCAATATTTGGTTTGTTTAACCTTTTGAGTGCTGATAGAGCATAGCAACTCAGTTTCTATTCTAGTAGGAGTTACCTCACATGTTAGGAATGAATCAGCTTTAAAAATATTGACAAAGATAAAAAAAACCTTTTAAGACAAAGGAGCTTTTGGCACACATTGCACATACCAAACTAATGTTTGGCTAGTAAGTGCTGTGGATCAAAGTAAAATACAAAGACTACTAAACAGCTCAAAGTGAGTGATACTTCAAAAATCTATTTTGGAGCCTTCTCAGGACTTACTGAGACTTACTGCCACTTCTGCTCTGCTCGGTCAGTCAGTCTAACCATGTGCTTTTTCTTGGAAAATGGTTTATTATAGAAGGGACACAAACGAGAAGAGCTATAGTCAAAGCTGTTTTAATGATATTAGTCTATTAAAATATATTGGTATGGAGTTCAGTGCAAGTAAAGGTAACTTACAGATGATAATACGTTGAAGTGTAGTTTATTCTTGAACTACAGGGTTGTCATTTAATACAGAGCCATCCTGAAATTACACAGTTTATGGGATATATTTGTAATCTGACAGAGCGTAGTTTATGTATCAAAGCACTCAGGATTCGATTGGGAGCAGCTCTCTAATTCTGGGAGGCAATATAGATCATCTTCCTCTACCTTCTAGTAGTTCCATTGCCATTTTCCTTCTGCTTCTCTTCCATGTTTTGGTTTACTGTGCTAAACTGTTGATTGTGTTGGCAACAGACTAGGAAATGTTGCTGTTTCAACAGATCTATTTAGTAAGTTAAAAGGAAATATTTATATATGGTCCTTTCACCCATTTTCTCACCCCCTGAAAAATGACCATGCGTAAGAATGAATTTTGCTTCTTCGGTGGTAGTGCTTTTTTATTTTTCATCACAGGTGTGTTTTATTTTTTCCTAGTAAAGCAGGAAACACTAATTTTTATTTTTGTTATACGTACTTTCTAGAGTGGAATATTGTAAAATATTTCAGTTGAATTGATATGGCATCTTTAGCATAGTGAAAGGGAAGAACAGGAACATGTAACATGATTTTTAAAACAAAAGCTGACTTCCCATTTCTGGAAATTACCAGTTCTCCTGATGAACGACCGAGTTTCTCAGCAGTTGCTCCTGTGACGGGCGTTGTGCTGTTCCTGAAAGTGCCCTGGCAGTAGCTGGAGTATTTGGTAACCATATATGTAATTTGGCTTTGGAGAGTGACTGAAAGTGAAGACATTGCAAGTCAGTCCACTGGAATTTGCTTAAAATGGATACAGCAGCAGAAATACTGGATTGGTTGTGTTTATGTACCTAAATGTCTCTATTTTTAATCAGTAGGTGAAAAAAACGATAAACTTTTACTACCATAGTTCATTTTTTCTTTCTGTCTCTAATTCATTATCACTTTTGTGGTAAAGTTTATTGACAACTTTCATTCAGTACTCAGTTAATGCAAATTTTGTCTTTACAATCCTTTTCCTAATTCTCAGAGCAATTGTCATTTTTCCCCTCTTCTAGAAGGTGGGCGATGAATGTTGGAGAGTGTTTGTTTCACAGGTGCTTGGGTTTTGGCAATCTGTTGTTAGAATGCCTCTTTCTTCGTTTCATGATTTGAGATGCTTTTTAGCCATTGAAATACATAATTAACTTAGAGTATGTAACCTCTGGGCGATCACAACAATTACTGATGCTCAGTTTTCTTCGGGACTCCGTGAAAAGGGCAACAAAGATGACTGAGGGATTGGAGCATCTCCCTTAGGAGGAAAGGCTGCGAGAGCTGGGACTCTTTAGCCTGGAGAGGAGAAGGCTGAGGGGAGACCTTATGAATGGTTACAAGTATCTAAAGGGTGGGTTGAAGGAGGATGGAGCCAGGCTCTTTTCCGTGGTTCCCAGTAACAGGACGAGGGGTAACGGGCACAAGCTGGAACACAGGAAGTTCCGATGGAATATGAGGAAAAACTTCTTTACGGTGAGGGTGCCAGAGCACTGGGACAGGCTGCCCAGGGAGGGCGTGGAGTCCCCTTCTCTGGAGACTTTCAAGCCCCGTCTGGATGCCGTCCTGAGGGATGTGCTCTGGGCAGTCCTGCTTTAGCAGGGGAGTTGGACTAGATGATCTCTAGAGGTCCTTTCCAACTCTGAAATTCCCTGATTCCGTGATCTCGTACTTGCACAGCGTTTATTTTATTCTGTCCTAGGGCAGCAGAGGCCAAGGGCTTCTGCTTACTTAAATAGAGCAGATCGTTAGGGGGTCTCAAAGCCACAGGCAGTTGTGGGCTGCTATTTAGGTTAAAAACATTGATTAGATTTTCACTACATGATCTCTTGTGGCTCTTGTGTATTCTGAGCTTCTGTAAGTAATGTGTGAGAGAGAAAGTATTTTACTAACTTTAAAGGGAAAAAATGTAATTTCTTGTAGAAATTCCTAAAGAATTCTGTTAAATGCTAAATAAATTGCTTCTCATGTTGTGAATGAAATTCATGTGGTGTTTAAAGTGAACAGGATTTCTTCTCAATTTCATCAGCTACTTCTGCAATGGCAGAGTTCAGATCTTCATACCAGCTGCTAATGTGGAATACTCGACAGTCTAAACACTTAAACTAGCACTTAGTCCCTTTTGCAGCCCACTACTGAAACCTCCAGTTTCTAGGAGTGGAAATAAAGGAGACTAGGAATTTAATCTGAGGAGCAAGAGAGTGGAGTCCCCTTGCTGCTTGCCAAGTCAGGGGCCAAAGCATTCTCCATTTAAGCTGAAGAACTCTGCTGGAACCAACAGGGACTCAAAAGCTGGAGCATATTTTGCAGCATGATCAAATTTTAGGTTGTCAGGAATTTTGTTATGGCTGGTTACAGTGATTAAATAGGTCAAGTATTACTACAGTTGAGAAGGACTGTAACGGCTGGACAGAAAAGGCACTAGAGCTCCTCTGACCTGTCTCTGCAACGCTGAGTTTGCTTCCACAGCCCTTGGTGGAAGGGAGCTCACAACAGCAGGTTGTCAGTAGCACGAGGGGGAAAGTTTGTGAAGGTACCTGTGGGAAGCTGCAAAACCGTGCGTTATGCATTTGACTCTCTTGGATACTAACAGGAAAATCTGACCAGCTGAAAGAAAAACAACATCTTGGATTTTATCAAAATTTGTACTACCCTTCAAATGTAAACAATATGATACTCCCTCCTCTTAATAATGCTGAATATTTCTTTCCCTGGAGGTAAGAGATGATGAAAATCCTTTAGAAAATCTTGCTTGTTGATACAAAGTTGATGCTTACCAGAGAACACATCAGGTAGGGTGTAACTGAAACAATTATGTGGTCAGACTGTATTCCCTGAAACATCTTTTAAGGGACTATTTACCTGGATACATTGCTGAAAATAGCCCAGGTAATTCATAACTATAGCTGTTTTGAGTCATTTAATGCTACAGCATAATCTCTTCTGTCTTTAGCATTTGAATGACTCTGTGAATATTTGGAAGGACATCTGAATTATTTTGGCTGCAACAGAACTCCTCACTGGATGATAGACGCTTGTAACTGATCATAGCAACTGCATAAACTACACAAGCAGACAGGACACACGTGTCCGGGATTTAACCTGAGCACTCGTAGCAAGGCAGATCTGTGCAAATAGGGTAATATTCATTTATCTCGGATTATAATTTTTGTTCGTCGTTCCTTCTGAAAATTTCGAGAAGACTGGGGGGTGTGTGTTTTTTTTGGCGATAAGCCTTTTTATTTCTTCATTGTAGTTTAACCCAGTGACAGATGGCTGTATTGATAGTGATGTGACTGAAATGAAATGGTTTGTCTCTTTAGAGGTATTCTTGCTTAAGCTAGCAGCTTGGCCTCTGCCTGTTCCTGGGTTTTGCGTTAACTTGCTGCTTTCAGCTGTAGCATTCAAATTTGTAATTACTCTGGGTTGAAAACCTTTTATTCTTTTTGCAGATTTCCTCTTTAGACTGAAATAAACCTTCTATTCTGAGCCCAACACCATTCATCTGTTATTAGGCAGCCACTTCAAAGATTCCGATTTCCAGTGTTATCAAGCTTCATGTCACTCAGTAGTTTGTCAGGCTGCCAGATGCTGCCTATTCTCTCCAATCTGCTGTGTGACTTCATTTTTCAAATACTTTTATTACCCTGTTTCCTTCAGGTACAACTGACAGGTGCTTGCAAAGATGTCTAAAACTAACAAATCAAAATCTGGATCCCGTTCTTCCCGTTCGAGGTCTGGATCAAGATCACGCTCGCGTTCCTTTTCCAAATCTCGCTCCCGTTCTCGTTCTGTCTCACGGTCAAGAAAACGCAGACTTAGGTAAGTATGTGCAGCTCTGAAGCCAAAGGGTGTAACGGTGTTTTTCTTCTCTGTCCTGTTCAGATGGTTTGTCACTTAATTCTTTCCCAGGGAAAGACTTTGATTAGATTCTAGGACAGATAGTGTCCTGTGGCTTTGGCTGTTTCCTGCCAAGCGGTGCTGTTTTCAATTGTAACTGTTTCTCAGCATTGTCAAGAAACTTCTTTTGAGCCCTTGATCTGGTCTGTGTAGCGTGGTTGGTTTCTTTTTGGTGAACCATAATTTTACTTTTCTGCGCAAGTCTTTTTCCCCTAATACAAATACTAACAGGTACTCTCATGTACAGTTAGATCAGAAGGTGTTTTTGTTAGTAGAGCTCATTCTGTCGGGGATACAGCCCACACTGAAGTTGTTACAGCCTTTTTAGACTGGGCCCTTAGAGAAGACCTCTGTGCTTTATTTGTCCTCGAAGGTATTAATAGAAGCCTCTGTCAAAATGCATGTGTGTTTTTTTTCCCATGTTCTTCTGCAGTTCTTAATTGCTGCTCTGTGTAACAGGATAGCCTGTTGTGCTTTTCCTAATGCTAAGTACGCACAAATCCTGAGAACCAGTTCCCTATATTAAAAGTACTCATGGTTAATGATGATGTTTGAAATTGCCAAAGCAGGACAAAGTGCAAAAAAATCATAGCTTTTTATCCTGCCCTGGGATTATTTTGAGATTTTGCTTTTGATCAGACATTTGTTTTACTGCTGTGAGAGAGTTTAAGTGTGTGTTCCATAGTCAGAGTGGGGAAGAAAGTTGGGAAGGTCCATAGCAAAACATGCTCCTTTGTTTTGTTAAACATCTTTTGCTTTTTTTTAAGCTTTTAATGTAATTGATCCCAGACGTGAGGGGCCTTTGCAGATGTGCATGCTTTCCTCCTCTTTCTAAAAATGAATTCAGATGAGTTTTAATGTCAGTTTAAGATACCACTATGAAATGTAGGGGCAAGTTTTGTGGTTTCCCTGCGCCTCCCCTAAATATACAGGAGTTGGTTAACAGAAATGATAGTTCTGGATGGATAAAGTAGATAAAAGTTAATTGCACTGCAGTTAATTTTGAGAAATCATTAATGTGCATAATGGTTGTTCTTACCTCCCTGAATTGCTTCTGATCAGGCCAGTTACAGGCCTGATATCCCTGGATATCAGGATATCTGTGTTTTCTTTTTCTTTTGGCTAAGCATTTTGTATCTGGCAAAGGCATTCCAGTTGGCCTGGGTATAATGATGTTCAGCTGCTTTTTCACTAATCTTAAATTAATAACATATATTCTGAAAAATCAGTAGACTGTAAACACATGCAACTGTTAACAATTAAAGAGATTTTTAAAATGCAGAGGCTCTAATAAATGTACAGTTGGAGAGAGGAGGACATGGCAAAACTAAATTAGAGGCGGAGACTTGAGTCAAACCGAGTTCTTTGCAGAAGGAAGCTGGAATGCTGGAAGATACGTGGTCATTTGGGAATATCTGCCTGGCTATGAAGGAACTTTGACAGTTGAAAACAAAGGCACCCTGTGCAAACATGATCATTTACTCTGTGCTGCTGCTGAATCTACTGGTGCTCTGTAAATAACTCCTTTAAAAAAAAAGAAAATCAAAATGGATGGGGTTAGTACAGACAAGTCATCTTGTGTGGCGTTAGGATGTTCTCTGAGGTAGGTCTCGTGGTATCTTGGCATAAAAGTCCATTATTGTGTACTTCAGCATACACCACAAATTTTTTTACTCTTCATTTGGTAGTTTTATTGTTTGTTCTATGTTGTGTTGTCATATTGGAGTCTGCCTAATGTTTCTTGCTT
The DNA here is from genome assembly GCA_013398915.1 of Dromas ardeola. Taxonomy (NCBI): domain Eukaryota; kingdom Metazoa; phylum Chordata; class Aves; order Charadriiformes; family Dromadidae; genus Dromas; species Dromas ardeola. The sequence goes on from VYZM01017784.1 coordinate 84,106, forward strand.
TCTTTATGACTTTATTTTTCATTTTTAAATACTGTAAAATGGTAGGTGCATTAGAACTGGAGCAGTGTGTATTAGGTGGCTAGCTACAGGGGCTGGCAGAGTTGGGAGAATTATTACTTGTGGTGTTTCTTTTACATAACATTTACTGTATTTTTCTAAAAAGATTTCTTGTAAATAATATCTGCAACTCTTGGAGTGTAATTTTCCTGCTACAAGCCTCTCTCAAATGATTGAGCAGATTTTGGAAGCGGCATACAACAGGTCCCTCGCTGGTAATTGATCACAAACGCAGCGGTTGTCTGAAAATGGGAGCGTACGTGTTCTTAGTGCTTTTGAGTAGGGCTCGTTACAATTGGATCTTGCCGTCTGCCTCTGTTTTTCCTTCTCCTTGTTGTTCGAATGAGGAAGTATCTCAGATCAGTTGCGTAGGTTTTTTTGGTTGTTTGAAGTAAAGGATGAAACATGTTAAAATGATCATTGAACTGTTTGCTAGCAATGACTATAGTATGAATAAACAGTTGCCTGCTAAACTGTAATGTATTTGATAGGTGGAAAATACAAAAATGGAACTAAAGTTTGTCTCTGACTGCATGCATGTATGCTAATCTTGTAGGAATTCCAACGGCAGCGTTTTATGCCCTTAAATTTAGGGGTTTGGGGTATGTGCGGAGAAGGGGCAGCAGTGAGTTGTGTGTTGCCGGTCTGTAAAAGCAGTACATGGGTATGGCAGTGTGACCAATGACTCTTTTAGAGGCGCATCTCTCTTAACATAAGAAGGGACTGTGGAAATAATTTTGGTGCATGGTTATTTACTAAAATTACATTTGGGAAAATCTCTTTTCTATTTAAACTTAGTAGTTGGATGCTTTCTCTGTTTTGCTGATGCAAATTTGCTAAAATCTCGGACTTTCAGCAGAAGCTTGTGTTTTTCCAACAGCTGTGAAATATTTACTGTAAAGCTGGCATTTAACTCGGAGCTACAGTGAGGCTTTTAAACAGGTACTCAACTGCATCTCCAAAAATTTAGTGGAAGAGACTATTGGAATTAGCCCTTAATGTTTTGCCACTTAAATCTGTATTTGTCTTGGATTTGGTTCTGTCTTTTATGAGTGTTCTTGCGTGGCGTGGTGGCAGCAGAGGGACACTGAACAGTGCCATCTCGCGGCGTCAGGCTGGAGAGGGAGCGCATCCCTTTGCTGTCCTGCCTGCTTGATGGAGCTCCAGTTTCTGAATCGTGGCAAGGGGGGCGCCTTTTGAAACTTAAAATGGCAGAGCAGTGTGCCATTTGCTCCAGTACTGCCCTTCTTGTGCGGAGGTGAAGCAATTTGTTTAACTTACCTGGCAAAGAAGTGGGTTTTCATTTTGATTATCAGCATTTCAAAAGCATATGAGATAACTGAGGGACACAACAGGAAGAATTTGGATCTGTTCCAATAATGGTAGCATGACATGCATAAAAAAATTATTTCTTTGTGGAGGAGATCTAAAATACTTTACCTTGAGTTTTAAAAGGCTGGAAGTTTGAGATAAGTCACTTTTTCTGAAGCTGGGTGGCAGCCATGTTCATCCTAGAAAAACAAAGAGCAACACATACTTGACTTGGTCTCTGCAATGATCCTGAAGTCAAATATTTGTTTGGCAGTATCATAGGTACAAGTTATTTCCACTGCAATTTATTGAGGGCAAAGTGTAATACCTCGATTGGATGAGGGTAAACCAAAGGAATTACTTGGAAAAATTAATTTCTAATCTTTTAAAATTCTTTTTTATAAGGCTTTAAATAAAAAATTGTGACAGAAGAATAAACATGAAAATATTTGTGTAATTTTTTTCTTTTATCAGTTCTAGGTCCCGTTCAAGATCGTATTCTCCATCTCATAACAGAGAAAGGAACCATCCAAGAGTCTATCAGAACCGGGATTTCAGAGGTCATAATAGAGGATACAGGAGACCGTATTATTTTCGTGGCCGAAATAGAGGGTTTTATCCATGGGGCCAGTATAACCGAGGAGGATATGGGAATTACAGGTCAAACTGGCAAAATTATCGCCAAGCGTATAGCCCTCGTAGAGGGAGGTCGCGCTCTCGTTCCCCCAAGAGAAGATCTCCTTCACCAAGGTCTAGAAGTCATTCTAGAAATTCTGATAAGTCATCTTCTGATCGGTCAAGGAGGTCTTCCTCTTCCCGGTCTTCCTCAAATCATAGTCGAGTTGAGTCTTCCAAGCGTAAATCTGGAAAGGAGAAAAAGTCATCTTCCAAGGATGCCCGGGCATCTCAGGCTGCAGGAGATAATCAAGGTGATGAGTCTAAGGAGCAGCCTTTTTCAGGAGCAGCGGCTCAAGATGCCAAGGCATCTGAGGGATCAAAACCATGGCAAGATATGACCACCTATGGTACAAGTTCAGCGTCTAGAGCTTCTGTGTCTGAACTTAGCCCAAGGGAGCGCAGTCCTGCATTAAAAAGCCCTCTCCAGTCGGTTGTGGTGAGGCGTCGTTCTCCTCGGCCAAGTCCATTGCAAAAGTCGAGCCCTCCCCTGTCCAGCCCGTCCCAGATGAGCTCTGCGTTACAAAGCAGCAGCACCTCCTTTCAGGCAGGCTCTCATCAGAGTCCGTTTGACCATGGCTCGGCAGGTTTGAGCCCCACAAGGAAGAGCCCTGTGTGCAAAAGTCCAACACCAATCGGTTCAATTTACAGTACATCTCAGAAGGAGGAAACCACAGCTCCTGGAGGGGGAGCCTTCTCAAAAAGGCAAGTGCTGCGTTTCGTTGTGTGCAGTATTTTTTGACAAACCAGCTTGCATGTGTATGAGTGCTGCAGGGTTCTAGTGTGTGTGCAGGCTCCAGCTGGAAAGGGACCCCAGTGTGTGCAGGGAGCCACGCCAGCAAGCTGCCAGCTGTTTGGGCCTGATAGCGTCTAAATTACAGAACAAAATATAGAAATGTAGAAAGTTGGAGTTAGTTTTCTGACTTGGATAATTCTAAAGGTTGCGTAGGTTCCCTGCAAAAATGAACACTTGAAGGTGTGCCCTATGAGATTTCCTAGCAACCTAACAGTGCACACTGGAAACTGACATTTCTGAGTTATTTAATTTTCAGGTAAAGACATTTTTTTTAGTCTTGCATTCTTGAATTGTATTAGATACTATAAATTAGCAAAATTAAATTCTTGCGGCATGTCCTGCTGCAAGCAGCCCCAAGGCAGGTATAGTTTTGCGGTGCTTGTGCCTGCGTATGTGGGTATTACAAATAAACTAAAGCACCAAGATTGTCACTAAAATTAAGACACCCTTCCATACCGAAGGCATCAGCTTACCGTGTTTGTGTTTGCTTGGTTAGTCCACTGCAGATTTGTGTCTGAAGGTGAAGCTTTGTTTTAAAAGATAAGGTAGCATTCACAAGCACTTGTAAATCTCTTCTTTATTATTTTGCAAGTTATTTTGGACTGATTCTATATCAAGGATGTCTGAAATGTTAAAAGGAAAAAGAAACAACTGTAACTCTTGGCCTTTTCAAAGCAGTCAACTAATGTCCTTGTGCTTTACTGCTGTTTCCTCAAGGCTAGGGTTTTGCTTAATGAATGCTTTAAAACATAGTTCTGATACTTTAAAGTAGCTTATGATAAATTGTTGTTCTCACCAGAAGTGTTTTTTCTTCTCCCAGCAAAATAAATATTCTCCTCTGTTAACCTTTTTGCTTTTATTTGTATTTACAGTCGTGTCATGAAATATTTAGCTTACCTATGAAACTTGCATCCAAAATTTGAAGTAGCTTTTGAGGCTTTTATTTCCAGTGTGTTGTTTAAAGCAGAACAGCCCAGTTTGAAAGTTTTGATGTGTTGTTCTCCCGAACCAGGTTTGTAAGTAAATAAAGCAATTGGGTAAGATGTTACTATTTTCCTTAAAATGAATCTGTGGGTAAGTTGCTTTTTATTTGTTCTTAAGCCTCATTTCATCAGTTCTGCATATCCATTTTCTTCTACATTTGCTGAATCTATTGAGAACTAAAAGTGTAAATCCAGGCTGAGGAATCTGCTTTATCTTTTGACTATTTTAGGGCCTAGTCACAGCTTTCTATACATGCATAGCTTGATGTTCTCTAAAATTTGACTACTTTCAAGTGAAGTATTAAACTCTGATTTTTAATAAGAGAACTACTGTAATGTCTGTTTTATGAACAGGTATCTGGAAGAGCAGAAGACTGAGAATGGGAAAGACAAAGAACAGAAAGTAACAAATGTTGAAAAAGAAAAAAGTAAAGAAAAAGGGAATTTCTCTGATTTGGGATCAACAGATGGAAAGGCAAAATCTGACACTTATGCATCCAAAGCCGACTCTGAGAAGGGATACCGTGGCAGCCAGTCGCCCAAGCGCTACAAGTTCCGGGATGACTTTGACAAGCTGAAGGTCCCGGAATTCCACAAGGAAAGTCATTATGGCAAAGAGGAAACAGATGAGCAGGAAAAGAAAGACAAGGCAAAGGGCCGAAAAGATTCGGAATTTGATGATGAGCCCAAATTTATGTCTAAAGTCGTAGCAACTTCAAGTAAAAGTCAAGAAGAAGATAGGTCAGGAAAATGGGAAGGCGTGGTGTTCTTGCCCCCTGGAAAAGAGAAACAAAGGAAACCTGACGAAATGGAGGAGGAAAGCTATTCTGACAGATCAAAAAAAGAAGAGAGACCAGCATCCAAGAGAGCTGAACCAGGTCACAGGGGCTTTGTTCCTGAAAAGAATTTTAGAGTGACCACTTACAAATCAAGCCAGGAGAAAAGTTCTTCCCCCCCACCAAGGAAGACTTCTGAGGTAAAGGAGAAACCAGGCACCAAAGGAGAGGGGCTAGCTCCTGGCAAATCCTCCTTTTCCATTACTCGTGAAGCCCAGGTCAATATTCGAATGGATTCCTTTGATGAAGATCTTGCACGGTAAGTATTTGCTGTTTTTTCAGAAGTATAAACAGTGATCTTTGCCTTTTTCTCTTCCTGAGATCCTCATATGCTTGCCAAGTGTGAGGAAGGCAAAATAATGCTGCATCACAATGTGCATGTTTTGGAGATAGGAGTTACGTTTTTTTTCTGGCATTATGATACTGGTATGACCCTTTGCGGCGGGTGGGGCAGGGGGGGAGAGGTTAGAGGGATTACCGGTTTGCAGATGGTGAAATCATAGCATGAAGGTTAAACTTTTCCTAATCTTTTCTGTGACTAGATGTAAGATTAGTTCAGAATGTAAATGCTTCTGCATCAGGTGCCACGCTACACCAGGAGAGAGTTAGGTACTCAATGGCTTCTTGCTGCTAGGGTCTTAGTGGGACGGTAAAGTTACAGTGCCACTTAAATGACATCTGATTCTCTGGAGTGGGTTTAACTGCTCTTATTCTCAATATAGCATTACTGAAACTCTAGGAAGCTCTGAGAGCGGCTTCATTGCTTCAGGAAATCTTAAGACAGTAAAAAATTATCCCAGAAAATACATTTGTACAGCAGTAGACGGTAAGTGTTAATAGGCTCTGTGGGAAGTTGGAGGTTAATCTAGAATTTAGGAACAGTAGCAAAAGATCATGGCCAGCTAGTGGTGTAAGAATGGGCTTGTGTTTCACTGGGTGTCAGGGTTTAATACCTCCACAGCCCTCCAAATACAGTGTAACAAGTGACCTGGATTATCACAGTAACCTAGAGCAGTGTATTTTAGAGATGTTTAAATAGGCATCCTGCACATGCTATTGGATGTTCTTAGGTGGCGCCTTCATAATACCGCATAAAAAATGCAGTCAGCTTCCAACTTCTGAAACGTTAATCATTTTAAACTGCTTACCTTTACCCTGTTCTTCTATTTTGTATGGTCTGTTCTTTTTCTAGTCCAAGTGGCATATTGGCTCAGGAACGCAAGCTGTGTCGTGACCTTGTGCACAGCAACAAAAAAGAGCAAGAATTTCGTTCAATTTTCCATCATATTCAGTCTGCTCAGTCTCAGCGAAGTCCTTCTGAACTGTTTGCGCAACACATAGTGACTATAGTCCATCATGTAAGAGGTAGGTGAGAAGTCCATGTATCCTCAGATGAAGGTTCACTCCTCCCTTGCCCAAATAAGTGGCTTTCATGCACTTTAGGTAATGCTGGAAGAGTTGTTTTCCAGCAGATGTGCCATAGATGAGAACAGCAGCCTGATCATGAGTCGTCTTTACTTACATAAATAACTTTTCTTCTGGAAAGGCAGAAGAGGCATTCTTGGTTTTACCTGAGCAATATTCAGGGAGACTGTGACCTAGAATTTGTGTATTCTAGTGAGTTAATGACTCATTTGAATAAATTGTTAGTTTTGAGACTGAAATTGGAATTTGTCAGCAGCATTAGAGCTCATCAGCAGTGTGCTTCACGTGTCCTGCGTCTGAATTTGACCAAGCTGTAGGACTGATGTGCTATGTCTTTTTACAAAAATGGTATTAATATTTTGGCATTGTTTACTCAAACCCCAACAGAGCATCACTTTGGGTCTTCAGCAATGACACTGAATGAACGCTTTACCAAATATCTAAAGAAAGGAATGGAACAAGATGCAGCTAAAAACAAAAAAAGCCCTGAAATCCACAGGTTGGTGCCATTAGACACTGTCTTAACATTTCAGGGGTATATCAGATTTCCTTCTCTTTAACTCCCGATTCGTTCCGGAATAATTCAAGTATATAACTAGCTTCAGCAAAAAAAAAATTGGAAGCATACGGGGAGTTTTAAATACCTTTGTGAACATTGGTCTGCTTTAAGTGACATTTGATCTAAAAACTTCAGATTCTTCTTACGAATAAGATTATATCTGTGTACTTCTTTTACTTTTAGGAGGATAGATATATCTCCCAGTACTTTTAGAAAACATGGATTCTCTCAAGAGGAAACGAAAAGTTCCAGAGATCCTGGCTTCAAGGTGAACTGTTACACTGATTAGTTTAATTGAACAAAATGAGTGCATTGGGCATGAACTTAACAGTGATGTTTTTGTTTAAATTACTCTCTACTTAAGTTTGTGTTTTTCTTTTAAGGATGGGCATAATTCTAAAAATGAACTACAAAGGGTTAATTTTTATTAAAAATGTATCAACAACCTTTGTGAAGTGGTTAGACTATGGTAAATGACCCCAAAGTCAATTGAGGTGAGCTTGAGAAAAAAGAGAGGATTTTTGGAACAAGTGCCCATGATGAGAGAAGAGACTTTTTGTGATATTTTTCTGCTTGTAAGTATTATTAAATCAATTGTATACATGCGATATTTCCAACCATGTTTTCAAAAAGACATGCATGTCAAAAAGAGGAAAGTAAAACTAAATACTTAGCTAAACCAAGTACACTATTAAGCAGATTATAAATTTTGTTCTAACAACTTACTGTACCATTTCTGTTGATTGCTGTTACTTTAACATTCAGCACTTGTTTTAGTAGATCCAGACCGTTTGGAATTTAGTGTATTAGCTTTTCTGAGTAGATGAATGTTAAGCCATTGCACTCACTGTAAACAATCATAAAAATGGCTTAACGTAAAATGTTTGGGATTTTAACCTTTGTTTATTCACCTTCATACATATTTACGTTGAAAGTTGAAGAGATTTTAAACAGTCCTGCTGAAACCTTACTTGTTTCATATTTGTTTTCGATTTTTTCCAAACACACTTGTGGCTTGACATGGACGATGGTGAGATGGATTTGATGGGCCTGAACTCTGAGCATCAGCTTGGCAGAGTGTATTATAAACGTGGTTTCCAAACAGCTCGCCAGCCTTCCGTGAAACAGACGTGCCCTCCCAAACCCAAATAGGTGTTTGCTGTACCACATAAGGGAGCTGCTGCTGATTTTGTCACTTATCTGTCATCCATCGTGTTGGGAGCAGTTTTATTCTCAGAGTAGAAATTAAAGCTCTTTGCCTGGGGAAAGTAGAAGAGCAAAATACCAAAACAAAACGCCTGCTCTCACTCCTGCGTTATTTGACATATTTATTTAAACAAAAAAGTGGTTAGAAACTCATGTAAGTAAAAAATTTAATAGCTAGAGAATTACTAATCCTTTTGTATTTATTTAATTCAAGACGATTAATATGATGTATGTTGCATATCAGTCCCAAGATTAGTACTGTGTAATTAAAGTAGTGATCTCTGAGCACAGCCATGGAGGCTGTATGTTGTTGCTAGCAGCCCCGTGTACAGCCTTCCCGCAGACACGCTGCTACCCAGTTAAATGTTTGTCAGAACCACAGCCACTGTCAGTTTGCCGCTCCTGTATGCGCAGCTAGCAGAATCTCATCCAGGTACTGCTGGTCTTAAAGTATATGCAGGTAACACGACTTCTAGTTTTCCAAAGAAACTATCTTATTCCATTATTTAAGCAGCAATTTAAATAGAACTCAAAGCAAGCATTACCAGTTGGTTGTTTTTTTTTTTTAAATTAACAACGTAAGAAAAAATAAAAGCCAGTTCTTAAGTGTTTTTCATACAGCTGGTTGCTTTTTGCTTTGCGGAGCACCAGAGTCAGCTTGCACTGGTAGGCTTGCTGGGATTGTGTGGAGAAATGCACGCTTCCGTCTGTGGTGGCTTTTGGCATCTTTCACCTGGTGCCTTCCAGCCAGGGGGAAGCAGAGCTACAGGTGACGTCTGCCACTGAGTAACTTCGTGACAGACGTATTAAAGGCTCCACATACATCAGTGGGCTGTTGGCGTTCTCCCAGATGCGCTTGGTTGCTGCATTTCTGTGGCTTCCATCTCTTACTATCTTAGGTCTCTCCAAGCAGCAAACAGCTTTTGCTTCTCCTTAAGTACTCTTTCCAGACCTGGTGATAGAAATTCCTTTCACCCTGCTAGATGATGTCTGTCAGCAGGATAGCGAGCGTGCTGCTGTTCAGTGACAAACGGCCACGGGCTGTTAGACATTTTTGACATGCTGTAGCTCTGATACAGAATCTGCTGGAGTGGATTTCCAAGTTGTTCTCATCTCTCACTGGCTGTGGTGTGCAATAATTGTCAGCTTCTGGGTTTCTCCCTCCCCTATTACCAGGCTATTTATTCTAATGCTGTTCAAAAGAGCAGAATAAAAGTTAAAAAGTAGTGATCTTAAGAAGCAGTAGGAAAACTGAATTCTGACAAATAATAAATGTATTTTAATAGTGCGTTATTTTACATCTTAAAATGGATTATTGATTAGTATTCAGATAAACTCCTGTTCTCCAGAAGTCTGTGCAGTCAATAGCAAAGTAATGGTGCTGAGCTGGTGCACTGTAAGCCTTGTGTTAAACTCTCCCCCCTTCCCTGCATTTGTAGGCTGAAGGGAAATATAAGGACGACCCTGTTGACCTGCGCCTTGATATTGAACGCCGTAAAAAACATAAGGAAAGAGATCTTAAACGTGATAAATCCAGAGAATCGGTGGACTCAAGAGATTCAAGTCACTCAAGGGAAAGATCAACTGAGAAAACAGAGAAAAGTCACAAAGGCTCAAAGAAAAAGTATGTAGGAAACCTAATAGCAATTTCCTTCTGCCTTTCATGTTTCTGCTGTTAAGGTTGGAGACAACATCATGTACATACAGTTGTACACCTTTTGACATAAACTCCTCCGGTGCCATGAATTATTCCTCTGCGTGTCTTCTTGATATCGTTATATCTATCTGAAACATTAAATAATTATTAAAGGTAAATGAGAAGGCTCCATGTGTCAGAACGGGTGAGTCACTTTTCCTCCTTGTTCCTGTTGTGTTATAGAGAACAGCCATGTTTAAACGATTTTGCTTTAATGTTAATTTAATCCTTCTCTATTAGATTAATTTTCTGTTTGACTAAAACTCTGTAGATGCATGCTTATCTCATTGTAGATGGTGTAAACACCTCAGAAGCAGTAAGTTCTTTCTGGAGAAGACTTGGGACCCGTGTTAGATCTGTGTGTTGTTACTGATCCTGAGCTCTTACTGTGGCTTTTCATAGTAGGAAAAGAAGAGCATTGCATTGATCGGGGAGTGATAAGGAAATGGTTGTGTAGCAAACAAGTCACGACTGACTTATTAACCCTGTTGGTGTCCCCCTCACCTCCGTTTCCTATCACTGAAACAGGAAACACCGAAGGGTACGTGAGAGATCCAGATCCAGTTCGTCATCGTCACGGTCCTCTCATTCGGTCAAAGCAGAGGAGTATCCTGAGGAGACTGAGGAGAGGGAGGAAAGCACCACGGGCTTTGACAAGTCCCGCCTTGGGACTAAAGAATTCACTGGTCCAAATGAGAGAGGAAGAGCTAGAGGGACCTTTGTAAGTGTTCTCCACACCCCTGCCCCAAGGATCGATTCCCAAAGCTGTCAAAAAGTGGCCAGTGTGTCTTGCTCTTTCACAGTTAAAGCATCCGTAAAGGAGAAACCCTAACGACATTGTCTGGTTGTGGATGATGAGCCAGAATATGATTGCTCCAGGTCTGGAGCACACACCAGGGTGCTGAGAATGTAGTCTGGGCAGTTAAACTCAAGATGTATGGTGCAGAACCAAGCCTGGAAGCTTCTGTGCATTAGTAATTGCTGAGCAACCCTGATGGGCAGCGTGATGTGCATCAGTCAGTTTGGTTTAGGCTACCAAGGTGACTCGTCTGGTCATAACCACGCTTATTGTTTGCACTTCCTATGCCTTAGCTACAGAGATGTCGTGTGTGCATGTTGTATTTGTCAGGTGCTTTTCCTTGGGTGTTCTGGAAATGCCTCTACATGATCTTAAACAGCTTTATAGAAACTGTGATGCACTGTGTGATCAGATGAGCTAGAAAACCCTAAAATGTTCTCTTATTTTCATGATGTGTTAAAGGTGTTCTTGGATGGTTAGAGAAGTGATGTTGTATCTCCTGGTAGCCCTGGAAGCTGTCTGAGGGTGGGAGGGCACTGCCACTGAAGCATTTTTTCTTCCATGTTTTGCTGTTGTAGCAGTTCAGAGCAAGAGGCAGAGGATGGGGCAGAGGCAACTTTTCAGGCAACAATAACAGCAACAGCAGCGGCAACGACTTCCAGAAGCGAACCAGAGATGAGGAGTGGGATCCAGAATACACACCCAAGAGCAAGAAGTACTACTTGGTATGTGTCTGAAGTACTGCAATATGTACGTACACTCCGAGTGTAGCTGGTCTTAAGTGCTTTAGTGACAGCTGGCGCTTTTACCTCTGTCTAATCCACCAGGTTAGGGCGTCCTCACAAGAAACTTCTGGCTCACGGCTAAACAGAACTTGTTTCTGTTCATTGTTGCGTGGTTGCCATTGAGTGAAATCCTAAAGGCCAGTTAAAGAGCACACATTTCACAGTATTGTGGCAAACGCAGCCTAAATCTGTTAGTCTGTGGTGCAGGTGGCCTACACTTCTTGGTTCTTCTATCCCCATAAAGTGTCCAGCTTCTGGACGGGTTAGTACCAGTCCTTTCTATTTCTGGTGACAGCAGTCTGCTGTACGAACAGGCACCAGTCTAGGAGAATCCTGTCTGAATGTGTTCTTTGAAAAAGGGGCAGTTTTAAACAGACACTAACTCATTTTTTCCTCTTGGTGATTTGGGGTGCTTGAGATCCCTAATCTTCTCATTAAATCATGCAGTATTTCAGTCTTGTGCCTCAAACAAGAAAGCCTTGATTTTATTACTGCATTTTTCTCTTATCTTGAGGGCAGAACTGCAATTTTTTGGGGTGTGCAGTCTCTACCCTGCACTTAAACCGATCCATTTCTGTACTTCGAGCCCAGTGACATGCTCCGTGTCTTTAGCTGGCAGTATTTGCTGTGGCACAGACCTGGCAGTCTGGCTGCAGGGTTGTAGATCACAAGCCAGAGTTTTCGTGCTCTTACATTGCCAGTAGTCAGTCTGGTTCAACCTCTGTCGTTGGCTTCCTCCTGTGCAGCACGATGACCGGGAGGGCGAAGGTGCAGACAAGTGGGTGAACAGAGGCCGTGGTCGGGGTGCTTTCCCCCGAGGAAGAGGTCGCTTCATGTTCCGCAAGTCAAGCACCAGCCCCAAGTGGGCTCATGACAAATTCAGTGGAGAAGAAGGAGAAATCGAAGACGACGAAAGCGGAACAGAAAACAGAGAGGAAAAGGACACCCTACAGACGACAGCCGAGTAGCCGCAGCGTCCGCGTGTCTCAGAGCCCTGGCAGGAGGGAAGGGGTGCTGGAGGCTGTCAGGGCGATGGTGATGAGCAGGGCCCCGGAGCGGAGCTCTGAAACCATCCCAAAGTTAACTGCATTTCCAGAGTTCAGCCTCCCTAGTGTGGACTAGAACTGAGAAACCATCGATGCTTGGATCCACTTGGAGTCTATCTTCCCAAAGACTTACCTTCTGGACTGAATAAGGTCAAGTGCTGGGTGAGATCCTAGATTTTCTCTCGTCTGTGACCTTATTGAACGGTCGATTATTTTTTTGGTAACAGGCTTTGAAGACAATGTGGATTTTGGTTTGTGCCCATCTTAACCCAGTAGTCTTGACGTTTTTGTTTTCTCTTTTATAATTTGAAATAGTAAAGGTCGGGATTAACTCGCCAGTTCAAATTTTTCTCCCCTATTGTGTATTCAATTTTTTAAATTCATACTCTACTTATTTTAGGCCTTTACGTATGTAGGAACATCAATTCAATGATAATTTTGGAAACTATTTTTGGTTCTTATAAATAAGAAAACAATGAAGCATGTGAATAAACATCTAAATGTTAACTTGTTGGGACCAAACTGCTATGAGTTTTTTTTTTTTAAAAACTTTTTTTTTTTTATGTAACAGTTGAGTTTAGGGCCTTTTAAAAACGATTGTTTTCCTTTTATGTTGAAAGTTAACAAAATTAGCATGGTTTAAAAAAAAAAAAAATTACACCCTACTTTTCACCACTGTTTGTGTACAGTGTTAGGCCTGGTGTGTGCTGGAGCCCCAAACTGCTTGTAGGCATTTTGTGTATCCTCTTTGCAGCTGGTTGTGAACTTGAGTGCTCTTTCCAAGGTAACATAGTTTTCTAAGAAACTTCAGAATTCTACTAGGTTAAAAATATAAAAGGAGATGAGAATTTTTCAATATTTTTTATTAATCTTTTTATAAAAACGAAAGGCAAATCCCTCCTGTGCTGGTTGAGGACGGCCGTTATGGTGTATTTCTTTTTATCTTCTACTTAAAAATATTCTGAAGGAGTTTGCAGGCAGTTCTCTGGCTGAGTCGGTGAGCGGCCGGAGCAGGAGAGGCATGTCCACGCACCGCCGCTGAGTGTGCACGTGCTGTAAAGACACCGCGCTCCCTCTCCTCTGCCTTCCCCCGTCTGTTCCCCCGGGATTGCTGTGCTGTTTCCCCACACACACCAATAGAGTTTGGTTTGTTTTGACTTGAACAGTTCCTGTTTAGCCAAGCCCTGAAGTTTGTTTATGCAAATAAAATACAATAAAAGAAGTAGTAGGTGTAACTCTGCTTTGTTTTATGTCCTGAGCTGGGGGCTCCGGTCACCAGACACCACTTGCCTTCTGAAGTAACTGGTGAGGCCAAAGGACCGAACGCCGGTGGCCAGCCCCAGTGCGGAGCTGCGGAAGAGCTGCTGGGCGAGGGCACTTCAAAAGATGGTCGTCCTGGGAGAGAGCTTGGACCAGACAGCGGTCGTGAAAGCGGGAGCTCAGCCTGGTGCCTGCGGGGCTGCCCCCCCTGTTCAAAAGCAGCGGTTACATACAGTTACTCTCCCGGAGCAACGCACGAGAGGTTCCTGTTTTATATGGCTCTCCAGGTGGGGAACGTGTCACTCCACAACTAAACTGCACTCGCAGCACGAGGACACGCGGGAGCAGACTCCCCCCTCCAGGAGCTGGTCAGGGCAGGCACTGCATGGAGGGAGTTTTCTTGAGTTAAGTTATTTTGGATGCAAGAACCAAGGAGCCTGGGCTAAAAGCAACTAACTGCTGGGTTTTGAGCAGTGAATGGACCTTTTAGCTGCGTTGTTTTAGCAGTAATTTTAGCAGTAATTGCATGGGGGGGAAGAGGGAAGGTGACCCCCAGGCCACATTCCCAGCCCTGCTGCCAGTAGGGATCATGTCTCCCGTGAACAGGAAGAGCTGCTCCATCCATCCTCTAAAACTGAACCCCTCTCTGAAGATGACGGCTCCGGTTTTAGCCGAGGAAGCTGGGCCGCTGCGTGTGCTGCCACCGCAGGGGAAGGTTGCTCCTCGCTCTCTGGCGTCCCCGGGGGGTGCTGGGGGTGCAGCGCTCCTGCCTGCTGTTGGTTAATGGTGTTGGCTAACAGCAGTTGAGATAGTGATGTGGGTTAACGGCTCGTGTTTCCCTTCACACTTGTATTTGAGCACTTGAGCCAGCTTGAGACAAAGGGTGTCCGGTGCTCCCGGCCAAACGCAGGGCGAGCATGCTTCCCGCTCCCCACAGAAACTCCACTGCCCTGCCTGCCCCTTCTGCCCTGTGCTGATCCATGGCCCCCTCTGTGGCTCAGTATTGCCCGTGCAATGTGTTTGGTCTAAAGGAGTATTCGTGCCCTCAGCCTGGACCAAGCGCTGGCCAGGACCAGCTGGGGAGCCCTGTGGCCACTGATGGCCCTTCTGGCTGCTGCGCTCTGCGGAGGGAGGGCAGCAGTGCGGCCACACCAGCCCTGTGTGCTCGCGGTTTGTGGGTTTTGGCCCCTCTGTGGTTGAGGTTTCACTTCCCCCTCCGCACCGAATGTGACAGAGACACAGCGAGACCTGGGCGCCTTTGAGCTGCCGTCGGGGGCCGGCTGCTTCACTCCCGCTTCACAGCCCGCGCCGGCTGCGGCTGTGCCCTTGTCCCGGTGTTCGGCTGCTGCCGGTGCGTGAGCTCAGGTAGGGACGCGGCACACGAGGGGTGGCGAGAGCTCAGCCCTGGCGCTGGGCACGGCTGCGCCACACCGCGGGCTGTCGGTGGGGCAGGGGGGCCTGGGGCTGCTGCTGGCCCTGCGGGGGCTCCTCTCCCCTCTCCTCCCAGCGAGGCACCCCCGGCTGTCCGAGGGAGGCGGGAGGGGTGACAGAGCCATGAGTCCCCTCCCTGCTCTGCAGTGGGGCAGGAGCCCTCTTCACTTCTCTTTAAAGTACATCAAAATACAGGGCCCATCATCCCTTACCACCGAGGAGCCTCCACTGCCCGCAGGGCAGCCCGTGGCCTCCAGGCATCGCTCTTTGTTTGACTTGGGTCCTGCGATTCCTCCCTAGGCAGGAGGAAGGGGTTGTCTCCCTTTCTTGATATGCAGCTTCTAAGCAGGTACCTCGGGTCTTGCAAGTTACTCCTTTCCCTTTTCCATCCTTTGTGTGGCCCCTAATTACATTAAAGTTGTCTTCAATGACTTGCCAATTGCCACAAGCCCAGTCTTCTGAGAATTTGGGTCTTGGATTCACTCCGTAGCTCCGTAAATAACCGGTGGTGCTGCTCACCGTCCCGCTGACTACGCCAATGTGTCGCACACGGGTGATGCACTTCCCTTGTGAGAGAGGAGAAGGATATATTTTATTGATATCTGTCCCCCAAAGTCCAGCATAAGCTGCGTGCAGCCATCACGACCCCACGGGTGGGGAGGGCTTGGGGGGGCGGCACACTGTCCCACGCTGCGGTGGGGAGTGTCGTCCAGGTCCACAGCAGGGTGTGGGGGTGCAGGGACAGGGCCACCCGGAGGAGGGTTGGGGCAGCCGGGGGCTGGGCCGTGTCGGGGGGCTGGAGGAGCCCTGTGGGGCGCGGGGATGCGGCGTGGACCGGCACCGAGCTGCTCTCTGCTTCGACTTCCTTCCCAGCGCCGAGCCGATTTCCTCCGGCGTCACGTGCGCGGTGTGGGGCCGTGGGAGCCTGGCACGGCATCGCGCCCCGCGGCCTCGTGGGCAGCCCCACGCCGGCAGGTAGGATGGAGCGGCCGCGGCTTGGGGGGTCCCGCGCCCAGGGCCATCCCGATGGCAGCACCTGCGCGGGGACACGCTGCTCCTGGGCTGTGCCCGTGCCCTGGGAGCGGGAGGAGCTGCTGGGGAGGAGCAGGGGCTGAGGGGACACGGGGCAGCGCTGGGCACCACCAACCCCACACTGCTGGGAGCGATGGAGCCCCAGGGATGCAGAGCAGCTCCCCATGTCCCTGGCGCTGGGTGCCCTTGTCACCGTCCTTGTCCCCACGGCCCTCGTGGCTGTGCCCATCTCTTTGGGTGGATGAAACCCGCAGACATTTTTGGTGCCTGCGAGGTCGCCATGGTGAGGGCTGGTGGGTGGCATCAGGGATGCTGGCCCGCCATGGGGACAGGCAGGATGGGCCTGCCACAGGGGCTGCGTGGCCCACCACAGGGAGAGGGTTGCCCGCCATGAGGACAGGGTTGTCTGTGGGCACATGCCTATGGCCTGATGCTCTGTATCCCGCTCTGCTGGGGGCCTTGTCCCAGTGGGACCCCGGGGCTCGGTGGCAGAGGGATGCTGCTATGCCGTAGGCGGCGGCGGGACGGCATCCTGCCTGTGCTGTGGTACCAGTGCTCTAGGGGAGGTTTGCAGCCACCTGCTCTGCCGCACGCAGAGGAAGCGCCGACCGCAGCGGGGCTGGGTGCAGGGATGGGTGCGGGGATGGGTGTGGGGATGGCAGGAGGGGCAGCTGCCCCCGAACCAGCAAAGAGGGCCCTGGGCACAGGGTGCTGGGAGCGGTGGGGCAGAGCCGCCATGGGGCTGGTTGGGTGCCACCGAGCATCGTTGCTGGCCCTGGCAGGCGCGGGAGATGGTGCTGGCAGGAATATTGGCCCAGGAGCACCGTGAGACCTTGTCTCCCACCAGTCCTGTCTGCGGCCACCTCCTCCCCAGCACCCCCCTGTCCCCCCTACAGGACCCTGAGCCCGGGGTCCCAGGCAGGAGCAGGGTGCGGGGACGTGGGGAGCCAGGGACAGCCCCTGGAGACCATGTCCGTGCAGGGCGAGGGGCTGGTGGCCATCCCACCCAGCCGAAGGGTCCCTGGGAGAGGGGCCATAACGAGGGTCCTTCTCCCAGCACCTGATGAGCCCCTTTGCTCCCCAGCAGCCTGTGAGACAGCGAAGGACGAGGAGGGGGAGCACCCGGGTGAGTCCTGGGCTGGAGGAGGAGGAAGGGATGGGGACAGGGACTGGGACAGGACCCCTGAGCCCGGGGCAGGTCCCTGGCACCCCAGCTGGGGCTCCCCGGCGGGAAGCGCTTCCTGCCCCGCGCGGTGCTGCCTGCGCCGCCCCAGCCCCACTCCTGCCCCCTCTCCCCAGAGCTGCCGGCACTGGTGAGGATGGAGCCGGCCAAGGTTCCCCCCAGCAAGAGGATGGCTCCTGCTCCCCCCGTCCCTGCCAAGGCCAAACTGGCCCCCACGCTGCCCAGCAAGTAAGGCACATGGGGCCGTGTCGGGGTGTCTGGGGCCACTGCGATGCCCCCAGCACCTGGGCCGTGCCGATGTCCACGCCTGGTCTCCAGAGCGGGGCTGGCGTCTCCCCCACGGGAGGGCTGAGCGTGGCCCGGCTCTGCCGCTTGACCACCTCTGCCCCCCCCAGGCTCGGTGGCCCCCAGCCCTGCGCCTCGGCCAACGTGGAGCTGGGCAGAGCTGGAGACACAGGTAGGTGTTGGGTGCCGGCACTGGGCGCTGCAGCCATGGCGGGGCCGTGCCCTGTGCCCGCACCGGGCGCTGATGCTCTCGCTTTGGCAGATGCTGACGGCTTCAGCGTGGTGCCGGTCACCACAGCCAAGCTGAGCCACCCCACCGCCATGCGCCCTCGTGTGCCGGGCCAGCGGCCGCCCAGCCTGGCCCTGGGGAACGGGGGGGATCCCTGCGGGGGGGAGCAGCCCTGGGGGCTCTGTGTCCCTCTCCCTGGCGTGGGGCAGGCGCCCGGCCCGCCGTGGAGCATGGAGGTGCCGGCGGCACCGCGAGCGGGAGAGACGCTGGCCCTGGAGGACCTGAAGGCTGAGGTGCGGTCCCTGCACATCCTCGTGGACCTGATGCGAGTCCAGCACCTGTGAGTGGGGATGGGGGTGGTGGACGGAGTTGGGGGG
>VYZM01017784.1:110984-126985 GCA_013398915.1 Dromas ardeola
ATGTGGAACTCTAACTCTTGCATAGGTAGGAGAGAAAACAGCCACAGCTCCAAAAATCACAGACTTCACTGCTGACTCAACAGGCAGCACAAGAACTTTGCCCAGGCGTGCTGTGCCGCACAGACAGAAGGTCACGGGGCTGGCGAGAGAGGGCTGCACCAAGCAAACACTGACAGGATCCGTATCTGCCGGAGTGTGCTACTGGAATCTCATCCCAGTTGGTTCATACCAGTCCTGGAGTCAGAGTTACCCTGGAAAGGCATCCCCACTCTGCACGTGTAGCATTCCCACTGTAATGGCCTCTCCTGCTCTTCCCTTCTAGAGATCTCATGCCTGCTTTTACTTAATGGATAATGCGGTGCTAATTACAAGCTTGCAGGAAGTGTCTGCATTTGGCTGCATCTGTTTGTACACGTAAGATATTCCTGACCATTAGACTTCCCTTAGAAATCAAATCTGGGGAGCAGGAGGGGGGCACAGCAGCAAAGGCCCTCCTGGACCCCAGCACTGCTTTGTAATGTTCCTGCTGTACCGGCTCCAGCCTTGGTCTATGACAAGCACTTGCACAGGCCACTCTGGCTGGACCACCAGCAGACACCAACGTTTGAGACACAGGATTTAAAGACTTTTTTGCAGCCCTCACAGATTCTCCTCTGGTGTCCTGTTTGGCAGCAGTCTCTCCTGGCTGCAGCTGGAATAACACAGCCTGCGGCCAGAGGAGCTGTGTTCCTGTCTCTCTCCTCTTGCACATACCATGATGCTATGATGGAGCTGAGTGAATCCAGCACTTCAGAAGCCGTCAGACGCTGCTGCGGATCCAAGACCAGCAGTTTTCGGATCAAGCACACAGTGTTTTCTGAGACCCGTCCATCCCTGGGAGAGAGAACGCGTGGTGAGCACGAGTGCACGAGGCGGGCAGGGCCAGCAGCAGGACGGACGTGCTGGGAGCACAAGTCAGGGACTACAGAAGCCACCATCGCTCTGACCAAGAGACCCCAGAATTACCCAGGAGATTCATTCCCTGTCCCTGCAGCATGGGACCTTTCTCACCTTTGTACAAGATGTCCCAGCTCCGCTACTGCTTCCTTGGTGTCTACTGCATACAGTCTTTGTTCTCAACACTGCTGCAACCCTCAGGGGCTTTGATTGAAGCCCCTCCAGCTCCGGCTGTCCCAGTAAGGCCCAGAGCACCGCCCACACAGGCACCAAGAGAAGGGCCTCCCCGGGACAGGCTGTACTCACTCAGGGATGGTGTACTCGGCAGCCTTGATTTTGCGGAAAAGCTCCTGAGGTATGCTGTCGTAGAAGGGGAACTGGCCATAGAGCATGGTGAAGAGCACCACGCCCAACGCCCACATGTCACTGGGTTTTCCACGGTATGGCCGTCCTGCAGGGAGCAAGGAGACAAAAACAAGAGGCTTTACGACACCGCGCACCTTTGCAGCCCACCGCCAGCAGTAAAGGCACTGAAGCAACCTCTGCTGTGATCCTTTTTCCTAAGCATTAATCAAAACCGCACAAGAATTCCTATTGCAAGACACTAAGAACCTCTTTCAAAGGTGCATCCTTTGCCAATAAGCACATTGTTCATCTCCATACAGGTGTCTTCCCTTTCCCTGCAGAGTGGAATGGCCCTGATGAGATCCGAGAGCATCGAGTAATCAGAGCCACTGCGTACTGTGCTGAGTTCAGACCTCGCTCCCCCTCGCCATCCCTGCAGGCTGCCGCCGCCGGCAGCCCCTGAGCCCCGCAGGCTCCACAGATACACCTTCCTGCGAGTTCAGGTCAAAGGAGAAGAGAACTTAAGGGCCAGTGAACACGAGGTGCATGGAGGCAGGAAAGAAATCCTGAGAAGAGTAAGCGCTCCCCAGGTGAGCCGTGGCCCAAGATTAGCCCAGCCTCAGCACCCCGGCTGCAGCGGCGATCTGCGTGGAAGTGCAGACTAAGACGCTCCACACCTGGTTCAGATGGAGCCCATCGAGATGGGACTCTGCCTCCAGGACAGATCCAGCACACGGCCACTGGAGCCTGCTGTGAAGCTGCGGAGGGTGCAGGAAGGTGCCTCCCCGGCACGGAGACCTTCCTGAAAGCTGCTGCAGCCCCAGCACACCCTGGGATCCGCTCGATCCCAGGGCTGCTTTTCAATCGCACAATAAATCAGCCAACAGCAGCATGCATGAGGGTCAAAAAATTAACTCCAGTGCTGTACCACAGCATAGGACTGAGGGAATGACTTCCTCTGACTCACACAGTGAGTCACTGCTGCAGCATTTGTTATTTGTACTAATTATTCTTTGCTTTATATGCTCAAAAAAAGGCACCTCTCCCTCCTCCTCCAGCTTTTCCTGCGGTGACATTTCAGCAGCCGTAAAACGCAAGCCATCTCTTAGCAGAAGACAGCTTCTCCTGGAGACCTAAAACAATGATTAATTCTTTAGGCGTTTTAGCTTCCTCTCGCACAGGAGCATTAGCAATACAGACAGAGGGATGCTCAGAGTCTGAAGGTGGTGGTGAAGCCTGGAATGTCCTCAAGTAACTTTTCCCTCGATGCGTGGAGGGGAACTGCAGACTGAGCCATCTGAGAACAGCATTTTCGAGAGCACAGGATGGGGCTGCACGGACATCCCGTGGGGAATGGCTATTTGCAGAGACATCAGAGCCGGAGCACGGTGCCATTGCACCCCAAGGTCAGCCCAGGTGGTGCTACAGCAGGATGCAGTCCTGCAACTAAGGCTTCTCCTTGCAGGGTCTCGAACACTCTCAGCCACCAGAGAAGGCAGCAAAGAGGCGGTTCCATGCCTTGTGGCGTGTGGCCTACAGACAGGCCGGTCAACCCACCACGAGAGCCGTCAGAAGAAACATGGGTGGTGGGAGCCGAGCTGCGCTGGCGGGCAGGGTGACAGGGTGTCCAGGACAGAGCGGCACCCCAGCCAAGGAGGCAGAAGCAGCTCCATGCAGCCTTTACCAGACACCGGCCACTCGAGCTGCAACTGTTCCAAGCTCCTGCCGAGCAGTTGGCTCGTATCATCCATCTGGTTACAGGGGCCTCAGGATATCCTGCAGAACAGGAAAGGCCTGCAAAAAACACACGTCGCACCTCCCCGCCTGCCTCTGCTCCCTTCCTGGAAGCAGCCTTAAACCTGCCTGGCAGATCACAGCGGAAGAGCTCAGCTACATTTATTGCTGCCGCCTGTAAACCTGACAACAAACTTACTGAGGGGAGTCCACTGGGTCTGGAAATACCAAGATTAGTTCCCTCCTAGGGCACTTCTTAAATACAATAGCTCAGGATGCCATAAATGAATAAGTCAAATCTTCAGCAGAGCTGTTTTCAGTATTCTAGATGTTATCCTCCCACAAACCAGTGTGACAGCCTGGTAAGGGTTCTGGCATTCACGCTGGCTACATGCACACCAGGGAGGATTTGTCCAGAAAAACTGGCGCTGATGACTTGCTGTCCAGTTTTAGGCAGTTTCCCATCATCCGAGTGCTAGCTCAGCCCTGCAGATGGATAACCCTTGGCAGGTGGGATGCACTAGGGATGATCGTGGGCTGCACGTGCAGTTCAACTCCATCCAAAGGGATTTTTATCTGTGCTCACAAGGAGTACTCCACAACACGAGCTAATGCACAGTAACTGGAGTCTATACAGTCTTATAGAAAGATGCTTCAGATGCACAGTCCCAACTGTAAGTACACCTTTCAACATGCTAGTAAGCTCACCTGGATGAGAACAAAAAAAACCCACAAAACCAACCCCAAAACGATGCCTTGGTCACTGCCCTGACAAACAGGACGACCACTGCCTGCTCAGCTATTGCCAGCACAAGAGCTAGCACAGAGTTCATCCACGAGAAACCTCCTGAAGCAGCTAGAGAGACAAAAAGCACATCTGCTTCTGAAAGTCCCATGCACTGGAAACAGTTAAAAGGTGGGAGGACATTAGGGAAAGCTGTTCTTCGCCAGACTTCTGCTTAAGTGCTCTGCTGGAGACAAGGCACAGGCCAGACTGTGGGAGACAAGATACAGCCCGAACAGACTGCTGGCCTGGCCCGCTGCGATCATTCCTTTATTTTTAAGTAACTCCTCTCAGCCGTCCCAGAAGCTGCCCAGAGGGTCGGTAGTTCCCCTCTGGAAGGGAGCAGCAGCTGCAGCAACTGCTCCTCTTAGTGCACTGCCTGGAATAAACTGACATTACGGTGGGGTTTGGACCCCCCCCTTACGGTGGGGATTGCCTCTTAGGCCTAGGGATTTACCTGCAGCTTAAGCGAAGCCTGAGGAACAAGACTCAGACGTCGGAAACAGAACATCTTGTCTGCAGTTGGACTTACTTAGGAACAGGCAGGGAGCTTTTAATTAGCTTTGAAGTTCAGACTAGCCTTAAGAAAAAAGTTACAGTTGCTCCTTCCCTCCATACTTTCCCAGTTGGAAAAAACAGACCCTAATTAAGAGGCTCTCACAGAAGGCAAGCTACATTTGGGAACAGAACTACCTGGTTTCCACTTATTGTCAAGAGCCACAAATAAATGAAGCAAGTGGTAAGCGTGGGGGCTGTGAGCTCCCACTGAGGGCCGAAGGGGATTTGCCTACCACTGAGCACGTCTGGGCTGATGTAGGCAGGGCTCCCTCGCTGGTCTTTCAGCAGGTCATCTTCACTCACGAGGTGCTTTCCAAGACAGAAGTTTGTTATGGTTATCCGATGAGTCCTAGGGAGAATCAGAAGACATCAGTGAACACGGGCCACCCTGCATGAGCCAAACAGCACAGAGGAAGTTAACGCCAAAACGTCTGTGCGGTTCTTTGGGAAGCCTGAAGTGCTGGGAAAAGACAAGCGGAGCTGCAAAATCAACTCCATCCCGACAGGGAGGGACGCCAGGCCTGCAGCATGGCTTGCAAGACTCTTACAGGGGGAGTAAGAGGATCTATTTTACAGCCATGGACAATGTCTACAGTCAACCTGAGCGGCACCTGTAAGTACCTTGTAGCCACACAGCCGCCTTCTGGCCAGCCACCCTAGGAGCATCCTAGCCAGCACAGCACCCTGCAGGCATCAGCAGCACCAGCATCTGCACTTTTGTGCTTGCTGACCAGTGTAGGGCGCGAGTGTTAAGAAAGTAGAAGTTTATTTTAACAGCTGATTCTCCCCTACACTTCCCAACTACCGTCTCTAGAAGCATCTTCTCCGCACAACATTTTCTGGAAGCCAAGGGAAAATACCCTGCAGAAGGGCTGCCCCATGACTGCGCCCCGTGCACCGTTTGCTCAAGCGCCACGAGTTACAGGCCCTTCCATCAGATTCAGTTCACCCACTTTTGTGTTACCCAACAGTCCCACCGCAGGAGCCCTGTGGCAGTTTTATCTGATCCGCAGGACTGTTCTTCACGTGCAAGGACACAGAACAGTCTAATCAACACCCAGAAAAACTCCTACATTTCAGTACTTCAGAACAGGGGAGAACTGCAGGTACACGCGAGTTCTCTATTAAGATACCCCTACTTCCCTATGGCATTGCCAGCTCCAATCAGTTAATTTTTCCAGGGAAAGGGAGCTTATTACAAAATTACTACCACATTAAATCTTTCATGTCACTCAGGTACTGTGGATTCTAATGTACAACTTGAAGAATTGAGCAGAAAAACACTGTCTAGAAGATTTCTATATCCTCGAAAAGTATTGCACAACTAGAGCCTGAATTAAGTCAGTCAAAATAACCAAGAAATATTCCCAGCAAATCTAAGAGACAAGTGAAATAAAACCAAGTGTGGGCTGGCAATGGAGAGTTGATTATTAAGACAGACAGACTTGTGTTTAAGAAGTGTTAGCTTCAACTGTCAAGAGACTTCCCTGGCTGAATAACAATTTGCAGGATTTGTTCAAGATTTAAAAGACTAAGTGTTCTAAAGGACACTAAAACGTTCAGAGTTGCTTGGTTTTATTTAGTCACTGAAATTTGATCTGATCTGTAATCATCCAACTACTGCACTGGCTAATTGGAAAACCTGCAAGGCTTTAACATCCCCATCTCGTCCCCATCTCGCAGGGGACAATGTCTAAGGTATCTTTGTTAGCCCAGGGTGTAAGACGCCTGGGTAGGACACTGCAGTGATAAGCAGCCACCTTCACTCCCCTGCCACCAGAAAAGACCCGGCTCTTTTGTGAGCAGGGCTGAACAGAGCAAACATCTCTGCTCAGCCCCAATGACTGGTCCTCTCCATGGTGATCTATTCTTATGCCTCACCCACCCTTCCACATGACTCACTGCTGTTGAGGCTACAGTTTTTCCTCACCAAAGCCGATGGGCTCGCTAGTAAAAAGCCAAAACATAGCAAGCAATACAAAGAATTACTTCGGCAAGTGCATTCACAAAGCTTCAAATGCCTCCCCCCTTCCTGCTAGTGGGGGCCCCCGTGTGCAGCTCCATCAGTGGGATGTTCCACTGCACACTTTGCCCAGAAAAGAAGGGAAGCGCTGGGTGGATCCTTAAAGCAGCAACCTTTGTCTGCCTCTTCCTAGCAAGGAGAGTCAAAGAAGCAAGCAGATGAGAAGAGAGTTCTCTCAAAGCAGCTCTACAGAAATGACTTTAAAAAATTCACAGGTGGCCCTGAAAACCAGTAGCTGCTGCGTGCTGGGGGGGACCAAGAAGTTCAGCCTCAGCAGGTAAAATCTGTTTGCTTTCAAACAGTGTTAGGGAGGAGAAAGAAGCAAGCTGTGACCACTGTGAACCTGCATGCTTTGTACAGACTCTGGAAGCCTGCAGCCTAAAGCCTTCCAGTTTTTTATTCATTCCACAGAAAAACAGACAGTGTGAAAAGACAATGAATTCCTCTCATTCTTAAAGTTAGCGCAAAATATTTAGCCAGTAATGTAATACTGAAGGACACAGCAGAGTATCTGAACGGGAACTCGCTTGCCAACCAAGTAACTACATAACCCAAGACAACTAAAAAAACCTCCAAGGAGCCACCAAGTCAAGCACAGGTGCCACCAGCTGCCTCTCACTGCGCTGAACTCCTGCCCCAGCGACGCCGGTCGCTCTGCGCTGGGAGGGCTGGTCCCTCCTGCCTCTGCCCAGCATCCTCCACACGCGGGACATCAGCGCATTATAAACTGCGGCTCGCTTCAAACCAGCTAACGGGAACAAGGAAGCTATTTCAAGCACAAATACAGACCAGACAGAAGAACTTTTGTTTAGATAAGTAAATATTTTACTGTTAGCAAAAACACGGCAGTGTAACAGTCAAAGATTTAACACTGCTGCGACTATAGTACAGGCTGCTGTGTTGGGAATTCCTTTAGCACGATGAAAAGTGAGTTATGTGAACAGAACCTCTTTATTTTAATTCTTCTTAAGTCTTTTTTTAATATCTATATAAGCATGCCTCTTGCAGGTTTCTGAATTACTATAAAATTTAGCTTTCAGAAGTTAGAATCCAAAAAGGAGTGCTGACATTGGGTCAGTAAGCTTGGCGGCAGAGGAAACTATCTAGGTTGGGCTCCATTCATTTTTGGACATTAACTCCTATAACTTTGAACTGGATTTTGTATTTTTGCGCAGCCTGCTTCCATTTCCCTCGCCCTTCTCACATGACAGCACCCTCAGCGAGCGCTGCCTTCCGCTCTGTTTCTAACAGAAATCTGCTTCGGAGAAAAACCATAAGACAACTGCCAGAACAGCAGCTCTCCAGCAGACTTACCTTTTGTTTAGCACCATGTTTCCTAGTTTCAAGTCTCTGTGCACAATATTTTTCTGTAAAATATATAATAATATAACATGAGCAAAAGCTTGTTTGTTACAGAAGCATAAATTCGGCACTTGGACAAAAGCAGTAGGTATCTTCTGAAATGATGTCATCTTCATTCTCAGAAATAACCTAGATACAGGTTTCGAGTCAGGCTGCACCCTGGGTCCTTTGTGCACTTCATTTTCGATTCCGGTCAGAAGGACAGAACGAGCAAATTTGCTACTTTGAAGACACAGACTGTCCTGACTAAAACTAAGAAGCCTGAAATTTAAGTGTCCAGGCTCAGTGAGACCAATACGATGAGCATTTCCTAGAAGATAGATGCTTCATTGCTCAGGTAAGGAAGGATGAGTGCCCCTTGCCATGGGGTAAGAAGTCAAACATTGGCATATTTTTATTACAGTAATTTCTATTTCATGGCTCTCAAACTTGTAGCTTGAGGTTCTGATCCCAGAAATCAATTCTTACATACTGATTTATTTTGCTTCAAAAGGAAATAGCTTGAAGTGTTTCCTGCATTTGATTAGCCTCTGCTCTCCTCTTCCACCACCCCTTTCTGAGGTTCCTAACACTGTAGTTCACCTGATCTGCGTTTAGTCCAGTTGGGCCCTCTCCACAGTCAATAAATGCTACATTATCATCAAGAACCTTGAGGGGAAGGGAATGCTCTTTTATGGCTTGAAGTCTTACGCAGAGGGAAACAGCTGAAACACCCATCCTCTGTAACCGTGCCACCGCCTGCACAAGGAAGCGTTAGAACATCTATTATACTAATGTGGGAAAACTAAGCCTTCCAGCACCGAAAGGGATAACAAAGATCTTACCTTATGTAATGCTTCTACCACTCGTACCACATCATAAAATATCACTACTGTCTCCCGCTCACTGAGTCTCTTCTCTTTAATGACATAATGCTGCAGATTGATCAGATCTGCTGTTTTGTCACTGAAATCATGAGCACAGAGACAGTCTAACACAAGACAAATGCGCTTCTTCATTTTTCTGACCATTCTGTTGGCTTCTAGATCTTCTATAATTTCACAAGCTCGGTCCTACAGGGAGGCAAGCAAACGAGCAATAGTTTAGGGAAGCTATCTGGGCATATGTACTCACATACAGAGCACTGGAGAATAAATAACAACATGGGGATCTCAAAATAAGCAAATGCAATCGTAGTGCTTGATCTTTGCCCCGAGTTGGGATTTCAAAAAGAAGATACGTGAGCTCTACTTAAAGAGGCCAGAGAAAATCTATGCTGTTTGGCTGTATGTGTAAGTCGCACTGATATTCTTTATATACACACAGACACCTTTAAAAACTCTACAGTGGTACAGACTGTGAATCCTAGGGATCCAACACATTAGTAATGAGAAGAACAGAAATCTTAAGATACAATTAGCAGTTCTTCCATGACATTAAACAGGATACAGCCGAGTTGGACATTTGGCTTATTTAAGATAGAGTACAGATGGCCTCAAGGGAAAAAAAAAAAATCTGTTGACAAAATTTAACCAGCAAGGCAATACCAACACCCAAACCAGGAATTCCTACCAGCCCCTCACATCCGTGAACAGCTCTGAAGGTGTTAACAGTAGCGCCATTCATTCACACGAGACGTCGATCAGCACAGTGAGTAGTTTAACTTGCTGCAACCATTTCTTGGCAATTTGTGCCCTCTTACAAGTCATCATAAAACAGTACAAGGACTGGAAAGCACAAATACAGTTCTAAAGGGTGCTCTATGGGCACAAATTAATTTGCCAGTGAAGCAGCTGTTTTTCTACTTGACGGGGATGCTACTGAGCACCTGCCCCATCTTTGAACGTTCTCACATTTGCCAAATCCCAAACCCTGTTACATCCTGCTTAAACCTCAAAAGCCCCTGCCACAAACTTGCTGGATTGAAGCAGCAGCGGTTAATCTCAGCCGTGTGCCGGTGATTCCTTACACACAAGAACGGGGTCAGCATGAACTGCACATTAAACAAAAGCAGCTCAAGCCAATAGCCATTCCTGGCATTCCCCCAAGCCGGATGGTGACCAGCTGTACCTGAAAGAGCCCGTGATGATGAACCACTCCCTCCTGGTTGTGGAGCAGGGAAAGGAGAGAATACTCTGTGTGCAGCAGCATCTTGCCCTGTCGTTCCTCCTGGGTTTCTATTCCTTTATCACCCCTTTCTTCTAAGGTGAGAATCTTCAGGAAGAGGGAAAAGACCTTTACAGCTCCCAGAAAAACCCAAATGCCCCCAAACCTCTCACATTTTAGGTATGCACATGTGTACAGCTGATGTAATTATTCTGATGTTTGCATGCTTGCCACAAAGCTGCCTGTACTAACATCTGTGCAGAAGGCACAGCAGGAGCTTCATTAACACAGGAAAGCAGCTCAGGTGGCTTTCTGCAAATACCCCAGGCGATTTTTCCCCACTGGAGCCCCCCCATTCCAGGCACAGGGGAGCAGAGGGCTCCAGGAGAGCAGCGCACAGAGGCCTCGTCTCGGGGCTGATCTCGACAGCAGATCCATGCCTGGCAGAACTGCCCCACCGAGGGGAAGTTCCGAGAGCGCCCTGCTGCCGCCAACAGCACATGCTACTGTAAGCGCTTCTGTCGCAAGAGCTCAAGTTAAAGAGCTCTGAAGATCTGGAAGCCCTGCAGTTTGCTTACCTTTAGCTGATAAAAGTCATCTGTCCCATCCTTTCTTGCCAAACACTGAACAATACTTGGCACAGGGGAGTTACCTAAACGTGGACCTAACAGCACAAAGCAAAAACAGACTTGTTTTCCTTTAAGCAGCAATGACTAATTCAGAGTTACATCAGTAAGCAAGTGTCACGCAGTTTACATTAGTTTAAACTAAGTTCCTTTTTTTTTTTTCCAGGAGACCTAATGTGTTTCCACAAATTACAATCTTCAGGAAAAAAAAAAAAGAGGCACTGAACTCTGAAACGTTTTCAGACAATGTTTCATTTGTTCACTGGAGAAACATTTAACTAAAGCCCACACATGGCACAGCTGTTTTGAGAAATTCAGATTTCTGCATGCCTGAACCATAAGGCTTTTACATTTACTAGCAACACCCATGGCAACCGCTATTGCCGCACCTCTGCACCCAACTGCCCCCTCTGCAGGACTGCTCAGGTTCGCAGATCAGCCCAAATTTCAGGTTAACGTACAGTCTCCACTCCAGTTTCAATCAATCAGCTTCCAACTGATTATCTGTTGGTTTTCCCTGTCAAGTCCATCACGGTTTTCACAGTTTATATAACTAGTTCTGAACTAACAACTGCTCCAGCAAGTCTCAAAAGGTAGCAGAGTGGTCTTGCCTTGGCACATACCGCTTATAACGACCACCGCTGCATTATTAAGTTGCCCACATGTTGATTTGGCAGCATATTCCATGCAAGCAGGGTTCAACATCTCCCCAGAGATCTAACCAAAAAGCCCCCTGAATGAATTTGCTCTTTAACAAAGTCTAAGAATGTGGGTTAAAAGAGGAAAAAAAAGAAAAAAGGAAAAGCAAGGGCTCATATTTATCTTAAAAGCCGAGCCTGCCTTGCTATATTAGTATTACAGATCTCCTTAGCTTGACTAGCTGCAAGGGCTACAGCAAGTGAACTGCACTCTGAGGTAAGACGCTAAATTACACATCTGCTTTGCCTCATTTCGAAGTGCCTTTTATTTTCCGTTTTGCAATCAGCAGCTACCTGGAAAACTGAAGAAGAAAACCCTCTCTGCTTACCTAGGATAAAAGGGCCCGCTCTCTTGGCATTATTTCCAGAAATCCCTGTACAAAGAGCTTTTGCCTTAGTGGATGTTTCCCCAGCTCCTCTGTCTGACGCTCGCCGCTTCATCCTTGGCTCTTGAAAGAGAAAGAAGATCGCATTTGATGAGCAACTGAGTTAATTTCTTATACTATTCCTTATTTCACACTGGAAGGCTTTCACCTACTGATGCACTTGCATCTCTGCCTACTCGTGTTTCTACAAAAAAAAAAAGCTCTGGCTCATTACCGATAGACCAGTTGTGGGTTGGAGGCTTAATGTATTTTTGAAGGTATAAATCAGCCTCATTATTCAAAGCAACATTTCCTAGAACAGTTGTCTGAGAGACATAGTGGGAACAAGTCAAAATAATTAAAGCTTGTTTTACAGCAAAAACAAGTTTGCAAATTAACATATTCCAAAAAACTCTGAAAGAAAATGCCTAAGACACACTTTTTGTATGCGCGTCTACTTCTGATTCAGCCCATAGGCTTCTGGGGGTTCCTTCCTGGAGGACTTCGCACCGGGCACAACCACCAGCTCACCGGGGAACTCGGAAGGCTCCAGTCTGTCCCTCAAACAGCCAAGAATGCACAAAACTAACTGACCATAAAAACAAACAATACCTTTCACCTTTTCCAGCAAGGGCATAGAAGACTAAAACATGCTAGTTATTGCGAGATTCCATTAACTTAACAGTGATTTTTAAAAAAATATATTTTTTGGTTTAAAATAAGTCCTCCCTCTCTCTTTGTACCTCTTTAGGCTCTAACCTTTTTATTACGTCTCCATCTATCTACATCCAATGCAGCTGAAATTTGAGTCCAACATGAAAACTTTCACTTGAATCTCCACGTGCAGGAAGCGATGCTTTGTTTAGAATTAACACACTATTACCTGCCTTTAGTGGATATTCCAGTGAAAGGAAACACTGTGGTGCCGGTACGTGTGCTCTTTTGCACTACCACTCCATGCAAAGAACAAGTCAATCTATTAAATGCGAGTCTCATGCATCCAAGTATTTATTCAAGGTCCACACACCACTACAATTCAGCACAAAGAACTAAAAGTCTGACTAACTCCTACTTATTCGGGTATTGCAGAAAATGTCATTTCCAACGTGCATTTTCTGCTGCTCGGAACTCTAAAGAGATTTATGTATTGCAGAACCAATACCTAAAGGGACAAGTAAGTTCAAGCCTCTGTGACTAAAACACTCCTTCCCCAAAGGAAAGTCTTGTTTCAGTTGAGCAGGAAAAGAACCTCTTGCGACTGCTGCCCGGGCAGCCTTCCCACGGCGCACGCTCACTGCGAGCGCAAATCAGCCCCAGCAGACTGACGGTTTGCTCCCAATACACCTCCTATTCACCTTTAGCTCTTGGAAAAGAGTTTCAAAGACTTTCACAAATATCTAGATGTTAAATGCTCATGCTCTAACATTTCAAAGATTTTTATTTTTTTTAAGGGGTTGGGGGGGAGTTGGAACTAAGCACAGATCCGTTTTCTTACTCTGAGCAAGTCAAAACCAAGCCCGGGTAGTCTTCCCTAAGAGGTTACTACAGCAGAACTGGAAAATATTTTGGGGTTGTACTTATTTGCTTTAAAAAAAGTCCCAGTGTTTCACCACGTAAGACTCTGATAAATCACCATGCTTTGAATGAAGTTTACCCTCTGGCAGTCCCACCCTTTCTGTGGACACAAGCGTGATCTCATTGCATTAATTCATCTCGCAGTACCTGTCACCGAGACGGGAGATAGCAGGAGAGATAAGCGGGGAAGTCTTACAGCAGACTTCGCATCCCTGCGCTCCCGACTTCCACCAGCTGCCCAGCTCTCCAGCACACAGCCTCACCAGCCCAGCCAGCTGAGCAGAGCAAGTCCTGAGTCCCACATGCTCCTGTTCATTCCGCATGACCTAATATTCGATTGTGCCTTATAAAATTCCCCACTCCTTGCAACATCATCATCCCTGCTGGAAATGTATGAGTAAGATTTCCACTGGAGAAACCCCACTGCACAGAAACTCTGAGATAATGACCGTTGTGCAATCCGAGCTGGATAGGAATCGCTGGTGCAAACAGCGTTATCGTAAACAAAATAATCTGAGGACTCACGTAGTTCAGCATCAACTGTATCTTTACTCTTCTTCCAAACTAGGTTTTCCAACGTCTCAGGAGACAGGAGTCATCACCTTGGAGAAGGCTGGATGGTCGAAAGGTCGAGGACTCTGTAATGCGAAATGAGATACACTTGATGCTGTGGTTCTGGATTATTCTTGATTACGATAACGTGGTATGCACCAAAACTTCTGCAGCTTGAAACATCGGTGTTTATTTTGGCTTAGAAAAGGCCTGAAGCTCCTGACATCACGTGAGGAATAAAAGGGCTCTTGAAGTTCAGTTCCCAAAGAGTCACAGACACATGGCCCTGCACAGCAAGACAAATACAAGCCTCAACGATCTCAAAAGGCATTGCGTGCTGCGAGACAGACCTTCAGAGCAGAAACAAACACCTTCTCTATTTTAACCTCCCCCACATGGTGCTAGCTTGCCTGTTTTTAACAGTATCTGCAATACACCCAAGTTAGCAATAGTGCCACGACAGAATCTTCACCACTGGAAGCAGGTTTTTTTATATTCAGCCGCTTAAAAACATAACAGAACTAATTCAATTCGAATTCAGTACTGCTTAATAGTTCATCTGGTCCCAGTTAAAAAGAGAAATTTAGGATTTAAATCTAGACACTCTAGAATTGAATCTATACCACCTCTACTAAATGCTTAAAGCTTAACCCTCAGATATTACATGTGTTTCTTAATCCAAGCTGGTTTGGTTTACCAGTATCCAGTTAGATCAACTTAAAACTGCACAAGGAACATTTGGGATGCAGGAGCCAAACTCCCAACACCACCCAAAACACAACACGGTATTGTCACTTGGTCCTGGGGGGGTCCGCAAAGACTGCTAAAGATCTTTCCGAATTGAAGTACTGCAGCTATTTATACTTTGATGAACAATGTTCAGATGACGGCTGTAGGCAGCCCCGTGCCGGCGGCGCAGGCAGCCTGCTCACCAGCCAGCACTTTCGCTATGAGTCGTCTCGGCGCTGAGAGTGCGCGGAGGTGCCCCAGCCTGACCGCTGCTTAAAGGACATCCACTGAGTTAAATATCACAGCTCCGTCGCAGAAGGCTTGTAAGAGCAAGTGAGAAACGCACCAACATAAACGGGAACTCAACTCTTAAGGACAATCCTGTGCCACTCACGGCACTGTCTACCCAGTCTCCCTGCTCGGATCCTGCATCGCCAGGGTAGCGGAGCCCACCAAAAGCCTCAGGGGCCCTCAGCAGCACCCAGAGGGTTCACATGTGAGCACTTCGGGTTCCTCTGAGACTGGAATGAAGGACGGTCGGATAGAAAGAAGGTCCCAGAGCAAAGGGAAGAAAATCTGGGGCAGCTGCTGTGAAAAAGCAGGAAGTTTGTTCCCTTTTCTGCACATTGTGTAACCCCAATTAGAGCAAGGAAATTGGTCAAAAGGGCACGGAGTTCCTTGTGCAAGCCTCCTGCGGAACAAGTGGCCATCCTCTAGGCATAGGGCTAAGACCAGTATTTTGAGACAAGGTTTAAGGAAAACCTTAAAACAAGAACAGCAATGCAGGAGGCTCCCCCTCCCTGCCGAGCCAGTGGGCGTTTTCTACCTGCAAATTCATTTGACTTTGGCTCCAGCTGGGCTGATCCAAAGCTCTGACTTCAAGGGGCTTCACTCCTAGAAGTACTCGCTGGTATTACTCAGACACCAACTACATCCTGGAAGAACAAGCTTTAAATAAGTTTTAGACAAAAGCCATGATAAACTGGACCACTTAAAACGACTCCGCAGCTGTAAGCAGAAACATGAGGCCACAGCAGCCCTTACTGCTCAGACCCGGAGCGGGGCCCATTGCGAGATGGGGATCCTGTCCCACGAGCAGTGTGCTGAACCCGTCTGCCATCCCGCCCATGGGCCCCGGAGAATCCCAGACCCCCGGCCCCAGCTCCCCTGGCCCCGCGCTGGCGGCCGGAGCCCTGCCTGCCCCGCACAGCGCAGCTGGAGGGACGCTGGCAGCGTCACTGCTCCTCCACCTAACGCGGTCCAACAGCAAACGAGTTTCTTCTCCGTGGCAGCCGTCGCCACTGGGGCAGCTGAGTCTTCCCAGGATGGGCTCGCTCTGAGTACACGAGAGGGGATTACTGCATCGCACAAGGATTTCCTCCTCGCACACAATGAGGGGAAGGCAAATGAGCAGTAAGTGGAGCCCCACACACAAACTGGGCACGCTGCAGCACAGCTGAGAGTTAAGACAGCCCAAAGGTGAGAATTTAGAACGTTGCCATGAGAGCTGGCGAGCCTTGTTAAGGGTGAAGAGCATCCCCCAGCCCCTGCAGCAATGCCTCCAGCTACAGGCAGCCCCACAGACAGCCGGGACTTTCCAATTCTTAAGATTGAAAAAAAAAAAAAAAA
>VYZM01017784.1:134383-145689 GCA_013398915.1 Dromas ardeola
CCGGGCTGTGCGCAGGCCTTTAATGTCGCTCAGAGCCCGTCCATCAGCGCCAGCAGGTCCTCGCCCTTCCCGGAGGTGGCCGGGCGCGGCTCCGCCACCTCCAGCTCCCCCAGGATGCGGGAGAGCTCCGCCCGCCGCCCCGGCTCCTGCGGGAGAGACACGGCCTCAGCCCGCCGGCAGCGGGCACCGGCACCCGAACCGGTACTGGGCTGCACTGGGACGTGCCCAACTGCCTGCTGATGCCCTTGAGCCCCTTTAAAAAGGGCTGCTGGCGTCAGGCTGTCACCGCAAGCAGGCAAAGGTCCCAGTTCTAGCTAAAAACTTGCTCTAATATTTGTCAGGTTTCAAGTTCTCTTATTAAATAGTCACCAAATCCACAGGCTTGGCAGGAAATGCTGCCGTTACTTATTTATGAGCTTAACTGAAGTGGAAAAAAAATGTATTTTTTAAGTAACTAATCTGGGTGAAACTCGGCTCTAGGCAAGGTAGGAATGATGAGGATCAAAGATCTGAAACGTGCTGTACGTACCTGCGTGGCTTCTATGTTGATAACCTTGTAAGATAACTCCTCTGGTCTAGTCAGTGCAGCGTGTCTCGATTAAAAACACGGAAAGAGTGCTTAATCTCATGAAGACGTACAAGTAAATTATAAACATCAGATTTCATGAGGCTCCCATCGGCATTATTCCTACTAGGCAGATTAACATATCAACCCCAGTTTGGAGACTTTTCCCTATCTTAGATTTTTCACACCAAGTGCAGAACAGTGGCAATGTCTCTGCAGTTGAGATTAAAAGTAGGTAAACACATTCTGCAGAAAATACATAGGAAAAAGTCTCCCTTGTGCTCCCTGCCAGGAGAGGGCTAGGTTTCAAGCCCGTCAGGCTCATCACCTCCATCAGTTATATTCTTATCTCTGAAATATGTAGATGTATTTGTGGGAGGGGAGAGCGAAAAGGGCTGACGGGATGTCTCTGTTCCATGGGACAGAGCTAAGCACAGATGGCACCCTGCTGCTGACCGCCAGTGCCACTTGGAGGGAATGCAAGGCTGGCCATTGAAGGAGATGCCAGTAGGGAAATGGCTCTCCTTGCCGCCAGCCTGAATAAAAATGTCAAGCCAAGGAAACGGCTCCTCTTTGTTCCCATAGGGACCATCTGGACCAGAATAATACAATGCTCAACCCCCTGCTATTCTAAGTTCCTAAAGCTGTTCAGGGCCAGCGTTAGTCTCCAGGGCTGTCCGCATGGCACTACATCACAAACCCCAAACCAAGAAGGACTCGAGCATACTCTTCCTCCTCGTCGGTTGTGAACAAATTCAGTCGAAATCCCGTCTCACTGCCACCAGGTGTCTTGACCTCCAGAACTCCCAGCAGCCTGGCCAAAAAGTTCATTTCTTCTTTAGCGAGAGGGTTAGGGACTATGTTCTCCTGCAGCAAACGGCAATGGGTTCATTGGTCAGGCTCCCAGAGAGATGAGGACTGTAATAATTTCTGTGTTTTCTGTTATTACATAAATGTTCTTCGGAGTGATATAAATAAATTTCTGTATTGTTAATGGTACAGATTGTGCAGATAACTAGTAATTATCAGCTACATATTTAAAATGGTTGCTTGAATTTATAGACCCAGGACAAGATAATTTTCCAGCTAAATTGAACAGCTGAGAAATCTGTAAAACCAGCTTTCTGTTTTCTGAAGAGATTAAAATAGGAAGCAAGAACACCATTACATAAGCTCGTGTGTAAGATCCTTTAGGAAAACACGCCCTTCCCCAGCTCAAAAGGGACCGTGGAGGATTGGATGGGGTTCTGAGAAGAACAACAGAACAGGTTCCCCTGAAGTTATCCGTAACTTTAGACTAAAAAGAGGGTTATTGTTTCCCTGAGAAAGGAGATGAACGAAGGGGAAGACAGTACAGTTATGCAGTAAATGATTTGGAGATGACGGATGGGGGTATTTCATTCGGTGACCCCATCTATTAAAGACAAGGGAAGCAGAATGTAAAGTCTGGTGGATGTGGTGAAACTGCTCAGAGGAAATGCTCCCACCACGTGTGACCAGCTGCAGCACTCGCTGACGCAGACTAATTAGCCAGTTAACCAGGGACAGGCGCAGAACAACACTGACCTTCGCATGGGATGCCAAGTTTTTGGATGATCCTGACATGTGTGTCTCTACTGGCCGGCTGACACTGTACCTAGAGGGAAAAACACAGAGGAAGAGCAACCTGTTACTCGTATGAGATACAGGGACTGGAGGAAG
Organism: Dromas ardeola; assembly: GCA_013398915.1. Classification (NCBI taxonomy): domain Eukaryota; kingdom Metazoa; phylum Chordata; class Aves; order Charadriiformes; family Dromadidae; genus Dromas; species Dromas ardeola. Next base: position 136,650 of record VYZM01017784.1, read on the forward strand.
CAGCACGGTATCTATGATTTTATGATATTTTTCTGAAGACTGTAAATAACTGAAATGAGAAGTTACAGTTCAGTTTTATGGAGTATTGAGGCATTAAAACGTGTGAGCGACAAAGCTGTAAGAAAGAACGCTGCTCTCTTATTCTTTGAATGGAAAAATTACAGAAAGACAAACGTGAAGAAAAGAAAGGATTTCTTGAATGCAGCCAAAATTAAATTACATTTCACATAATATGCAGTACCAGATGATGCAGTACTTTACTCAGATCTACTGTAGACATAAATCAAACTTTTGCTCTTTTCCACAGCTCTTTGTACACATCTGTCCTCATCCATTCTGTTTCAGGACATCACTTTGTAAAAAAGTCAGGCTGAGAATAGCGAAAGAGGCAAAAATACACAAGGCTGAAGATGTGCTTCTGAACCAATCCAAAACTATCAACATTTACTTCACGTTTCTATGTAGGACAAAAAGTACTTACATATTTGTTCCAAGTTTGAGGACTCTGTCTCCATAAAGATCAAAAGATCCTTCCCTTTGTGGAGTAACATAATTTCCATCAGTGGTGAACTCTGTTCTTTTTACTTCATCTCCATTGTGATTAAACACCCTTAAAAACAAGTCATTATTGAAGCTTATTTAGTAGTTTTACTGCTGATTTTCAGCACTGACTTCCTCTGCTTACTGCACAAAAAAACGGGGAATAAAACCCTATTCTCTATATTGGTAAATGCCTATTTTATAGGATAAATTACTAATAGCTAATTTGCTGGAACAGAGAATGCCCGAAATGGCTTAATATTTCTTTGCCGGGTGACTTAGTCCCAAATCATGCCCTTTAAATAGCACTCACTGGAGGTTCAGCTATCCGTGCAACATGAACGACAAGCTAAGCTCGATTCCTATCAGACCTCTGGGACTGACTGCTCCTCCGCGAGCAGCCACACACGCAAGGCACTGCCACCGGTATCAGCAGCGCTTCGGAACCCACCTGATGAGGCCTGGAACCTCTGTACCCCAAGGAACAGGGCCCGATATTGGCAGCACAAAGCGACCATTAGAGTTCTGCACTTTATCCTTCAGAAAGATAGAGACCTGCAAAAGAATATTCCACCTTTGAGAAAATCAATTGCGTATCTTCTGCTCCTAATGCTTTGAAGTCTGACCTTGCAGCCTTCCTGCCTACACTGGGTAGGTTTCCTAGAGATTTTGATGTATATACAGAGACTATGATACAGGCCAAAGCCAGTAAGGCCCAGAGGTCAGGCACGCTGATCTAACATTAAAAATTAAAAAAAAAAGTACTGTTTATGCACTCGAGTATGATCAATTCATTTAGAGGCTATCAAGCCCCATGACTTCAAGCTCAGGTTCTGGGTTTCGTATCAGGTTTCTACTAAAAGGAAAAACATATTTATCAACTAGCAAATCTGTACTAGTAGAGATTCCTTTTTTCATAACATTTTAGAGTTACTGAGTATTATTGTAGTAGATGTGCTCAATTTGTGAAATTTTGAAGACTGAAATTACAAGCACATTGAGATGACTGAAAAGCATAAGTAACAAAACCAAACCCACTGTGTAATTATAACAAGATACCTTCGTATTCTAGCCACAAACTCCCTTTCATTCTTACTGACTAGCTGTATTGGGCTCTTACCCTTATGTGCATGTCCTGAAAAAAAATGAGGAGTGTTTGCCTGATGAGCTGAAATTCACCAGCAGAGAGACAGCTGTATGTCTGGAAAAGAAAAAGCATCAGGTAAGGCTTTGCAGGTGTAGCACGTCCAACCCAGGTAAAGGTGGAAATAAGTATAGCAGAATACTGCTGGCCAAAAATGGTACGTGTGTGGCAGAGGAGGCAGAAATAATATAAGGGGGGCTGCTGGTCATTATCAGTAATTATCCTCTGTGACTAAGAATCTGATTTAATTTCTGCTGAAGTGAGTGGAGACTGATCAAGCTGAATAAGCAATGTATTGATTTAAACTGGGCCAGCAGAAAACACTTGATTTGTAGGCATCTCCCTCTCCAGAAGCCCTTTGGAAACATTTAATGACTTCCCAGAACTTTTAACGTTTTCTGAAACCAGTTCCCTTTCACTGAGACACTCATATTCTTTGTCCAAAGAATTACAGCAGTTACATGAGCAAAAGTTTCTAACTGGGATGCCAATTTGTTTCCCTCAGGTTAAAAAGAAGAAAGGTTATTTGGTAGGTTCTCTGAGGTTGAGAACTTATCAACCTCCACACTTGATATGGCACTTACTGAGGTAGTATTTAGTCTCCAAGATTAGCTTGAAAGAGAAAAAAAATACTCAAACCACAGTGTGTCCCGCCATTTCTCTAAGGATTCTTACTTCAATCAGCTGTCGGAAAGTCTCATCCACCTGGTTCAGAATGCCAGGGGAATCGCATATGAAATCCTTGATGGCGTCCAGGTGATTGAATGTGACCAGCAGAATGTCTTTGGGCCGAGGGCAGAGCAGCACTTGGTATTTGAAAGCCATAGTCATAAGGTCATACAGCTGCAAAGTAACACGGGGAAAATTTGGTTCCGTCACAACAGAGAGCGTAACACGGCTCAGGTAACTTCACGCTAATGGAGAAAGGGATTTAGACACTTAGGCCAGCACCTGCCTATGGTAAGAAGAACCATTTTAGCTATTTCCTAAGAAAATAAGACCTCTGCAATCACATCGCCGGCCTTCCTGCTGGTCTCTCTACCTGCCTTTAAAACTACTGCCAAAGTCAACACCACCAACACCCGGGTAGAGGTCTCTCAGGTAATCCAGTTCCTGCAATTTTTTTCAACATTGTCTGCTGGAAATACTGTTTGCAGGCAAAAATTCTAACACCTGGAACTGCAAAACAGTGAGCGTCAATACAGAAGTATCTACATTTAGACACACACATGTGTATATAATTTTAATATACATTAAAAAATCTGGGAAACTTAAAGAATGCTTACCGAACCTCTTAAAATCAAGCATTTAGCTTTTAAAGCAGAAATACTTAGTCCTAAAGTATCTGGTACTACTATCTGGTACTACTATGGATTTCCCCAAAAGCTTCCTTGGTTGAGAACCGTTTTTACAAAGAAAGCAAGTGGAAAGAGGGCTCTTACAAAATGCTTCAAAATTACAGTGATGTAAAGCCATGTGCTAATTATCGCAATCAGAAACTTGTGAACGGCAACACAGAAGTGCAGCATAGGCAGGACTGGGCGGGTGGTCTTTTTTACCTTGTCCATGCTCGCCTGGTTCAGTCTCATGATTGAAGCATGCGCTAGCCGGTCGTACACCGTTCGCAGAGCTTTCTTGGAGTAGAGTTCCTGTGGTTTAAACAGCTCTTCCATAAATTTTTTATTGAACATGGTTGTGATGATGTCATTCATAACTGCAAAGACAAAGAGTCTCTGTTTTTTGCTTCGGAAGCAGCACATTTATCTGATTCATCCCACACTGAGAACTCGGACACTGAGAGCTGCGAGGATTGACATGAATGCTTACCTGTGAAAACTAGGAACAGAGCCACAAAAGAAAAACAGAGGAGGAACGTCATTCCTCAGTGTCAACATTTTTCTCAACCCCACATTGGTCTAAGCGAGCAGCGTGATTCCTGCTGACTGTACCCAGGGGCAGAAACGCTACCTGAGCTGCAGACAACAAACCCTGTTTTCCAGTGGGAATAAGACTGTTTTTGTTGCCTTGCTTTTACAGCAACGGTTAGCACTTTCCCCTTTTAAAAAAAATTTTTTATAGGCTACTCTGGCATGTATTATCTATAAAAGCTACAGTTCTGCTTCCCAAGAAGACTGTCTTGCATCACTCTAGATTTTTGCAAACTACAGGTAGCTGACTCTGCCTGTTCTCTCTTTAGCCTTTGACACTATTAGTCAATTTTTCCTTCTAAACAGAAGCTCCTGAATGATTCAAGGCTGCTTGAAGTATTTGTGTTAAACGGATTAACACAAGTATTTAAGGAAGCATTTATAACACTGGCATCTATGTCAGGCCAGCCAGGGCTCTTACAAAAGTGCAGACCTCTATCTTCCTTCTGCATGCTTCATAAATGTTTCATGGCATTGTTATGTGACTTACTCAAGAGTATGTAGAGATCAGGAGTGCTGAGTGTAAGGGCTGTGCTCTGGTTATCAAGCTTTTAACACAAAGAAGACAGAAAACATTTTGCAGTGATTCAAGCAGATACAATATCTTAGCTTTTGTGCTGGATCTGATACTTTTATCATATACCTCATACATTCTACAAAGTTATCATAAATAACCATTTATTTCTCAATCAAAAAATGTTAAATAAAAAATTCAATTCATAGATTACTGCACAAGCATGAATTTTCCTAAGCAGATGACTGTTACTGAAGCTCATAATGTCAGCCGATTCTTATGGATTAGAAAAATCTCAGTGGAAGTGATAAAAAAAAAAAAAAAGAAAAAGTGCTATGTACTGAACATACACATAGCGGTGGTGATCAGCTATTTGAAGCACTGCTATAATTATTCATTGGTGGGTTTTCACAACTGTGGTACTGAAGCTACACAAACAGCCAAAAAAAAGTTAATGACCCAGTCACTTAATCTTTTCTTAGGGGCTTAACTCTCTGGGGAACACGGCTAGGTACGCTGCAGGTGCTGAGAACCAGGACACGGATAGGTGTTTTCCTGAGGGCAAGTGCCTTCTGAGGCGATGCTCTCTCCCTACTTAAACCTGATCTTTACAGGTCTTCTCCTGCACTGGCGTAAGCCACTGGTGACACGCACATTTGAGCAGCCGTTGCACTCCACCTAATGGGGCTCACGAGTTCCTGTTTTAAGCACCCAAACGATACAGACAGGTCTCAGCTCAGTTTCTGAGCAGCATGGATTACAAATACACACACACAAATACAAATGGGAAACAAATCCCTCCTTTTTCTCCCTTCTTTTCAAACAAACTGTCCATAAAACAATCCCCACTTGCAGTCTCAGGCAAAAATCCTCACTTTTTTCAGTGGAGAAACCCAAATATATTAGTATTAGTATGTGTTAGTATATATTTCATTACACAAGCGCTCAGTTAGGACAAAAATAAGAACTTTTGCCTTATACTGTGATCAAGAAAAATTTTTTTTTAAGTTGCTTGCATATGTTGTCCGCACAAAGGCTTCTCCTCCGTCTTTGGAGAGTCACTAATAACCCAAACTGTCAGGAGACAGACAACGTCCCAGTATGCCGACAGTGGCTGGTAGATATTCACAATGGAATCAGAAGATCTGTGTTAAACCAAACACCAAGCCTTACATAAATTATCTTCTGAAATTAAAGCCTCTTGTATTGGCTATAAAAAGAACTGAGAAAGACATAAAAAAACCATGTTAAAGGGCAAATCTCACATGGTATGTTTGATAATGACACAGCAAAGAGATCTCAGAGCACAGGTAGTCCCTAGGGAGGTTTTTACACCATTCTAACAATGGAAAATAACAAAGAAAGGAGCGTTAGCTCAGGGAAAATGGCACGCCAAGCAACATAGCATAAAAGCAATTTAGCAGAGAGGAGCTTCATCGACTGGGATGGGGAAAGGGAAACCAAGTATAGACAATGCGATGGACAGAAGAGAAGCTGAGGATTTATGGTGGTTTTCGCCTACATGTGCCGTGTCACCAGTGACAGACACGTTCCAACATCTACTGCGCTTTCACGTAACATGGCTCGGATGCATGACATGAGACTGGAGTCTTTATGTCTGGATTATGCTCATGCTTCTTCGAGGACATTCAGGGCAGCAGAGGGAATGTTACGAGTCCAAAACAGTCACACATTCTCCTTGCAATAGGTTTATAGTTCGTAACAATGTCAAAGGCAGGCAAAGCCGCCTTCTCATGGCTTCATCAGCAATAGACTCAGCTGGTTACTCTATCATACCTCTTCAGAGACCGCCCCAAGAGCAGTGTCCACAGGCAAACTTCTCTCTCACAAGAGAAGCTCATTGGTCAACATGGGATCTACATCTGTGCCGGGGCCATCTAAATGTGACAAAGTAGGCTTTCGTACAGCTCCTTATCATTTGGATGTGATAAAAGAGGACTATGGAATCTTTTACACTGCTGAGATATTAAATGCTGGAAAAAAGCATTCTTGGAAACAGCACGTAATGGTAGCAAAAAAAAAAAAAACCGGGGCAAACTCCAGGATATCAATATTTACCTTCAGTAAATATTCAAAACCTACAAACAATGTTTATTTTGAAAAATATGAATCATAACCCCGATCTCTCTTAAAAAAGGGCTGCTCAAAAAGACACCAGAAGTTCTTGTCACGCTCACCTAGCAAAAAACCTGAGAGTGTTGAAGAGATTTATTTCTTCATCCAGCTCCTTACCACACCGTTGCTGGAAGCTACCATTTCAAGGCAGACGCCAGAAGCAAGCGCACACTCACACCTCGGCTGCTCCACTGAGAACCTGATGTCCCAGCTCAAACCCACCTTCGGGGATAATTTCAGTCAAGAGGAGCTTGGCTGAAGTGTGGGCACCTGCTCCTTTGTGATCGCTCTGCTGCAGGGTGGTGACCACTAGCAGAGATGGGTAAGCAGCTAGGATGGAAACGCCTTAAATCTTTCCTGGAGTTCACCTGTCAAAACCCTAAGCAATGAATTAGAAAAAACTTTAGAAAAATGCAGTATACATAGTACTCCTGCATTTAAGCAGAAAACCAGCAAAATTATATGCTTGCATTAATACGATGCTAGAAAAATATAAATATCATTTTGGCTAGAAAGACCGCTCTAATAAAAAGTTTTGATCTATTTATAGTCTTGGTTAAATTAGCAACTTATTTTTGAAGCCATACGATTTCAAGATACTGTCTATTTTTTCTAAGAGCTACAGTTAAAGTGCATTTTAATGAACAGGTGAGTATTATTATTCATCTTTGACACTATGACTAGAAGGCTGCAGGAACAGCATACAGTGTGTTCGCGTACAATGAGCCTCATGTGTGCATGTAGTGGTGTTCGTCTACTGCATGCAGCTAGAAGATTACAGTACCTCGTTTCCTGTCCACATCTGTCCATTCATCTACACGAAGCATATAAAACAAAAACATCAGTTCAAGAAGTAAGAACAATAGTTTCAAGGAGAGTAAAAGAAATAAACTAAAAAAAAAAAATAAATCTAACTAATGGACTTTGTTTTTTGTCATCAGCATTCAGCACTTAACAAGAATGAACTCTGTCACTGTGACATCTGTCACTTCCAACGAGCACACAAAAGATGAAACCGTGCCCTCCCCTTGGAAAAAATCTTGTTTCTTCAACGGAGATAAAATTTTACCCTTGATTGAATCTTAGCATGTTTTGCATTTAGCTTGGAAAGTTTTCAGCTGTTTTTTGCACTTACAAATGAAGAATGTTTGAGTGAAGAGTTTTAAGCATTAACAAACACCTCGGTGTGAACGAAACCACAGCTCAGTAAAACTAACGCCTGTTTTTTTTAAAGATAAAATACATGTGTGGATAAACTACCACAGATCTAATCCTCCTGCTGAGATACTCCACCAAGTATGGCTCTAAACTTTGACCTATATGGACAGTAGTAACCTTTTGTCAGCTCATTCTCTGAAGACAGACATGAATAATTAAAAATCGCATTGCTGTAGTGAAACCTTTGGTATTGTTTAGCACTTCTTCATATTGGATAGGCAGGAGAGGGAAAAAACGTAACAACCTCTTCAGTACTGAGTTAATATTGAGTTGATTTTTTATTACAAAATACTAAAGCTTCTTGAAGCACATTCCCCATCCAATGACGGGAAGCTGCAAGAATTTTTAAATGCAAAGCAGTTTTAATTTATAAGTGGTAAACAAAGAGGTGCTCAGCTGTAAACTGTAATTTTTGTGCACGCATGTGAACGCACAGGACTCTACTTTTACAATAATTTTGACAAAATGATAGACTGAGAGATTTTTATAAAAGAGTTTCAGGAGCCATATTTATGTTATTTGAAGTTCTTCTTAATTGCGTATGCTTCATCTGCGCAGGCTTTACAAAATTGTTCCTGGAAACTACTTCCGATTGCAAAGCAATCTGGTTTTCCCGACACAGCTCAGGACCTGGCCTGAGATGCCCAAATCCGGAGTTATTTTGATTCCAAAAGTATACTTCTGAAGCTCTAACCTCTGAAACAAGTACAGAAACACTGGAATGTATTTCAGTTTCTACCTCATCTGTTTGCATTTCACAAATTAGCTTCAGTAAAACCTTCAGGCAGTTATTACCACAGAAACTTCATGGGAGCTGATTAACTCAACGGGCTTTACTTGAAATTTAAGACAAGAATAACACACATGATTAATTTCTGTGACAGAGCTGTCAAACCGTGGCGAGGAAACTACTTGCCCAAGACTGCTTTTGACGCCAGACACTGTGATGCTCTGTCACTTTTCAAGCATCCTTCCAGTAACAGCACAGCAACTCTATTTGCGTTTATTCCTGTATTATGCTAAGAGAACCAGCCCCACAGGCGTGAGCGGCCCGTCGCTTCGGTGGGCACTGAACCCGACCGGGCTTTGGAAAGAGCCGACAGGGAGGTCGGGAGGAAAGGCGGCCCCGGGGGACCGGCACCGGCAGCTGTAGCAGGGCCGCTCCTCTCGTCCCCCGGGGCCACCCTGCCATCGCCAGCGACGTCCCGGCGCTCTGCTCGGCCCCGGCCCCGCACTCAGCCCGGGAACGGCCGTAGGGAGAGGCCCCGCACGGAGGGGACAGGCCGCGGGACCCCGCAGCGGGCAGCCCCCGGCGCAGGCCCGGCCCCGGCCGCCCGCCCGCCGCTCACCTTTGCGGGCCTTCTCCCCGGGGATGCTCTGGGCTCGGAGGCGCTGGTCCAGGATGTAGAGCATCTCCCCGCCCAGGTTGAGGAACAGCAGCGGCAGCGTCCGCGCCGACATGGCGACCGCCGACCCCGCCGCCGCCAGCGTTGCCGGGCAACCACGGGGCCAATCGGGAGGCGCCGTCTTGGCCGGTCGGGGCTCGCGCGCGCGAGGCCC
>VYZM01017784.1:156593-167911 GCA_013398915.1 Dromas ardeola
AGCATCCCTGCTGCATCAGGCCCCTCTGCCCCCCAGCCCCTGCCCGGAGCCTGCCCTGCGCCTCACCCTGGCTCTGTGCCCCACGGGCAGCCTGCGCGGGCCCCCCCCGGCCGCACACCCAGGGACGTGCCTCCCCCACAGCGGGGCGAGGGAGCAGCACCCAGTTTGAGAGCTCGTGGAGCTGCTGGGGGAGTGGCGGAGCCCCAGGGGGTTGCACGGAGGTTTCAGCTGTGGGAGGTTTGCACTGCCCTCACCTTTTCTCTCCAGGAGGACGACCTCGGTCGCTGCCGACTCGCCGGCGGCGTTGTAGGCTGAGAGATAGACCCTCCTGGTCCCCGCCGGCACGGAGAAGTTGCACTGGATGTGGGTGGTGTTGCAGACGGTGGGGGGGTCCCTGCCCCTCCTCCGGGGGCTCAGGGTGACGCGGTACCCCAGCACTCTCCCATTTGCCTCCCGCCGCCGTGGGGCCTGGGCGCAGGCAGGGTGTGCGGGGATGCTCGGTCCCCACGGGGATGCTCCATCCCCAGGGCGATCCCCCGGCAGCCCCCGAGCCCCCACCGCCCGCCCGAGCTCACCTTCCAGCGCAGCTGCACCTCCAGCCGCCCGCCCGTCCCCGCCAGCCGAGTGCTCCACCACACGTCCAGCTTCCCCGTGGGGGCTGCAACAGGAGAATGGTGAGCGTGGCTGTGCCACCGCCGCTGTGCTGCCTGGCCACGCAGGGGGGACCCCCTGATGCCTCCGCACCCACCTTTCTCGTGGGTGGTGTAGTTCCTGCCTGTGCTCCATTCACTCCAGTAGCCCTGTGCCGAGCTCCGCCGGCACCGCATCTGGAAGTGGTACCGCGTGCCGAAGAGGAAGCCGCAGTGCTGCGTGGTGCCGGCCTGGCCGACGATGTCGGTGACCTGGTGGCACCAGAGGGAGGACTGTGCTGGCTCCTGCCTCGAGCAGGGGCCAGCCCTGGTGTGGGTGCTGCACAGGGCATGTGAGGGGGCACTTTGCCGTCCCCCTCCCACACAGGCCCCCTGCCATTCCCACTGCCATCTTTCCCCTCCGAGGAGGGACACAGCAGGTCCTGCTCCAGACAGGCTCAGGACACATTGCAGGGTCCAGCCCCACAGGCCTGCCCTGCATGAGGGCAGCCCTGTCCCACCTTGGCATGGGACTGGGCCAGCGTAAGCAGAACAGCAAGGGTGAACTCCTGCTCCCCTGCACAGGGCAGCTCTGGGCAAGGGGGGGTCACACAGGTGTGATGAGATGTGGTGGTCTCAGTACACAGCCCGAGCAGGATGGGCTGTTTGCGGGCAAGAGGCCGCTGCGATGGCACGGTGGGAAAGATGCTGGTGCTGCATCCCTCCCCTGGTGCCCAAGCCTGAGGGGGTGCTGGGGGCTCCGACCTGTACCTGGAGGTGCTCAGGGTGCAGAAGGCCGGCAGGAAACCTGGCAGAGCTCGGAGCAGGGGGAGGGTCCCAGCCCCTGCTCGCCCTCCCCGGTCCCGCTGCCCCAGCAGCACTCACCAGAGCCCAGGCAGGGTCCTCGGCCGCGCGGTAGCGCAGCTCGCACTGCAGCTCCATGAACGCATTGCTCCGCGCCACCTCCCAGGCCAGGGCAATGCAGTCGGTCTGGAACGGGATGGACTGGATGCTCTGCAGGGCTGGGGGGTCCAGCTTGGCTGGAAAAAGAGCAGGGGAGAGAGCTGGAGAGGTGCCACGGTAGGTGGTGCATGGGGCCGTGGCCTCGCACGCAGCTGTTGTTAATGCCATGAGACGCAGCCGGGGTGCTGGGCTGCCCGAGGCGAGGGGCAAGGGATGGGTAGAAACTGCCCTGAAACATTGAGGAGAACAGCTCGTGGCAAGGGACGGGAGCTGCTGGTGTGTGCCCCTGCGTGGGACACAGGGTGATGCTCAGGAGCACAGCTCCAGCACTGCTCTGCAGCCTGGGCTCCAGGCAGGGTTAATGCCTACGCAGGAAAAACAGATCCTGCAGGATGCAGAGCCGGGGTCTGGTACACGGCCAGGAAAGCCACACACCTGGGTCTGCCCGGGGTCATGAGCCCAGCGCAGCCATGGGAGGGCTCAGCTGTTCATGGGCAGCCCTTCCCCAGGTCCAGAGCAGGGAGGACGAGTCATATGGTCTGGGAAGGTTCCTTTTATAAATAGTTTATAGGAGCTGGATATATTATTAATAGACCTTCTGAATAAATGGGTAATCAATTGCTGGAGAGAGTTGTAGAGTGCAGCAGGTCAACTGACGGCTCATAACCTGCCAGCACACGCTGCTCAGTCTGTAATGCAGCTTTGGCACCTATTCATCCCAGCAAGCCATTTATCATGGGAACCCGCCCGTAAAATACGACTTAAAAACCCGATGTGCTTTAATGGCGCTCTAATGCCCCTCTCTCACTGCTGATGAGCTTCCCTGGCCCCTGACCTCTGCACAAGGCGGGCGGCTGTGGCCGTCACTCACCGACATCCATGGGGTCGATGTAGAGATGCTCCGACTCGGCCGTGCCCAGGGCGTTGGTGGCAGACACCCAGATCTCCATTTGCCGGTAGAGCTGGAGCAGCCGCCGCGGCACCGTGCAGTGGCTGCGGTCACCTTGCGGGGTGCAGCCCGTCACCGCCTGGGCTCTGCTCCTGCGGCAGCGAGAGGAGTGGGCTCGGGGGTCCCTCCGGCAGAGGACAAGGCTTGCCATGTAGTGCGGCAGGGGGTCAAGGCCAGGAGAGGTGGCCCGGGGGCCAGTCACCGGGGACCGTGCTTACCCGGCACACTTCAGCGCGACGCTGGTGGGGAGGTGGCTGTCGGCTCCCTGCTGCCACTGGCATGTCAGCCCGTAGTCGCTGAGGGTCAGGACGCAGCTGAGGTTGAAGGGCTTCGCAGGCGGGTCTGGGAGAGAGTGGTGCGGAAGAGCCTGAGCAAAGCACCCGTCCCAGCTGCGCAGGAGCCGCAGTCCCCTCTGTGCCCGGTGGCGCAGAGCCCTGCTGCCACATCACTGCTCCCCAAACCTGCCCTGCCCCGCAGCCTTCCCGCAGGCCACCGGTGCACTGGGACGTGGCTAGTCACAGCCCTGCAACAGCCGCCATCAGCCATCAGCCCCGGCTGCTGCTCCTGCCCCAGCGGCTTCGCGCAGCTCGCCCAGGGCAGACACGCGTCTCGGGGAGGAGACGTGCAAAGCCCGGTGCCAGGCTGCAGCTCGGTGCAGCACACGCGTGCACACACGGGTGACCCACGGCGGCAGCAGACTTACAGCCCGCCCTGATCTCGGCCATGCCAACGCGCTGCTTGGTCCCGTTCCACTCCACCCAGCACCACAGCTTGGCCTGTGTGCGGTTGAACTGGGGCAGGGTGAGGTTGGACACCTCTGTGCCACCCGGGCCCTGGTGCTGGCTCCCGGCCATGGGCTCATTGTCCAGCATCCAGGTGATCCGGACCTTCCCTCGCTCCAAGCCACGGCAGAGCTTGCTCTGGATGGTGCAGGATGCTGTGACGGCCGAGCCCAGGGGCACAACGGGTGAGCCCACGGCCACCAAGGCACAGCCCAGGGTCCCTGCAGGCAGGAAAAAATGTGTCACATCCAAGGCATGGTTATGACAAAGCCATGTCAGCGCGTTAGCACCCAGGCAGGACAGAGGGACGAGTGTCTCTTCCCTGAGACGGGCCCCCCAGCTGCCGGAGAGGAAGAGCGGGCGTTGGGCAAGCCTGCTGGCACATGCCAGGCCCCATCCTGCCAGTGCCTGCCATGCCACCGCCGCTCCCACCCACCCGCAGCAGCCCCGGCGTGCTGCGGCCATGGCCGGTCCGGGCAGGAGGGACAGGCGCTGGGTGCACGGGGACGGCGCGGGGCACACGGCTGCAGGATGGGACGGACCCCACTCACCGCCCGGGCGGAGGAGCAGGAGCAGGGAGAGCCGCAGCAGGAAGGGTGTCCCGGCACCGCGCCTGGCCATGGTCTCCTCCGTGGCTTTGGCATCACCTGGAATTGAGAGAGCAGCTTGTCCCGGCAGGTTGGGAAGGGGCTGGGGATGAGGCGGGCTGGAAGAGCCGTGCTGCCACTGTCACCAACGCTTCCTGGAGCAAAATGTCCTTTTGCCGTCAGAGGCAGCCTCTCCCCCGCAGCCCTTCTGCAGCGCTGACACCTCCGCCCCCGGGCTCAGCAGCCCACGCTGCCGCAGGCACCAACGTGGAAAAGCGCAGCAGTGAAGGGCTGCGGCGGGGGCCCCTGGGGCACAGCCTGCCGCCGGCGCTCGGCCCCGCGCACCCCCATCCTGGGGCGCATCGCCCCATGGCTGGCCGCAGGCTGATTTTATCTCAGGTGCCTTCAGCCTCTGCCAGGCAGAGATTTGCGGTTTCAGGGAGGTTCGTGCTGGGGCTTGGGGTGTCAGAGCTGATCAAAGAGGGCAACGAATGAATGACGGCAGCACAGTGGGGCTGGCCAGAGCCGTGGGGTCCTGCCTGCGCCCCCCCTTCTGCTGCCCCCTCCTGCTGCCCCCCCTGCCTGCTGCTGGGAATGGCCCCGGGAGCAGCGGCTGCCTCTGCCCTGCCCGGCCACTGGCTCATCCTCTGCCCTGGGCTGGTTCCAGCCTTGTCCTCAGCACTGCTGGGCACTTGCCCCAGGAGGGGCTGCCCATGCTGCGCCCGGCTCCGGGTGCCCACAGCTCCTCTCGCCCCCGAGCTGACATCTGGAGGCAGATGAGGCACCCGAGGGTGGGAAATGGGGGAGCAGCCACTTCCAAGCACCTGGCACATGCGGCTGTCCCAGGCAGGGGACAGGGCACAGCCACAGACGAGGTGCTCAGCCGGACCCGAGCACCGCGCAACCCATCCCTACCCCACCACCATCCCTACCTCGCCTCCATCTCTACCTCTCCTCGGCGCCCGGTGTGTCCGGCCGCTGCTCACCGTCCGCTCCGAGCACCAGCCTGCGGCTGCCGGCGGCTCGCCGTGCTCAGCCCGTTTGCTAACATGCTGCTTTCACCGTTAGTTCCTCAAAACCAGTGCCGTTAATTGCTGTGACTCTCTGAAGAAGGTGATTGCAAAACACTTCCCTGAAGGCTGCGACCGCCTCGCTCGCCGCAGGAAGGAAAGCCCAGCAGCACACACACATCCAGCGGCGGGAGCAGCACCCGGCCTCCCACCCTGCCCGCTCCAGCAGCCGGGATGTGGCGCGGCCCGGACGTGGCACAGCCGTCTCCTTGCTGTGACTGCCCTGGGACCACGGGGCTGGGCAGGGGGTCAGGGCAAGGGGGACACGGCTGGGGGTTGTGGGACCCAGAGGCAGACCCAGCCATGGCTGCCAGCGCAGTGTGGTGCCATCTGGGCACAGCTCGCATCCCCCAGCCCGCGCCGGGGTCCTCGCCGGACACTCTCCGTGGGGGACTGGGCTCATCCCCGCATCCTTGTCCCTCTGGGCTTCAGCCCTCTCCCGCGATACGCCTGCCAGCCTCACCGCCCGCTCCCTGGGGACAGCCTCGTTGGGCTGTCTCCTAAAGCCTGGCCTCGGGGAGAGCTGCCCTGCGAAGCCCCCTTTGACCCAAGTTGTCCATGTTCGCACCACACAGTTCAGCTTGGCCCAGCGTGAGGGGACCGTGAGACACCCCAAGACTCGACCTTCCCACTGGTACCTCCCTGTGCCAACCATTAACCCGGGTTTTTCCAGCAGCCCCTTGTCCAGGGCCCTGCCCTGGGGGGCTCCCTGCTGGGCCGCGGGCAGCTCTGCCCACCCGTGCCAGCCTGGCACCACAGCCCTGGCCGGGGAGCCCCGTGTCCCGTGGGACGGGACTGGAGCATGGGGGTAAACAGGGGATTGCCCAACCCGTGCCGCACTCGCAGCCTTCGCAACGGGGGCGGCTGTTGTGCAAACAGCTGTTTACTACGGGATTTGTAGCACGCGTTTCACCTCCAGCGGCGCGTTAATCAGTGCTCACGCAACCCAATGCTGCAAACAACCGTGGAGCCAGCGCAGCCCCCCCCGGCCGATGTCCCCCAGGAGGCAGGGTGGCCATGGGGGAGCATCCCAAGGGACACACACTCCCAGCATCGCTTCCCGCAGAGCCGGGCTGCTGGCCAGAGGGAGATGGCCCAGGGCTGCAGCTAGCCGCCTTGCAGCCCCAACAGTCCAGGCAAAGATGTTTTTCCCCGGAATCTTCCCTTCCCAGGGCCCGGAGTGGGCCGGGCTGCTCACCGGGGCTGTGTGGGGGCACAGCTCCTGGGGCTGGGGCACGAGGCCGATTCCCACAGCCTCTGGGCCGGGGTGGGGGAGCTGCCCTTGCACCATTTCCCGGGGGTGTAGCAACCCCCAGTATTTTGGGACGGAAGCGCGCAGCTTGCAGGCTGTTTACCAGCCGGAGCAGGAATATCCGCGGGTAGCCATGGCGACGTGGGCATCTCCGTGGGAACCGGAGGGCAGGCAGAGCTGCAAACACCCAGCTGGACACAAACAAGCGGTTCCCTTCCCGCGCCCGCCCACCGCTGCACCTTGACATGGTGGGACCCCGTGTCCCGGTGCCTGGAGGGACTGAGAATCCCACCCCAGCACACCCTGCCCTGGGCTCAGCTCGCCCGTGCCCCACAGGGAAAGGGTTTTTCCCCGAGGAGGCTCCAAGCCTCCCCCCGAGATCAGGGATGGAGCAGACTTGTCCCCATGAACATGCTCTCGGTTCCCCTTTGGCTCTGAGTCACTCTCACAAACCCACAGATCCCGTCTCTGGGATGGGACAGGGGGACAAGAGGCAGGGTGCCATCCCTGCAGGGCACCTGCAGCCGGAGCTCCGGGCAGCCTGGTGGAGGGGCCTCGGAGGCGCTGGGGCAGGAGGATGCGCGGAGTGGGGGCTGTCCGGGCATGAGAGCGCTG
The DNA here is from genome assembly GCA_013398915.1 of Dromas ardeola. Classification (NCBI taxonomy): domain Eukaryota; kingdom Metazoa; phylum Chordata; class Aves; order Charadriiformes; family Dromadidae; genus Dromas; species Dromas ardeola. The sequence continues at coordinate 163,441 of VYZM01017784.1, forward strand.
GCTGGGTGACAGAGGGTCCCGCGGGATGAGGCTGTGGCAGTGCAGAGGGGTGACAGGGGGCCATGGTGCAGGACAGACTGGGGAGCCGCAGTTTGGAGGGAGGGTGGGTGCTCGCTGCCCCAGTGAGGCACGTTTCGGGGTGAGCGGCGGGGCAGTGGGCGCCCAGCCCGTGGCGCAAGAGCCCCCCCCTGCCCAAGGCTGCCCGGCGAGTGGGAAGGTGGAAAGGGGAAGCAGCCGCCGGGCTTTTCCCGGATTGCAGCGCGTGGGACAGGGACTGGTGGCACTGGGCAGCAGCCCGCCAGCACCGCCAGACCCCTGGGGCAGCACTAGTCGCAATCCACGGGTAGCGCTGGAGGTGACAGATAGGGACAGACCTGGAGCCTTCCTGGCACCGCAGCACGGACCCTCCTGCGCCCTGAGGCACCGCTGGCCCTGCCACCACCTGGGGCAGAGCGGGTCCGTCATGGCGGGGTGTGAAGCGGCTCCATTCCCCGCCAAAACTCCCACCAGGCTCTGAGCGTGACACGGGGTGGGGGGTCAGCGGGACCCCCCTGTGCCCGGCTGCTGCTGAGCCACCTGCTGCTGCCAGGGCATCCCGGGGGCCAGGGGCCACAGGGCTGGTGGAGCCCCCCCGACCAGCACCGCTCTCCCACCGCTCCCCACATTAACTGCCGGGGGGCTGTCAGCTGCCTCCATTTCTCAGGCGTGTTATCAGCCTCTCTCATTTAATCCCTGCTGGGCGGATCATTGCTATTAAGCAGAATAAAGTACGTTACCGGCTTGTATCAGCTCAGCTGTCAGCAAGAACCAGCCTCCCTAAAGAGATTTTCCTTTTCTTCTTTTCATTCCCTAAAAAAAAATAAAATATTGTCAGTCCTGTAAGATGCAAGATCTGAGGGTAAAACCTGCTGCAGCCTCTAATGGATGAGGAGAGCTGTTTAATTGCTGCCCAACACGATTAATTCAAACAAACCACCTTGGTCAGCTGTCGGCAATGGGGGGGGAGCAGAGGGCTCCTGGCCCCGCCGCGCTGCAGGAGACTCTCAGCTGGGGGCGGCAGCACAGGGGGACAAGAGGGGACACGGGGAGCCCAGGCTGCCAGCATGGAGCCACCCTGGGGAGGGGAGCCCGGCTGGGACCCTCCTGTGTCCACAGGCTCTGGTCACCCAGTCCCTGGAACCAGGGATGGCAGCGGGGATGCCCACGGTGCTCGTCCCCACCACGTGCCACCGCCGCTGCCCTGCTACCCCCCCGGGCACCGCGGCTGCAAATTGGAGAGAATTGATTACAGGGGGCTGAGAGGCTGACCTTGAACAAGGCTCCTGACACATTACTGTAATTAATGAGGCAGGAGGATTAATTTTCTGCGTTGCGGGAACCTGGGGAGTCCCTGGTGGGCACGGAGAGGGGGAGGACGGGGCGAGAGGAGCTGCCTGCCATCATTCATCTCTAATCTGCAAGATGCCAAAAGGACGCCAAAGGGCTGCAGCTCCAGCACGGCAGAACAGTCCTTTGGGTGGATGGGCGAGAGGGAGAAAGACCTTCCCTGGGACCACATAAAACTTGCATGTCCCTAAATTACCGGCTCGGTTGCCCAGGTGTCTGCAGCAGAGGAAGCTCCCTGTGCCCAATGGCTGAGCCCCCTGCCAGCCCCTCTTCCCCGAGCACTCCTGGAAATTCCCACTCCTTTTTGCTGAGATGCTCCGGAGCTCAGGTGTGCAGATCATCTTCTCCCTCTGCCATTGCTGAAAAGAAATTTTCCTTCGACGCCACCCCTCATCAAACCAGCCAGGCAGAGGGATTTTTGTGCCCCGCCCCCCGCCCTCCGCCAAACACACCTCCAGTGCCAAGCAGCACGTTTGATCCCAGCTGCATGGCCGACTCCTGACACTTCTCGGCAATCAGGCTGCAAGCACAGCACTATTATTTTTCTGCTCTAATAAACACCCCTGACAATAATAGAAAAAAATCAGCTTTTATCGGGAGAAAGATATATCTGGAGATTATTTACTCAGAGTCAATAGTTGCAAGCGGAGGCTGTTAGCCCCGGCAGGCGCCAGCAGCCGCTTGCTGTCGGAGCAGCTGGACCATTGCACGGAAACGGGGCAAAACCCTCCCAAGAGATCAACTGCTGTATAAATACACCGTCCTGGCTGCGCTCTGCGGGAGCACCCTCAGCATCCCCCACCCGCTTTACCCTGGGACGAGCTGCAAGGTGCTGCCCAGGGCCGGACCCCTGCGTCGTTTTGGGTGCTGGAGCACCGGGAGTGGGAGCAGCCGGGGCTGGAGCCCGGCTCGGAGCCGGCCGCCTCTCATCAGCTAAAAGCTCAGGTCTGCAAGAGCAAGAAATTCATGGTCAATTGAGCTGCAGCTAATGACAAAGGGCAATTAAATGACTGCTTCTCCAGGGCTATAAACATCACCAATTTAAATCCAGTGACACACGGAAATAGGAATCCAACCAAGCAGCCTCCAAAAGTACTTTATTCCCCATTATTTTCATTACCTGGCTTGTAATTTGATTTGTCCTTCTCCTGCTGCTGGCTTTTTCCACAGCCAAGAGAAGTGACAAATGAAACACCCTCAAACTCACGAACCCCGGTGGCGTCCACATGGGTAAGGGGTGACACAGCTCCTCCCGCTCCCAAAAAGTGGCACATTTGTGCCCTGCGAGAGGGGACCGAGGGGTCGGGGTGCCTGGACTGTCCCCGCTGGGGAGCCCCTGGCACCGTGGCACCCTGTGCAGCCTGGTGCGAGTCACTGTGGCCAAGTGCTCCGGGCACGGGGACAGAGCCGGGAGGTACAGACCCGGCAGGGACACTCCATCCCTGCTGCAGAGCAGGTCTTATCCCAGGAGCAGCGTGCTGGGGACATCACCTCCGCTGCTGTTGTCACACACCCAGGCTGGCTTGTTTTCTACAAATTCCAATTAACTTCACTAGGCTTTTCTGACAAGGCGGATTAAGGTCTTTCCCCTTCAATCCACTCTGCTGCGAGTCTGCAGCGGAGGAAGTTGGAGGCGATGCCGGGCTGGTCTCCCCGCAGACCTCTCTTCCCTCTCCCCTTGGTTTGCTTCCTTCTGCCTGTTTTCCCAGGGGACTCAGCTGAGGGTGGTGGCCCCGAGGAGTCAGCAAGCCGGGGGCTCCACCACTGCTCCCCACTCTGGGCTGCTGGACGGAGCTGTGTCCCCAGGCTGGGGAAGGGCAACTCTCTGGGGACACGTCTGCGGTGCCGGGGGGGTCCCACAGGTCGTTGTGCTGCCCTGAGCAGCCGAAGTAACTCTGGGGATGCTCTGGGTACCTGCAATGGTCCTGCTGCAAACTGGGGCCTGCTCAGCCCTTGGCCGAGCCTGGGAAACATCTCCGAGGCTGACGCCACGCTTTCCAGCCGCTGCTCTGCCCAGGGACATGCTGCCGCAGCCGGGATGGTGCTGCCGCAGCCGTTCTTTGCTCGCCCGCGGGGAGCTCGGGACCCCAGAGCTGGCACCGCCGTCAGCATCATCCGCTGCCGGGTGCTCCTGTGCACCCTGCCCCGCAGCTGGCGTCCTCCCCCCGGTATCTGCAATTTCCTTGAAAGCTGTCAGGCTTCGCTGGGGCGCCTTTGCAAATGAAGAGAGGAGAAAACAACCAGGTCTGCATTTATTCCACTAGAAATTAATCCCCCCCCCTTCTTATTTAAAGGTATCAGTGAATGAGGCCAAGTTGTTAAGTGACAAAAGAAAAATGATTCTTGCCTTCCAGGGTTATTAAAATCATGTTCTACAATTTTAGCAGCCACAAGGAAGCCCAGATAATGACAGATGATGATAATACATCTCCAGCACAGCCTGGTCTATAATGATACTGCCCATATCTTTTGTATTACCACCAATTACTCAGTGTATAAGTATAATGAAAATGTACATCCATTCTGGGGAACTGCATTTGCTGCCTCCGAATTCCATTTCTCCCCCTCCCAGCCGCTGAAGGAGGCGGCTGCAGCTCGCTGCTGGCTGGACCCACCGCCTCCGTGCCCGGCTCTGCTCTGGGCCAGTGCTGGCCCCGCAGGGAGCCGTGCCAGCGGTGGGCACCGGCTGCCCCTCGCCCTGGCCACCTGCCGCAGCGGGGACGGGAGCACCTGCACGATGGCCTGTCCGTCAGGACACGCTCTGCACAGGTAGGACAGGCGGGAGATGCTTTGAAATGCAAATTGCAGGAGGAACCTGCGAAGATACAAAGGAACATGAATCCTCTCTCCTGGAGAGGAGGCAGTTGCCATCCATACGGCAGGGGAGGGGGCAGCCCCCGCCAAGCTCCCGAGGGCTTCCTCTGCTGCCAAAAAACACTTTGAAAGTCCCCATCCAAGTGCTGAGACAGCACCATCCCGCTCAGCCCAGCACCACCTGCGCCCCAACCTGGAGGCAGAGCTGCCATCAAACCCCACTGTCACCTTCAGCCAGCCGGAGGCGGCAGGTCACCCCCCCCCCCCCACC
>VYZM01017784.1:183273-365605 GCA_013398915.1 Dromas ardeola
CCGGCCCCGAGCCCCCCGGCCCCACGCAAGATGCTGCCCCACGTCCCTGCCTCCTCCGATCGGAGGATGAGGCTCTTCATCGCTGAACCGGCATCATTTTGTGGCCCCAGCAGGACTCTCGGTTGCTCCGGGACCTCCACAGCCTCCTGCAAAGTCAATGACAACAAAGCCAGGGGCTTGGTTGAATTAATTTTGCTTCAAACCCAACAAAAACTTGCAAGGAAAAGAATTAATTATTCACTAAGCTCTAAAGATAATAAAGATAAAAATTAAGCTTGGATTTCGAGACAGAAAATAGTTCCTCTCCTGTTCAAATATAAATTAGGAGTGCATATAAAGGCTACACGACTCAAAATTCATTTTAATTTCTAAGCAGCCATACAATATTCATAGTCACATAAGTGATTTCATGTCTCACCCCCGAGATGGCTGTGTTGGCACAGTAGGTAAATAGCTCCAGCGTAAGACACCTGGAACAGAGAAGAGCTTCGCAGCCGCTTCTTGAACAGAAGCTTTTTCTGAAAGGATAAATCATCCCTTCAAAGCTCCTTCTGGTTCAGAGGTTTATTCCCAAAGCCGTCCCATTCCAGACAAGGTTAAGAAGGAAAAGCCACCCGGGTTTGGCGCACGGTGCTGGGATCACCGGGGCTGCCGGGGGGCCCCTGCCCTTCCCCGAGCCCCCGAGCTGGGGGGTCCAGCGTGAACTGGAGCAGCTGGGCAGTGCGGGCCGGGCCAGGGACCCCCACGAGGGGCAGGGCGCCGTGGGGACGGGGACCAGAGACCCCCGCCAAACATGTGCAGGGGGAGGGAGCTGGGACCCTCCCGGCACAAAGACCGGCAAAGGCAGAACTGATAATGGTAATCACGTTAATAAATCTGATGGGGTGGTCTGGGGGGAGCTCGCTGATTGCAGCAGCTAATTAAAAAGTACGGGGGGAAAATCCATGCAGGTGACTGGACCCCTCCTGCAGCGGCGGATCCTGCCCCCGGATCCATGCGGCCGCACGTCTGCTCCGCTCTGGTCTCCGCAACAGCCCCTGTCACCGCTGCTGGCACCCAGGCATTATGTCTTTGGGAAAGCAGGAAGAATTATTAGCCTGCTACAGCTTTATGTTACTTGACAGCTGTTGCCTCCCTCGGTATTTACAGTGCTCGACCTCAAGCTGTCCCTCTCCCTGACCAGGACTTTTTCCTGCCTGCAGAGACTCCAGCGTCAGCCCCCCGGCACCGGGGGCTTCGGCCACGATGCCCCAGCTCCCAGGGGACGGGGTCCCTGCGGGAGCAGCCTCTGGCAGCGCAGTCGCCAGCCAGGGACTGTTTAATCTTCCATCACGCAGGCAAAATTTTATCTAGTTACTGCAGCAATGAAATGGGCTGGACTATCGATCGTTGTCTCCCTTCCAGCCCATCGCAGCCTGAGCAGGATGGGAGAGGAGCTCGGCTGGGCATCGCCGGGGCCATGTGGGGCTGGGGGCACTGGGATCTCTGCCCTCCTCACTCGTCCTTCTGGCTCTCGGCTCCCCCTGTGCCCCCTCCCGCAGGTGCTGGCCGTGCCCTCGGAAAGTGGCACGGGGGGGGGGATTTTCAGTGACATTTTCAGACCCATATTGGTGGGAGCATGTGGGGCAGGCGCCTCGGACGCTGCTGCGAGGGAGGGGTGCCACCGAGCGCTGAAGCAATTTGTCTCTGGAATAGCATGAAAACAAGAGGAAAAAAATATTATCTGCATTTTTGCCACGTATTTTTGTAAGTGTTGTGCAGGGAGAAAATAAATGTGTGTAGAACAAATTAGTTTGTCGTGAAGAAGCTTGCTGCTAAAACGTTAAGATGCAGATAACGCAGGGAAAGCTTTTGAAACCAAATGCCCAGCTGCACCGACAAGGCGATTTTCGTAAATGCTGTTCAGAACAATTTAAACAATTAATTTTAGCATTTAATGGGCACTTGCACTATCTGCTGGAGCAGAAATGAGTAGGTGTCTTTCATTACCTGCCACACTTCCTCTATTCCTCATCTTCTCACCACCATTCCCCGGGGGCAAAACAAGGCATATGTTAATTGAAATCGCAGCACAGCTGCAAAAAAAAAAGGGGAAAAAAAAAAAGGTGGATTTCAGGTTTTTGCCGACCCTGTTTTCCACAGAGGGAATGTGATACTCGACTATTTACAAGCAGAAAACTGTCAGGGGATACAAAGGCTATTCGAGAATGAAAACAAACAAACTGCAGCCACATGTTATGCAAACAGCGGTGGAAAGTGAACCAGGTTCATTTTTGCCTGTTAATCAGTGTGAATTAGTCCCTTGTCCATGGAGAGAAGGGGAACGTGGCTCACAAAGCTCCAGCCCCCAGGAGCAGGAAAACCTTCGCTGTGTGTTTGCCCCGTTTGCTGCCCCTTTGCAGGGGATCGGGGTCGTGCCGATCCCGCCGTGCCCTGCACCCCGGTGCTGTGCCACCCCGGTGACGTGCCACTCCAGTGCCGTGCCACCCCGGTGCCGTGCCACCCTGGTGCCGTGCCACTCCAGTGCTGTGCCACCCTGGCGCTGTGCCACTCCGGTGCCATGCCGTGGGCCCCGGCTATCACTTGCCCAGCAACTGCTTGTTCACTGCCATGTTTCTTAATGCTGCGGCCTCAAGTGTGCCGTGAGTTACGGCAGTGGTTGACAGCAGAGCTCCAAGTGGCTTTTAAGCCGCACCCTCTCCCTGCTCGTGAGGGGCACAGTGCAGCTTTTGCACCTACCAGCCATCGTCTTCTCCTGACAGCCATTGCACACCGTGTTATGGCACTTGCAGGCACCTGTGAAATCCGCCACCAGCTCCTCGAGAGGGACGTGCTGTCGGGGAGCTGGAAGCTGCCTGGTTCTGCCGTGCTGGTGTGTTCCGTGTGGATGGTGGAGCATCCTCCTGCGCCCGGTGTGTCGCATCGCACCTCCAGCCGCAATTCCTGGAGGCTCCGAGATGCTCCGGCCAAGATTTGGGGCTTGGGGCTGTGTCACCGCCCCCTGCTCACGTCCGCCCGCTGCTCCCAGCAAAGCTGCACACAATTCTTGCTCGTTCCCGCAGCACGTTAACTCCGTCACAGATGGATGTCCCCTCCAGCCACGCTGGTCCCCACCGACCGCGCCTGGTCCCCACCGTCCCTGCCGGCCGCCGGACTCGCTCTCCGTAGATGGCAGCAGCAGCCCGCGGTGCGCACGGCGCGCGGTGCCCAAACGCTGCTCAGAGAAATTCTGAGCAAACGCTGCGATCGCCCTGGGGATGCAAAACATGGGCTGGAAAATGGCTCCTGGCGCTGGGCAGGGAGGGCTGAGAGGGTCTCGGGGAGAAAGAGGGAGGAAGAAGCCAAATGTTAGTTTTATGTTCAACTGCAATTGCCTTAATTTGCTTCTTTCAGTAACGAGGGGCAGGCTCAGGAGTCCTTTTGCTCCTGCCATTTGCTCGCTATCAAGATAGCATGCCTCCTTGATCTGAAAATGATTATTTTTCTTGACAAATCCTCCTGCTGCCGCTTTTTCTATTAATCTCCCTCTGTCTCTTCAGAGAGAAGAGAATTACAGAGGCTGCTCAGAGGCCCGCTTGCTCGTCTGTCCTTGAACCTGGCTGGCAACCCGTTGTTAGCAGAACTGAGCAAACAGCAGAGAAAGGAATTTCTACAAATATTCTCTCAAATTTGAAAAGAAATTTTCATCCGGCAGCACTTGCGGCTCCTTTGTGCTCCCGTCCCGGGAACGCTGCAGCATTTGCCCTGAGCAAGCAGAAATACAGGAAGCATAACTTACGCTTATGTCATCTCAAAAAGAAAGCATTATTTCTGACTAAAAATATTCAGTTTGAATGACGATTAACTGGTAATTGATTTCAGAGTTGGAGGCAGGGGGGTGGCTGAATCCTCTGGAGCCAAGGCCACATTCTCCCACTGCTGCCCCAGCGCTGGCCCCTGTTGCTCGGAGCAGCGCCAGGTCCTCGGCAGGACAGACCTTGGGCATCCTTGTCACCACGCCACCATCTTCAGCACCCCACAAAAGCCTTAAAAAATTGAGCTATTTGGCAATTCAGACAAGACAGGCATCCAGAATTTGGGATACGGGTTTAAAACCCCTATTAGTTTCTGCTGAACACTTAGGAGAGCCTAATCCAATTGGCCATATGGTCCTGGGCTCCCTCCAATCTAATTCACCCGTCCCCTGGGCATATTGAAAGGAAAAGAGGGGTGGGGGAAATGGAAAAAATGTAAATCACATTCTAATAGACTCATAAAAATACACAAAGTGATGACCGAGAAAACTTATCAGATTTTATGGGCACGTGGGTTGCTCGACAGAATATGGAAATGCCACTCAAATGGCAAAGCTGCCCTCATAGAAAACTTCACAACATAATCCAATTTATGCCGTTCGCGAGACAGAGCAGCCGGAGTAATTCAAGCCGTCTGCATCACTGTCACCTCTGCTTCCCGCGTGTGCCACTCAGGGCCAGCGCAGCTCGCTCGGCACGGCACGGCATGGCCCGCACGGCTCGCTCGGCACGGCACAGCCCTTCCCTACAGCCGGGGGCTGCTGGGCAGCCAGCGGGGCCCGGGACGGAGGGGCCGGCTGTGCCCCACGTCCCAGCACCCCTGGGGACAGCCCCACGGCGACGCGGGGCAGGAGAGGTGACGGGGATGGCGTCAGGGCAGCCGCAGTGGTGGCGTCTTGGTTACTACCATCACCCCATCACCATCACATTGTCCATTACCGTGAGAGCCAACAGGAGGGAAGGAAGGGGTTAAAATAAATAGGGAGAAAGTTTATCTCAGGTCTACAGGGCCTCTGATGAGAGCAGAGCAATGGAGGGGAAAGAGTATTTACCATTCCCATTGATACACACTGATGCACCCGAAGCCGCAAGGACGGGGGCCGGGGTCTGCTCCTGGCAGGTGACATCCAGCCCCGCTGGTGAGACACAGCCCCCCCGGACGCTCTCCCCGCTGGTGTGGCAGAGCCAAATGGAGACACGGGTACGGCCTGGGCATCAACACGGCCGGTGCCCAGCGGTGCCAGTCCCCCTCCTGGGACAGCCCGCCAGAGAGCAGAGCGCGGGACTGAGCCAGGAATGGTGCAGGAGTGTTTGGCAAATGCTCTGAGACCCCATTCCCCGGATCTCTGATGGCTGTGCAGCTGCGGAGTGTTCTCACCCACGGTAATTTAGCCAGGGACCGTTGTTGGGAACAAAGGAAACGTTTGAAGCTTTGACAGAGACTGTCTGTAGAGGAGAAAATAGGTGTTGTGCAGGTGAGTTGGTAAAGTTCACCCCTCTAATTGCTCCGTAATTGTTCTGCCTCGCAGTGGAGTTCTCTCTTGAGCCTGTTTTTGCGGAACATGCTTGCAAAGAGCTATTTCGTTGGAAGAATTTAATTTTTGCCATTATGTTGTCCAGCACAGTCCAGCTCTTGGTACTTACCACCAATTATCCGTCTGCTATAAAGCTAATGTTGACACTGAGGTCCTCAATGCATCGACTCTGGGAATCTGCCAGGAAGGCTGGTTTCAAGCAGAATAATTAGTGGGCATGGATATACATGTGAGATGCCCTTGAACCGATGGACTGTCTTTATTCACTGGGATGTGATCAATTCTGAGGTTTTTCTTTTAGACAAGCCCATGAATTTAATTCCATTCTGTACAGTAAGGATTTCTTGTCTGAAATTCACTTTGCATCAAGAGAGCCCTGTCTGAGCTCCCTATTAGCTATTCTTTCCCCTCATCCAGGAGTCTTAAAGCACTTTACATGGATTAACTAATTAGCTCTCTTCATAACCCAGGCTCTAAGTTAATTTCCCCATGTGCATTATAAGGACAACCTCAAAGAGCAAATCACGCTTCCCCCAGTATTTCTCACCTATCGCCGCTGCAGGTAACACCGAAGCGGTTGAGATTAGAGAGAAAGGAGCCCAAAATCTCATGGGAGGGTGACACGAAAACCAAGCAGACATAAACCCCGCCGTTGTACCTGCGCTCGCTGCGGTGCCTTTCCTACCCCCGGCATTTCCCCTGCCCGGGGCTGCAGCGGCAACTTCCCAGCGCCCGGGGAGCCGGCACGGCAGCGGGCAGGGATGGGGAAAGAGCAGCTCCTTTAGCAAAGCGGGGCAAACGCACTGTGCAAAGCATCTGGCAAAAGAGCAGCAGGAAAAGAACCCAAGAGCAGTATGAGAAATAAGGGGAGAGGAGGGCAGGAGGAAGATCCAGGCTGCTCTGCTGTGAAGGAAGCGATTTGGAAATAAAGGTGATGCAGGCGGCCACGGAGGGGCTTGCCAGGGTGAAGGTTATTTAAATTGCAGCCGGAGCTGGTGTGAGCTGCACCCAGAGCCTCCGCTGGGAGGGGTTTTAGAGGCTTTTAAATCCTGTCTGGGCCCCTGTCTCACCCCGGGCACAGGGTGACGCAGCTCCTGCACCCCCTCGGTGGCAGCTCCTCCCGGCAGTAACGGGGGAGCAGAGGTTTCCAGCTGGGCTGTACATTCAAAACAGCTCGGAGCTGAGTTGTGGAGCTGGAGGCTGAGCAGGAAGAAACCTCCTTTCCCTGCTGTCTTCTGGAGTTGGTGAGAGAATGACAATTCTGAGGATTCAACTGAATGATAAAAATAACCCCCCTTACAGAAGGGATGTCATCCTCTCTTGAATTCTGCAGTTTTAAGAGAGATCACTACAGGCTTTTATACTCCTATTCAGCCCCACTGATTTCACCATTGTTACTATGTCTGCAGGACTCTTTCCAGAAGGATGTGAGTGGAGTTGCTCTATCTCAGACAGTGCTCCTGATTGGGGCTTTTTTCTCTGAACGGGGGCGTTCAGGCAGGTCTGGTGTCCGGGTCCCTGCCCCAGTCGGCACAACCCTCGCCCTCTTCCCCTCCCGTCCTGCCCCCTCCTCAGCCCGGCAGAGGGGGAAGCCCCCAGCCCCCTGAGCCGGCAGGAGGGCACGGTCCTGTCAGCAGGGCTGAGCTGGAAATCGTGAAACCTGCTTCTTTCTGAATGATCTCGATTAGAAATAACAGCCTCCTTCCCTACCAGCACTGAGATCTGTGGCTCAGGATTGCTGCAGGACAGGAGCATTATTTGTTATTCACACGTGCTGGGAGGCAGACAGCAGGTACCACGCCGTCTCTCTGGGTCACCGCTTTCCCCGCCAAAACGTGGTCTGGGCTGAGCTGGTTGGAGGTTTGGAGCGGTTTAGCGGCCGGTTGGAGAGCTGGGTGCCCGCCCTGCGGTGCGTTCGGTGCCCGACTCCCTCAGGCTCCTCTAACATCGCCCAGACCCCATCTCCCGTTGGGGTGCTGCACCCTCCGCTCCAACCCTGCCCCGCAGGCACCAGTCCCGGCTGCTCCCGCTCCCCCCGTCCCTCCGCCATCACGCACCTGGGAGTTACCGCGATGCAGAGTCTACTCGCTAACATCTGCCCAGACGCAGAGATGAATATGCCCTTTTAATACCTGACTGTGCAGCTTCTGTGATTTCTTTTGAAAGTGTGCCTTAAATGTCTGTAGGAATACGGGCAAGGCAGCACGCGGCGAGGGGTAATTTCCTTCTGCAGGCAGAAATGGGGGTGCCCGTGCCCATGCGCGCGCACAGCGAGCGTGGATATCACAGGCGGTGTTTTTCGGAGGGGAAGCTGCCGGAGGCAGCCGTGCTCCAGCAGTCCCTTCTTGCACTTTTGTGTCCAAATTACTCCTGCTGCCGTTCACCTGCAGCAACTCCGTTTGGCACAAGCAGAGGAAAAAGCTTTGGTGCTTGTGCTTGTCTCGCCTCTCTCCCGCTATTCCCAAGGGCTGTGATTTAATGTTTGTTTAGAGATAATTTCACTGGCCCCTGAGTTTACAAGCCACTCCAGCTCCCTTGCATGGAAAGTTCGGTACGCTGTGTACATGGAAACATTGCTTACTACTGCTTATGTACTCTGGAGGCAATAGGAATCACCACTGCCATATATTAAATGCCGCAGTGTAAAATAGAAGAGGAAAATCATCTTTTATTTCTTTCCTTTTATAGACTCCTACTCATGTTCAATTGCTGTTCTTGTAAGTTAAGAAAAGGTTTATTTTTTGGTAAGCATGTTCCACTTTAGCATCCAAAAAACGAGCAGGGTGTAAAGAGAGGATACAATACCTCCTGGCAGATCCTGGAAAGGAGTGGGCATGAAGGAGGGGAAGAGATTTATCTGAAGGAGGAAGGGAGTGAAATTAAGAGATGGGATTTACAGTAAACAGCAGGGAAATGTGCTAGGAGGGAGAGCCATTAGGCACAGAAGTGTTTCTAAAGACAAGGGCTATTATGCTGGGGTGATAATATTTGGGAAAAATTGATAAATTGTAGATCGTGGGAAGCTGGCAGAGATTCTGGACCCTGAATCACAGGAGGTTTCATTTGTGACCCAAGGGCTGGCTGTGTCAGGGCCACATCCCCGCAGGACGGGCTGGGGACAACCTGCAGCTCCAGAGGGACACGCAGAGGTCCCCCAGCCCCGTTCCCATGGGCCATCCTCCCGGGCACTGTGTGATGGCAATAACTATCGGGGTGCAGATGTGGCTGCATATATCAGTGTTGAGAGGCCCTGCTCTGGTTACGAGGGGAAGCCCCACAGGAGGGGAAATATCCCCCCTCAGAGGGTGCTTCGGTGCCTGGTCGCAGTGGCCCGTGGGCTTGTTCCTCCCCGGGAGGCAAGCAGAGCCCCGTCTTGTTAATGCCGCTTTTCCGCTTGGCTCCAAACCTCCATGGTTTTAGGAAGCCCGTGGAAGATGAGCGACCAAATCCCCTGAAGTTCTGAGGGTCTCTCACGGGTTGCAGGGAAGTTAATTCTCCCTTTTGATGAAGCCTTTGGTGATGATTGCTCCTCTGGGGACAGATGCTAAATGCAGGACTGGTGGCCAAGAGCCCAGCTGGGATTCGAGCAGGTGGTTTGGCCACAGCCTTATCATTTATGTTTCTAAAAAGTGACCTTTCCCACCTGGTTGGAAGGAACTGACTGACAGCACGGGGCTGATGGCAGCTGTAAATCTTGGTCCAAGAATGAGTTAGGGATGGAAATTTGTTGCTGCACCTCCAGCAGGTGGTAAAACCTATTGTAAATCTCTGAAGAGCTTGTCAGGATGCTAATGGATTGAGCTCCCAATGCTTAAATTTCACAGCTTCCAGTTCTCCTGAAATGTCACTTGGAGGACTCTCTGTAGAAGGACGCGGGGACAGAAATGAGCCCCCTCAGGTGATCCCTGACAGCGGGGACGGCCCCGAGCTCTAGCACCGGAGGGAAGAAACATGGTCTTGTAGCCAAACCGCAGCCCAGGGCTCGCACAAGGTGCTTGGCTCCGGCTCTGCCACCAGCCAGCCCGTGGCCCCGTGTGGGCCAGCTGATGCCTCGGGGCACAGGGCTCCGTGGTCTGGAGATGTTGCTGCCTGCATGGACGTGTACCCCGCTGGTACTGCTCTGCTGTTACCTCCCCTCTCCTGCTACCTTTGACACCCGGGAGCAAGGCTTTCCCCCAGCTCCAGCCCCACATCTGGGGGTACAGGGGATGGTCAGAACTCGCCGTATCTCTCTCGGCATTCCCCTCCCTGGATTCAGCAGCACAGACTGAGGGGAGAGAAGAGCAAGAATTCACGCCGCGAGGCACAGGGAAGGTGTCGGGGCTGAGCCAGGAGCCCAGGCAGCAGGAGACAAATGGGGCAGGGAATGAGTGGCATTAATGTGCCCGTAACCGGCATTAATTTTACCTCTGCCTTCATCAGGTGAACAGCGCTGCGGCAGCACCCTCCCTTAGAGAAGAAATTATGATCCCTATTTATCTTGTCTGGCGTCTCAGCTCTGGAAGCATTTTTAATTCAGTTTCTCCATTTTTTCCTTCTTTTTGTCTTCCTAGTTGTAAGTCCCATTAAAATCTGTCTTGTTGGCTGCTTTGTAAGAAGGCAGCAACGGCAGGCAGGGGAGAGGTATTTCAGGTATTTCTCTTCTGAAGGTCTGTCCTGACTCAAAGCAAGTTAACCCCTTGCTATTTCTAAGCTACTTCTGTTGTATTTTCTTTCATTTCTTTGAGTAAACAAAAGGGAAACAAAGACGCCTGCTCTTGCTACAGGTCTGAGGTCAGAGAGCTTTGCAAAATTAAAGGACTGTTACTTTATTTAGCCTTCGCGTCCATTCTGTAAAACAAGGTGTGGATTTGCATGCAGAGATAAAAGGGGTGCTAGGAATGGACGTGTGGCTTGGGGATCCCTCTTGCTCCTGCCACGCTGTGCCCAGATTTCCCTGGGAGTTGTGCCGGCTGCTGACAGGGAGGGAGGCGATGCTCCCCACGGCCCCTGCGCAGCCAGGGCTCGGGGACGGAGGTACCGAGGGCGGCAGGTCTCTCCCTGGGTGGCTGCGCTCGCTCCTCACATGAATGCGCAGGTTCACCCCAAGCTAATCCATCGCCCAGGCCAGCCACCCCTGCTTGACACAACATTTCATAACTCATCTGTCACAAACAATTACTCATTACATGCATTAACATCCCCAAACTGCGTGTGTTCTAAAATCCAGGCCAACCACAGACCGTAAATGTAAAGGAAACAGGTAAAAGAGTGCAGGGGATGTCACAGCTCTTCCAGCCGCTGCTCAGTGGAATACGAACCCAAACCTGGGAATATCCCAATTTTTATCTCTGTAGGTGTAAATTATTTTCCAAAAGGAAATACCATAAGCTGTTCTTCCAGGAAAAATCCCCACACCCCTTTTGCAGCAATGCTACCTCCAGTGGTGCTGGAGGGGACCCATCCATTGACACCTGAGCTGTCTGAAACCACCCTGGACACCGCAGGCAGACCAGCCGCCCCCGGTGGGGGCAGGCGGGGTGCAGGAAAATTGACTTGGATGATTCCTAACCCAGTTTTGCCTTTCGGATTGAGCCAGTCTGAATTCATTTTCTCCAGAGCTCCCGCCACAACTCTCCAGAGCCAGCGAACCCCAGTGTGTCCCTGTCTGGGAGCCGATTCCGGCTGGCGGGGGCTCCGGAGCGGGGCAGGAGGCAGGGCGGCAGCGGCCCAGGCAGAGCGGCAGCCGCCGGACATGGAATAAAAAGCAGCCATTTAAAAGAAGGAAACTTTTTTCCTAAATCTGGTTGTAATAAGCAGCCTGACTTTCTGCCTTTCTGCTCGCCTCCCCAACGCCTTGTAACGCTGACAGACACTGACCTAATGATGCATTTTACGGTGTTAATGCTATTATCAAACTGCTGTCGGCTGGGAGCTTTTAATTCATTAACTTGCTTTGGCTCTGGTGGGACTGTCTGGATTTTCAGTGAGCAAACAATAAGAAACAAAATATTTAACAAAGTCTTCCAGAATTCCAATATCATGCCATTGATTTTGAGTCACTTGGACTTCAATAGCTTAAACATTATTGTTTTCTGTCATTAAAGATTGGGGCAGTGGAGCTGTGAAAAGCTGCAAGGCAAATGAGTAAATATGAGCTGTTTTTTTCCTTTTTGTAACTGGAACTGCCTTCCTTTCCAATAAGCTGTTACACCGCAGGAGAGTCCAATCAATTAAAATAAAGTAAATTAAGAGCTGAAAAATATTAGGAAGAAAGGCACAAACTGAAGAGATTGCTAGCACCACCGAGGATCACAGCAGGAAACTCCAGAGCAGCGCTGGTGCTTCTCTGCTTCCCCGGGTTTTGGTTCTGAGGGTTCAGCCCCGCCAGGCAGTGGCTCAGCCCCCGCAGTTTGGGTCAGGACAGACCCTGTCCCCGCGCCGGGCGTCACCCCGTGGGAGGGAGCCTGATGCTGCTGCCAAACCCCAGCACGAACCCAGGCACCGGAGAGCCCCCGCTCCCTGCCGCAGTGGCTGTGCCACGGGGACATCCCCTATAAAGGTGTCCCTAAACCCCCGCGAGCTTCCCCGAGCATGGAAGGGGCCACGGCGCTCGTCCTCTTTACCAGAGGAGGAAACCTGAGGGGCAGCGGGAGACGAGGGCACCCGCTGGGTTTGTGAGTGACCATCTGCTGGTTATTACCTGGGCTGGGAAATCATTTTCAGATGGAGGGAAAACAAGCTGTCGGGGATGAAGAGATGTTAGCGTGCAGATCATCTCCTGCACAAAAGGAATATCATAGCATGCAAATGTCATTTGTATTGTGATCATTAGCTTGAGCTGTGGGAGGTGCCTTATATCAGTTAAATTCTTCCAGGGGCTCCCACAGAGAAGAGGAGAACTTCTTAAGCGCACAGTGGCATTTAAGCGATTGCTGCCTGCTCTGAGCAGATGTTCTAAGGCTTAGATGGCTCAGTTTGCAAGACAGCTTCAAATTAAAATAAAAAAAGCTGCAATATTTATGGGCTGCTCTGCATGTGCTGGAAATCTGAGAGGAACACACGATGTCTGGTAGCTGAAGTTACAATCAGGAACGTACCTGCAAACACACAGAGCTTGACTTCAAAGGGGGAACAGGCAGAGGTCGAGGGTGATGCGAGGATGGTTGAATTAGCATCTCTGAATATTCATAATCATTTCATTTAGATCTGGATGTTGATAAGCAGCTCTGACTGCATGTACATCAGTCCTCAGCTGGCGCTGCTGGGGAGGCAGAGCGTGGGGCTCCTCGGGCACATTTGTGAAGGACAAAGAGGTTCACCGGATCTCTCTGCCAGCTACTCAGGATTTTCAAAAATTTGTTTCTCTCTTTCTCCTCGGCAGTACAGATTACAGACAGAGATGGCCGACCGTGCTCCTGCAGCCAGCCTGTCCCACCGTGCTGCCAGCACATCCCCAGCCTGACCCTTTCCCAGCCCCGCTCCTGCCAAGCTCTGCCCCGACACCGCTCCTGCCAGCCCCGTGCCATCGCCTGGACTTGTCACGCTGCACCTGGCACCGCAGAGGCTGAACAGCCCTGCATGACACTCACCTCCAGCCTGCTCCCACCTCCACGGAGGCTTGGCCCTCATCCCCAGCGGAGAAGGGCCAGCTCACGAGCGCCCTTGTTCCCTGGAGACCTCAGTGGGTGCTGGTCCCTGCCCTGCCTTGCCCTCCCCGGCACAGCCTGCAGCCAGAGATGGCTCCGTGCGGAAGCAGCAGCACAGACAGCCCTCCCCGAGCTTTCCCTCTATCACTGAATGGATCTCAAGCCCAGGGGACGCAGCAGATGCTGGCCCTTTTCTGCCCCAGTGCAGCGACTCTCCTCACCCCCACCTGCTCCTCCTTCTCTTGCTTCCCTTTCAACCTGCTGCTCCCCGAGCTGCCCGCCGCTTTCTTGGGATGAGTTTTCCTGTTCTACCCTTTGGCCTCTATGCAAGGGGCTGAGGTCTTATTTCCAAGGCTTCCAAAAGAGCTCTCCTGTGCATCTGTGGAGCTGGCTCAGGGTGGGCTGGGCCAGGGTGGTGGGGAAGGGCGAGCTCTGCATTCAAAGCTGACGGGGGGGCTGGGGAGGAGAAGGAGCAAAGCCTCAGGGTCACCCCTTCTCTGTGCTCCCCGGGAGATGCTCTCTAGAGGCTCTGCAAGTCTCTCTGCCCTTTGATGGAGAAATCTCTGCTTTGCCCTGCATATGGGCACTGTTGCGGGGCTTCGGGGTGGCCAGAGCACAGTTTGTATTGCTGCAGCGCCGCTATAGATGGCAGCATTGACGAGCCAGAGGCTCCAGCTCCTCAGATGAGCTTATTGAGATAATTAATATACAAAAGACAACAGAAAATATGATATAGGTAATCCCGAGCGCAAACTCTTCCCTCGCTGTAGCTGTATCTCAGGGCTCTGGGAGCAGAGCTGCTCTCCCAGGCTGGGCTCTCCATCAGGAGCGGCCGAGAGCCATTGCACCAGGCCAGGCTCCTGCGGCCGTCCCATCTCCTCCACCCTGGGGTTTGGGTCACCGTCGCCTTCCCGTGTGGGCTCTGCTCCTCAGGGAGGTTTCATCACCCAACCTGGATGAGGTGCTGCTTCCACAGGTGGTTTGGGAATGCCGCGCAGAGGGGAGACGAGACAGGATGGAGAGCTCTCGCGGATAGGTTTTTCCAAGCCCTCACATCTCCAATATTTGTAGTGACTGATGGTAACTCAAACCCGGTTTGTGATTCAACCTGATGAACCTGAAGCCCTAAATCACACTAGCCTGCCAAGTGAAGTACTTTAGCCTTCTGCCCTCGCCGCCGTAAACAGAGTGTGTCTGCAGGCTCCTGGGAGCAGTTTAATGAACTGCCTGATGCTGCCAACAGACTTTCTAATGTTTTGTGTCCCTCCTGTGAAAGTCCCTTGCCCCTTTCCCCATGCTTTCTGCAATGTTTTCTGGTAATTGCTGCCCTTCTGCTGGGGAAAACTACAGAGAAGAGCAGCTGGGCAGGCAACAGGCTTCTTAAGTGGTACTTTTCTGCAGTTAGGGCAGCGGGGACGTGCCCCAGCCACGGCTGTGCCGGAGCAGAGCCTGCCCCGCTGCGGGTCCCTGCTGCAGGCAGGCGAGGCGAGGGGAAGCTGCCCGGCTCCACACGCTTCTCTGGGGGGAAAGGGGGCAGAGGGGATGCTGTTGGGGACCAGGCTGTGATCCCGGCCCCTCAGGAGCCTGGAAGAGGCAGGGGCAGCTTCCCATATGGGGTAAGGGAAGAAAACGCTGCTGAGCACACTGACGGTAAGAATAAAGGTGTGTAAGATCCCATCCAAAGCCTCCATTATCTCAACAAGTTTCCTATTTATTTTCCAGACACAATAGACTTCGTAGCCTCCTGTTTCACTCAGAAGGGAAAAACACTTATTTATTTATTTATTTAAATTGAGAACCCTGGTGGAAAACAAGCTTCGCTTCCAGAAGCAATTACATTCCATCTCTTAACTGGATTAGGTAACTTGATAAAACTCCAGTGGAGAAATATTTGCTCATATTTAATCATTTGTTGACTTGGCACCTCACGGAAAAAAAGGAAAATTAAATAAAAATGTGTAAAGGGCAACCCGCTTGCTGATAAATCCTACCCACTCTGAGCAGTTTATTACAGGAGCAACGATCCATTAGCTCTATACATAAATTAGAATCATGCATTCAGTTTATGGAGTTGCAAATTGTCGGCTGCTGCCATTATGTCAAAAATACACTGTGCCAAGAATGAAACATGATTATTGTCTGTATTGTCTGCCCTCAGCAGATGAAGTCCAGACAGTTTAGGGTTAGCCAGTGTGAAAAGCAAAAGGAATTCAAGCCCTTTCTCTATTTTTTTTTTTTTTTGCTGCTTGTAAAAACAAAGCAATCAGCATGCTTGCATGTTAACATAGTCTGAAGACATGTAGTGAATACTCTGTTAGTGCCCTGAAAACCAACCCAGTAGCATCTATCGATCATAGCCTTTTTGTAACCTGTGTCCAAGTGCAGGAATACAGCCCTTGAAATGCGATCCAGCCATCAATATTCTCCCTGGGTGTACATGCTGCCGGAGCTCCTTATTGCAGGTTGGATCACCACCCTCGGAGCTTTCCATTATTTCTTAGTCCAAAAAGAGAGAGTACTGCTGTTTCTGCCTGAAATTGCCGCTGCTACATATATGCTGTTAACGGGGAAATAAAAGGCTGTAGTGTTACTTGTGGTCCACAGGTAATCATTATACAGCTATAATGATAGAAAAACAATAGGTCTTGGGGGAATTACAGCAGGAATCAGTTCAGCTAAGTATTGACACCATTAGCCCCTCTAAGGCTCGCTGTCTCGCAGCCGGAGCTGAGGCTTTAGCCTGGATGGGATTTCCAGGCGCGTGGAAAGCAACAGCAGGTCCCAGGCAAGCCCCAGTGCGGTGTGAAGTGCCTGCGGTGCCACGTTCGCCTCCCTCAACATCAAACCTCTCCTGGGCACCTGATACACAAAGCCGGGTGACAGCACGTCAGGAACCCCCCCGCAGGGGCTCCCCGCGCTGAAGTGCTGCCGTGGTGTGAGGGACACAGCGCCCGGCGGTTCCGGTCGGGGGTGTGGGGCCACGTTTGGAGGGATCCCCGGAGCCGCCGGCGTAAGCGGAGCACGGTCTCATTAAACTGTCAGGAGAAACAGGGAGGCTGTCAGAGCGCACTGCTCGGAGGCTTTGACAGGTATCTGGAAGGTGTTACTGTGCTTTCATCTAGCAATTAATAAAGCCCAAAGACTGAATCTAATCCTGGGGAGATGATTTCTGCCGGCTGGGAGGGAGAAGGCATCTGGAGACGTCCCGGGTTGGAGCTGGGTTTCCCCAGCACCCAGGCTGTGCGTTGCTCTCTGCAGCGGGCACGAGACGCTGCTCTGACACGGGCTGTGCTGGATGGGGCCACAGGGTCAGATCCTGCCCCCGGCCCCGACCCTGGGCTCCCTCGGGACCAGGAAGGTCTCCTGATGCACAGACAGGGACTGCCCTGGTGTGGGGGATGCCTCTGCTGGCTCACAGAGGGCTTTACACCATGGCAGCTTGGGTATATGGCACGGGGGGGGCATGGCAGGGGCAGAAATAAGTCATATATCTGCTGTGACAGGGATGTAGGGCTGTGGTGTGGAAGGTGGCTGGAGAGGGCATGGGGAGAGGACAGCACGGCTCAGGCCAGGGGCGGCGGGGATGCGGGTGGGAGCGCAGAGCGGGCAGAGCGGCTTCCCCCGCTCCCCCCGGGGCCGGCAGCCTGCAGGCGCAAGCCCTGCCGGGGGCTCACCCTCTGAGCAGGGGCAGGGAGTCAGCTTAGTACTTAAAAAGAATTATAAACAGAAATGTAATCCCATAGAAGTAATGTGCCCTCATAAAAAAAATACCCTTAGTACCTGCTAAGAAGGTGCACGCTTGAGCTGGGATAAATCTGTTTATGCAGGAAAGGTCCCTGTCACAACGAGCGTAGTACTTTGCGCATTAAAGGCTTCAATTCTAATTTAGTTCAGCCCACACCAAATATACTTAGTCATGAGGGGGCCAAGTAACACAACGGGGCTATGTTTAGTATGTTAAATCATTCACTGAGAGGCAGCTTTGAGCAATTCATTTATTCTATGGAGGTTTATTTTCTATTTAATTATCCATTTCACATGGTGCAGTTGCACCACGGGAGATGTGTGCCCAGATGCCCACGTGTGCACACACACACACAAACCTGCACATATTATTTGGCTACAGGCTTTCAGAGGTAGCTTCAGTAAAACGGCAGTTGCACTCAGCCTGAGAAATGTCACAAACAAAACTGCAGTGTCTCAGGAAAGGTCTGGCGTGGGCTTTGGGCAGTATTTTTGTAGTTGCCAACGTGACCTGAAGGCCCGTTTTACTCTTGCCTTTCCTGGGATCTTAACTCAGCTCATGCAAGTGGGGTCACGGCCTGGGATTCCCCAGAAAAGCCTGCAGTTTCTTCTCTAAAGCAAAAAGCAGCTTTTGGAAAACTTCTACACAGTTTCCTGTATCCTGAAGATCTGCCGCGGGTTCTGAGGATAAGCCTGTGCTCAATCCTCTGCGTGTTCGCTGGGGCGTTGGGTCTCCTCCGTGTCTGTGCAACGGCCAGTGCGCTGCAGGAGGGATGTTTGGATCAAAACACCCGGTGCAGTCTGGCGTGGGCTCGCTCGGCCGCCCGATCGCTCAAGCCAACGCTCTGCAAAGATTTAAAGATCTGGAGAGGGCACTGCCAAAGGGAAGGATTATACAAATTATTTTCTCTTCTTTGGACCCACAATGCAATGCCATGTTTTAAGCTCCCCTCCAAGGCCAAACACCCGCGATTCTGGGGGCTGAGCCGACCCGTTCGCTGGAGGCTGCCACAGCTCGGGGTGTGCGAAGAGCCGGGGCTGGGTGACCCTCTCCTTCCAGATGTCCTAATTTAAAATGATGGTTAATAACCTCATCTCACCTGCATGGGCAGAAGGAATAAAATAAAAGAGGTTCTGCTTTATTTATTCTTCTTAATATGAAATTCACGCCCTGATTGCCTTTGCTCTCTCCAGCCAGGCTTCTGGGAGGTAAGAGATTCAGTTCATGAATCTGAATTTGGGGAAGCTTCATCTTTTGAGCTTTCTGTTCAGGGAAAGTTACTTGATAGCCAGGGAGCCAAGGGGGAAATACATTATTGAAAGAAAAGCTTCCTTTTTAATCTAAAATTCAGCAGGATCTTTGAGATGAAAAAGGTTATTTCCAAGAGTCTGTCCAGCATATCTTGAGGGCTTCTCCTTCCCACACGACAGCGAGTGGCAGGGAGGGAGGGAGGGAGGAGCCTGGGTCAGAAACACAGGCTGCTGCTTCTCTCTCAATTACACTGGCATCCCATCTCCTGACACGGGAATAGCAAATCCCCTCGCAAAGAAGTGCTTGGAGGCTGACTGTAGAAAGAGGAGAAAGTAATTATGGCTTAACTGTGCAAACAGTGACTCCTGGGAGCAGCCTGGCGGGGTGTGGGGGGGCTACTCACAGGAGTAACCTGAGAGTTAGCACGCTTCCACCCGGGAAAGTGCTTAAATAGCAGCTCAGTCCCTTTGAACTCAATTTGTTGAATGCTGTTAAAGAGCATATTGAAGCCCAGAAAAGAGAATGGCGGGTTTTCTGGGGACGGGTTTGCACTTGAGGGGATCGTGGTTGGCTGCCAAGAGATCCATGAAGCCCTGCAAGAGGCACACATTTTCAGGGGCTTGGTTTCTCCCCTTGCCTTGCCACCGAAGAACTTGGGAGCAAGATGAGGACGAGTTGTCCTTTTCTGCTGAGATGGCAAAGCAGGTAGTACCGTATTCTGTACTGCCGGAGCAATACCCTGTGCCATCGCCCCGCGTGGCTGAGGATGGGGTGGTGGAGCTGGTCCCCTCGTGAGGCAGCGGGAGAAAATCTTGCAAGAGAGTCAGATCCATGCTTGGGAGAAACCTGTTTTTCTCTCTGACCTGGAAACAATCCAGATTTGCTTCTGCTCCCAATTTAAAAACATTCTCTTGCCACGGTCAATTATTTTAAATCCTCTCCATGGACTGTGCTGTGCTCAAGGAGCTGGCAAGAGCAGGAGCCGCGTGTCTGTGTCTGCACGGGGAAAAAGGGAGCGACAGGCTCCTGCTCCTCTCTGGGGATGCCATTAGGTGGGATCTATGTGCAGGGATGGAAATGCAGTAATTCTGCTGTCAGCAGATTTCTCCACAAACATTAACACTGCTCTCCGCCCTCGTAGCTAGACTGTGGGGCTCGTTGTATTACAGGGAGGCTTGTGTTCCTGCCACTGAGATGACAAATACTAAATGAGATGTTCTTGTTCTAAAGATGCATTTTTTTCCTTTTTGCTTCCGTTTGCTACAGGCTGTCAGCTGCGGGGCACCCCGTGCCCTCCCGGCCGTCTCCTTTCCTCTCTCTGCATCGCACCCGGGCTCTGCTGTGCCCTGGCCCAGCGCTGAGCACCAACACCCCGGCTCCAGGGCGTTTCCGTGCTTATCGCAGTGCAGGCTCGATGCCTTCCATTTATTTTGAATCATTGAAACGCCATTAAGCTGGGAGGAAATGTAAAAACCTCTGCTGGCATTCAGAGAGACAGAATTACGCTAATATGGTACTCAGAGCAAATTACCTCTTCTACCTGGTTTTACTAGGAACAAAACCTCAGGCCCCAGAACTCAAGCTCCCTGGCAAAACTAATTATAAGATATTCATAAATGTAAAATATTAGTTATGCAAAGATGTCTTCTAAACAATATTTATGTTGTTCTTGCCTTGTTGAGCAAAAAGTATTTAAATGACTTCTTTTTTAACTTTTGAGGAATTTGAATGTTTGCGCTGATGGAAAGCAGCAGGCTGGCAGCCCACGGAACTGGGAGGATTCATGGGTGGGTAAGTGGAAACTGGGGGGATGCAAGTCTTTTTAACAAGAGGAACACCCCGTGGCCACAGCAGTGAGATTTAGGGACAGAGAGCATTCACACGGGTACAGAGAACGCCGGCACTGCTGTAGCAAATGAGAGAAAGAGAAATGATGGGGAGTTGTGCAAAGCACCATGGTTTAGCTCTCTGCTTCCTTCCACCATGGGAAAACACCAGAACTCCACTTCTAAATGGTCATTTTTGGTTTACTTTTAAAAAGGCAGAACAAGGGTATGTCTCGGGAAGCAGCTCTGTACACCTTCCAGAACATTTTCTTCCTCTTGCAGGTTTCAACAGAGAGCAGGAAAATCCATTTCCTGTTATCCAGTGGAAATAACCGTCTCCACAGGGCATACGAGGCAGGTCCGGGGCAGAGCTCACGTGTACGCTCTCTGCAATTATTGCGGTTACAGAGTGCTGTTTCCTGCGTGTCTCGCTGCGCGGGAGCTATGGGAGTTGCAGGTGGTTTCCCACACCTCCCACCCTGCTCTCTGCTCCTTCTCCTTGGTTTGCTATGTGACGCCGTTGTGTGCGGAGCCATATGGTCTTGAGCAATCAAGGCTACTTTCTGCCTCATTTCTTTTGCAACCTGCATAGCGATTCCAGCATTAAGTTTAGAGCTGCTAATTATTATCCACTGCAATATGGCAGACAGCGTATTATTCTGCAATAATTCAGGACAGTTCCTCCACGTGGGCTCAGATGGCAGGTCACGCAGTGGGTGCAGCTGTAGTCCCTGTGGAAATATGGGTACGGTTGGGAGTTTCTGCGTTTTCCTCGCTGTCAGGACACCAACGCACGCTCTTCCATTGCGCTTCTCCCGTGAAGCAGATGCATATGACCGAGTGCTTTGTGTCAGTGTAACTATTGCTTCCAGAGCACGACTGTGCGTGTTCGTTCTAATGAAGTTAAGATAACAATCTTGTCGAGGAACCTGTCACTTTGGACAAATAACCAAATCATCGTTCCTGCCTACCTGCGTTCCCTTTCTCCATCTCACTTTACCGGCACCGTGGCTGCCCGTGCAGCAAAGGCAGAGCAGAAGCCCCTCAGCCACGGGGTTTGCCCCAAGTCCAGGGCTGAGAGACGGGGTCTCTGCCTGCAGAGAACAACTATTCCCCGCCTTCCTTGGTGTCTCCTTACCCCAGTTCTTGCCCTGCCCTCTGCAGTGTAATTTTCCAGTACACTTTTATTCAAAAAGGAATCACCTGCCAACCCCTTTATCTGAGGGGAGGTATCAGTTAATATTGGTTAAAATAGATTTTTCTGAGCACAGAGTATTGCTTTTTTTTTTTACGCCTAAACTGCAAAGTGATGCCTTGAAGATGAGATTAGTTCATTATTTATAAAAGTAAAAACCCTCAGAATGTATTAAATATGAAAACATTGTATCGGGGTGTAAGATTTGTGAGGATTAGTCTCTGAAGTCTAGACATTTATCTCTGAACGCATTACATTTGCATTCATTACATATCCTGCTGTACCTCTAAACATGAAAACTGATCTGCAGAACAGATGATCAAAGCAGGGAAATGCAGATCAGAAAACATGCTGTGTTCACTTAGGAACGAAAAAATGTTGTAAAAAAAAAAAATTGTCTGATATTCCAGTACATGAAACTATAATGTAAACCCCCGCAGCAGCGATGGGGAACCTCAGAAGCAGCTGACATTTGGTTTGGAGATGCTGCCAAAGGTTCTGATGTTTTCACGAAGGTTCTCCACGCCCCTTGGCGGAGGAAGGGCGCTGGACGGCAGGGACGCCCCGCGCTCCCCGGCCGACGGCAGCGCAGCGCCCGGGGTCAGTCCTGCCTCTGTCCCTGCCTGCGCCCCGCGGGGCTCACCCCGGAACACCACCCGCTCACCTTAACAGTCCCACCACTACTGTGTCACCACACCTTCCCTTTTCCCGCAGCATTCGCCTCATTCCGAGCCTCTGAACTTTTATCCAGCGTTTTAAGATTTATGAAAAAAATCAATATTAATGATCTAGAGACTACTTTGGCCAGCCCTTCCCGCGGCTCTTGGATGGTAAGCTATCCAAATGTGTTGAATTTAACATTATTTTTAGCATTAATAATTGCTGTTTAACATTCCCCTGAGTTCCTGTTGCAATAGAGGTCTATCAGCATCCTGATATGAAATGCCTCCGCTGGTACACCTTTTCCTAAGCAGAAAACTGAAATCTGTGTTGGGTATTTCTGCCTTTTTTGCTTGAATGCCGCGTCACACTCAGACCTGGTCAACAAGTTTGTAGCTAAAACCTTGAAAACAGGTGAAATTTCAGGTGAAATTTATCTCATTTTCAGGAGCTTTTGTTCAACACTGGGACTAACGCCAGGTCTGCTGGAAACATTCCCAAGTTTCATGAAGCATTCCAGTGAGTTTGGAATCACTTTAGGATGATTTATATGTTTGGAAAGAAACCAGGCTCCCAGGCTCCCCCTGGCTTTGACCTAGACAGAGCTCCATCGGTTGATTTATACCATGATTTATACCATGCATTTTTTGCATAACTTCAAATCTGAATAAAATTTCAGTCCACAAAAACATGCGAAGTGAGACTGACAGGATGGTCTGCAGAAATCCCTTCTGTATTATTAATCTGCCTCATCTCTTCAGTATGCTCATTTCCTAGCCCAAATGCATCCAAATCCCAGATCAGAGGGTACTATTGTTTCCAGTCTCTCTCTGTTCTTACAAAGGAAAGCTAATTACGCTGAAAGTCTCAGTAACTGTTTAGGGTGGCAGCAGAACCAATGAAGCACTGTCAAAGCTTGCGCTAACTGGCCCAAAACTCTTATGCTTTTAACATAAAACTCCCTTTCTTAATAGAAATTTTAAGTGACAAATCCGCAGAATGAATCTGGTATTCATTATTTGCAAGAGAGAAGAGAGGGGATTTAAATGAAGCATGTATTCTGCGAGGAGCCTCAGGAAATCATTTAACAGCTCAAGAGAGAGGGGAGCCGCGTTATCATTAGAATTTACATGATACATTAGCCAGGAGTAGAAATGTTAATCTTTCAATCCAAAATCTATTTGCAAAATTAGTGGAATACTGTTGCTTTAATGCCCTTTTCTTAGCGTCAAAAGTGTAAATCCTTTCACCTCAGCTGGGAACTGGAGAAATTGATTTTGTGAACTATTGTCCATTTCCCAAAACATCACTGCAACAAGAGCAGGGAGAGACTTCAAGGTCAAAAAGGCTAAAAGTTGCAAAAAAATGGGGCATTTTTAGCCTTAATGAACTGCTCATACAGTACGTGCAAGATAAACAACCGGTTGTTTTATCCTGCTGCCTCCTCCATCTGGATCTGGTACGGGAGTGCAGAGAACTCTGAGCTTTGACTCTCTCCGACTCCTCAGCCTGAAAACAATGCCAGGCCTAGGAATGAACCAATGAAGATTTTTTTGGTGCATCAGGGTACAACAGCTTATTAGCACCCACAGATCACCTTTTTCTGAAGCCGAGTTTCCAACTAAAATGGTAAATGAGTGGAAATATTTTCCCCCGGCTCTCACATCAAAAACCTTGTTGCTTTTAGTTCCACCGGTCAAAAAGTGAACCCAGGACTCATGTATAAACTTGAGCACGTGAATATCGTTATGAAATTCAGTGGAGCTAAATATCTTCCTGTGTTTAGGACGCGCTTAAATACCTTACTGGATTGCAGCCAAGCTGCTAAGATTTCTCATACTCAAAAATCTCACTGTAAATTCCACTTAATGGAAAAAATGGGAAATAAACCCCAGCTTCTCACTGCTCCGATGTTCCTTCTCATCAGTAAATCTCTGCCAAGAAAACCAGGACCACACTGTGGTGGTTGGAAAGAGGGGATGTCTGTGCTAGCCAAGCCAGAACAAGAATTTTTCCTGAAAGAAGCTAGGAATTTCTCTTGTGTGACCAGCCCAAAATGGTATCGATCCCTAAATAACAAAACATCTGGACTTAAGATGGCCAGGAGTCAGAGCACAGCGGGGGGAACGCTGCAGCTCCCAGTGTGCCTGGGGGGTCGTGGGACACCGTCCCGAGGGGCTCCGTGTGACAGTAATGTCGTGGGCAGTGTAATGTGATTCGAAAGAGTTTTCTGCGTAGATTAAAAAGGCCTAATGGAGTGCCCTGGTAGGATAAGACATAGTTCCTGATACTCTGGAAGACAGGCAAATATATACAATGGGCGGTCAATGAAATCTGCTCAAACCTGATTTTCCTCTGTAGCAAACCATTGCCCTGAAACCTCTTTATTCATTTTCACAAAGGCTGAAAGCTATTTTCTGGCACCAGATCCCCAAATTTCCAGTTAATAAGCAGGCTTTGTGCTGTTGACCTTACACATGCTGGCACAGCCAGATTTTCCAGCAGAAATGAGAGGCCAGCAGCCAACTCGTATTACATTTTAAAGCACTGCAGCTTGGAGAGGAAAGGGAAATTATACAGCAGTGCCGCAGCCGCAGCGCCGTGACTGGCACCCTCGGCAGAGAGCTGTGGCACTGGTACACAGTGTTGAAATTACTTTTGGATGCTCTGTCAAGCACAAGATATAAATTGCACAATGTTTTTAAATGTTTTGGAGAGATTGCCTTTTGAGTGGCACTCTCCATTTCTGTATGTCCAGTAAGGTGTAGAGAATTCATTTGCATTTTTCATTTTTATCGGCGTCTTTTAGCCAGCCTAGACCAGGAAAGTGAATCCAGCTGTGTGGATGATGCCAGGAATGGCTCAGCCTCCATCTGCTCTAAGATACAGATTTGATTTCCCCTCATCTTTATTTTCATGTCAAAAATTTTCTCCTCTTTTTCAATATCCTTTTTTCTTCCTCTTTTATCCCTGGTGTAAATCGGATGCTATCAAATGAAATGAAATGGAAGGGAATGGACTGCCTGAAGCTATTCACTGCATGGGAACTAAATACACCTCCTAATAAGACATTCCCTATTTATTTTTAGCAGTGTACCGTTCATATCTTCCCTGTTATTGTTGAATACTCAAGTGATGCTGCTGCTAAACATTATGACTTTCTTTCCTTTGCTTAATTACGTGCCAATCAGTGTAGAGCAAAGCAGTGCTATCAGCTGGTTGCTGGATAAATATTGAGTGCAATGAAATTGCAGACATTACCAAGTAAATGGGCATTTCCAAACTTCAGGTTATTTAACTCTCGGTGGCAATGTGTGCCAGCTGTGTTTCTGTGGAGCCACGGAGGCAGCTTATGGCCCCCCATGTCCAATTAGGACATTTCCATCTTAGATAACCCCCCCATGGGGCTTAAAAGAGAGGGTGATGATTTTTGGACATAATAACAAGAAAACCCCCTTTCTGGTACCCAGTTGTCGTGTTTTCAGCTTGTCCACATATTTTTAGGCTGTGCAGGCAGGAAGGTGAATAACCTGAACTGACCTCGAAGACTTGCTGTAAATAAATTACAGGTTCCAAGAGGCATCCAATTTGTAAAGGCTGGCCTCCATCCCCCCGTGCCGTTGAGCTGCCAAGGGATCCACGGAGGATCAACAAATCTCAGCCTTTTTCTTGTATGTGGATTTTTTTTTTTCTTCTGGTGTCTTTGCTCTGCTCTTTGTTGTTGTTTTTACATAGCTGAAAATATACTGCCTGCTTCTAATGAATTGCATGAAAAACATACGCTTCCAAGACTCTTGGGTCCTGCCGAGTAGTCTGTTGCTCCCCATATACTGCTGGGATATATTTGCCAGCATTTCAATTAGATCATCAATAACCTAGTGCAGCTGCTGAGAGAAGAACTCAGATGTTCATAAATGTTATAGTCCATTAAGTTCAGATACTTCAAAGGCAGTTTGGAAAGAAAGTCATTTGTTAGGCTGAGTGTCAGTATAGCGGAATGCAAATCATACTGGATGCCAAAGCAAGGGATTAAAAAATGGAGTTTAAAGGTCAAATTAACTTAATTTGACCACTTCTGACACATAATGCAACACCCTGACTTTTAAAATATTGCAGCCATTTGCCAGGGTAAGGATTCCTCTAGAAGGCTGCAAGCCCTGGATGCTCAGAGCACTGCCAGCATCAGTGCAGGGACATTTCGTCAGTTGGGGGGTGTGTGGGGGTGTGCGTGTGTCTGTCTGTGTGTCTGTGTGTGTGTCTCTGTGTGTGTGTGTACTTCCCTCAGTCAAAATCCCTGTGATATTTCCTGCCCTCTAGAACTTGAAAAGCAAGTTAGCACTTCAAGTACAGCAAATATTTAAATAACCGATTAACATCATGAGAGGTTTTTCCCATTTTAAAATTATTTCCTTTTGCAGCAGGCAGAGAATTAAAACTCCTTTCCCAGGATGTTTTTCTGCAGCTTTTCCTCTCCCCTTGGGAGGCCGATATTTGCATGAGGGAGAAGCAGCATGATTTGTGGTGCTTTGGAAGGAGATACGAACGCAAACATCAGGGTGAATTAACAGCTGATGGAAAATGTGGCCAGCTCACCTTAGAGGAGGGATGGCATGACAGAGAGAGAGAGAAAAACACTAAATCAACGTGGAACTGCCAAACTACAGCTGAGATTCAACAGCAGAAGAAATCTGGGCATGGCATCTGCTTTCAGCAAGTGGAGCTGCATCCAAGGAGCTGAGCAGATTGGCACCGACCGGGTGTAGCAGCGTGACAGATCCTCCCCCAGAAATAGAGACAGGACTTTCACCCTCTGCCCGACACACTCGTGGATTGGAAAGACTTTTCTGCAAAGGTGGGAGCTTTAGGAGGCATAACAAATGCATTCCCCACCTGGCAAGGGCAGGAACATGCGGCTAACCAGACAAATCTGTCCTTTTCTGCATATCCTTCACGACTACGCACATATGGCTGGGAACGGTCACCCCAGCCCGTCCCCTGCTGACGTCCATCCTGCTGTTCTTTCTCAGAGGCTCAGGGTTTGGGCTGGCTAAAACGTTTCTGTGACTACTTCGCTGTAAGATTAGGTTTTTGTTTGGCGGAGTTTTTCAGCAAATGCTTGCTGCTATAAAGCAAGTCCCAGAGTTCTGGATGTTTATAGCTTGTGAACCAGCTACGAGAAATGTCTGCCAAATTTTGACCCCAAATGTGATAGGTTTTAAAATTCCTTTAAAAAACAGGGCAACATTCCTCAGAATCCTGCCCCAGCTTTGCCCAAATCTTGCTGGCCCTCGGCATCCACAGCTGTAAGGACAGGTAGAAGTGCAGCGAGTAGGTGGGTAACTGGGGTTCGGGATGTTTTCGGGCTCGGTCGGCGGCACTGACAGTCTCAGGACTGCCCTGGGTGGCAGGGACGGGGGAAAGGGCAGGTTCGTGGGCACTGCAGGGGCAGAACTGCAGAGCTGGTGATAAGTTCTGCAACAGAACACACAAAGTCAACCCCCAATATCTGGGGAAGATGAATAAAAGGGAGGTAGAGAAAATTCAGGAGAGAAGGAAGGCAATGATTATTCTCTTGGGAACAATCTAAGTCTTCCCCTCAAATCAGCTTTCCCAGCCAGCACAGAAGGAAGGTCCAAGTGGTGGTTTCACTGGGAGAGCCTCATTCCTCCCTCCCTCCCTCCTTGCAGCCGCTTTGCCGTGGCAGGAGCCCCTGGACACCCCCCGGGACAGCTCTAGGCAAGCTGGAGGAGAAGCAGCCTCTGGCTCACCCGGCTTGCAGGGACCTTCTGTGCCAGCAGTGGAGAAGCTGGATGTGCAGCTAGCTCAGGGAATGGATGTTTCTCTCCCTGGGGAGGCTGGTAAGATCACAGTCAAGGCAAAATCAGGTAGCTGTGCTGCCAGGCTACCTGCAGAGCTGACTGCGCGGCGCCTGCAGGAGCGCACCCCCAGGGTTTGGAGCTGTGGAGGGTCCCCCCTCATTCCTCCCCTTCTGCTCACTCATGTTTTTAAGTCAGGCAGGGTGGCAGGAAAAGTCCCTCCTGGAAGGTGATTATCTAAATATCTGGTTCATCATTGTCTCTGGTGATACTGTCTGTGAGTAGTCAGGAGAAGGGAGGGAGGCAAGGAGGAAGCTTTGGAAATGACTCATTAGTAGAATGTTAATGAAGCTCTCAGCTAAGCACCTTCAGTGGGGAGCAGAGACAGAGCATGTCCCCAGGGCATGTAACAGTTCAGAGAAGGGCGGGGGGTTCAGCTCTGCACAGCCTACAGATTGGGGGGATTTGGAATGGGATAGGAGGCAAATCTTCTGCAAAGGCAGAAACTTCTGAGTACTGAACCAGCTGAAGCATTCAAATTTCACATGGCTCTTGCAATGACTTGACTTTCTGTGTGGCTGTCTGGCAGTTGGAGCTATTGCCCTTGCTTCTAGATGCAGCTTCTGGCTTGAGCGAAACAGGGTGATGCACAGTTCAAATGAGTCCCGCTGCCCGCCTTCATGATCTCCCCTTTTGCAAAACTGGTAGGAGTGAAGCATGAACTCTTGTACCTCTCCCGCTTTGTCACAGCTCAGTCACATGCTGGCTTGTGATGTGCTTTATTTTTAATTTAAAGGTTTCATTAATTCATGCTTTTTCTTTTTTTTTTTTTTTAGGTGCTTTCATTTTACATGCTGGGAGAGATGCTGTGTTTGGGGAGGAAAGCGAGCTGTGAGTTGAATGCCAAGGCTGTGACTGTCAGCCTCCTGGAGCAAAGGACTTCCCTGGGCAAGGAGGCGTTAGCAGCATTTCTTGCAGAGGGATGGGGTGTGAATCTACCTCTTGTCCTCTGGAAGCTGAGCCATATCAATGCTGCGGACCCACACCTGCTTTCTGTCAAGACACCTCCCTTTGCTTCAATGGGCTTCACGCTCCAGCTCCAAAATCTTCCTTCTCTCTGTTTGGTGCCAAACTCTTGCATTCACAGCCTCCTCCCCCATTTCCATCAATGTCTTCCTGATCCCATTTCATCCACCACTCTTGCTTTTCCTGTTCCTCTAAGCCCTGCAGCTTTCTCTGGCCCACGGCATAACCCACCCCTGCTGTCCCCTCAAAGACTGACCATCCTGGACCCCCTGGGCTCCATGACAAGGGAAGAAGCCGCAAGGCTGAGCTGTTCTCAGATGGGAATGGAGGGAGGCACAGAGATGCTTAGAGGAACACGAAAGCAGAGCTGTTCTCAGAATAGATATGAACTGCAGCTCAGCCCTGCCGCTCCGCCAGGCAGGGTCAGAGGCAGCTGGAGAGCTGGCACTGTTCGGACCTGCTCTCCCACACCGTCTCCCCTGCCTGGCATCGCCCCGCTTTCTCTCACATTGATCTTCCATCAGTGAAGCTCTGGGAGAATTCAGATCAGGTTATCAATTTCATCAGAGTCGGGAGACAGGAGTGAAATTTGATAAGCGCGTGCAACGGCTGATTAAGAGGGAGAGAAGAGGAGCCTCCAGTTTAACTCCCATCTGACCTTTCAAGAGGGAGGCAGCATGTTGAAAAATGCCATTTGGAGCTCTTAAAGGTTTTATGCCCCTGAACATCTCAGAGCTGCTTAAGGAGAATGATATTCAGCTTGCTCATGTCCTGCCAACTCTTGCTTTTGCTCCCAGCAGTGGCAGCCTCAGTGGGAGGCTGGGAAGGATTTATGAAAGGTCAATATTTGAATGTGCAAAACTTACTAAGTCTATCAGAGGATGGGGAGAGATTCTGCATCAGCTCACTGAAAAGTCAGCCTAAATTTCTACTCAAGTAGAGCCGCTGCTGGAAAAACTCTACATGGCTCCATTGATGTTGGCTCTGGTCAACTGCGCACATGCAGCTCCATAAACACCCGTCCTCAGCTGGCACCCACAGGTCTCGACAAACTGCCCAAAGGAATGGGTGAAAGTAGAATCCTGCCTCAGTGTTCCCAAGATCCCTGCAATCCCTCTTCCCTTTGTAAGGGGACATTGCTTAACAGGGCAAGTTCCTATGGGGGGCTGATGTGAGCTGCTGCAGCCTTCTGAAGAACCAGGACATTCCCAGTGGAAAGGGAGAAGCGCTCCCAGTCTGGCCAGGCTGGGAAGCCCTTTCCTAGTGCTGACCATTTGTACTGGCCAGGGGACATCTCAGAACTGCCTCTACCAAACTGCAGACATGCCAAGTAAAGCTAGAAAGCAAACTTGGCTCTGAATCGAAATGCCAGGGAATGTTATTGCTTGTTTGCAGGATCACAGCATCTGCAGCTTTCATGGGTTTTGTGGAAAGAGAAAGAAATTTGACTGGAGCAGAGGAAGGAACTTGGAGCGGAGGAGCTGGTGCAGCCATTGACATCTGCTGCAAAGCCAGTATGAATATTTCATATTATACAATATGAAAAGTTTGCACGTGTCTCACAGACTTGGTAGCGTGGTGATGTGTAACTGAGGGGTAATAGTGTTTCAGTGGGAACATATGACATGAATTTGTTCCAGGATTTCAAGATTCTTAGCTGTAATTTTATTCTCATTCAGAAATTTGACAGGCAGCCAGTTAAATTTCAACATAAGAGATAAAGTGAGAAAAGGCTCCTATTTCTTGGAATCGGCCAGATGCCAAGATTCTTCTCACACTGGTTGCACTTCTGGTCCCATGTCAGGACCCGTGTGCCAGGACAAGCAGGGTCAGGAACAGCCAGGCTGGAGCGGGGCTGGGCAGGGGGCTCCTGACCCCATCACAGACCGCTCTTTGCTTGGTCCTGTTCTACAGCCCCAGAGCTTCTGGAGTCGCCAAAATAAAGAGCAAATGTTTTTCGCATCTGGTTTCCAGCAGGGACCGAGTCCCTGTGTTTGGCAATCAGGCACATGCGGTAGGAGCACCGAGAGGCTCACGGGAGACCGGGAAGCCCATCTGCCTGAATGCTGGGGCTTCCCCGCTACTTCCCAACACCTAGAAATATTAGCAAATTCCTCAGTATTTAAATTCCTTTCAAGAGCTGAAGTGTCATTAAGTTTCCCATTTTGCCGCAATTTACAATTAGTTTACCTCATTAAGCATTGTAAAAGCTGCCGGTGAAGCACCTTGGAGGTTATCCATCACGGGTTATTGCTTTGTGCTGCTGGATTACTGCACCGGCGAAGCGGGAGACTCCCCCGAGACCAGGGGGCTTGGCACTGACGCTGCAGAGCCCTGCACACCGGGGTCCCCGCTCATGAGCAGCGGAGTCGCGAGGCGCAGAGCGGAGGGATGGTGGTCACCGCCAGCCGGCCTTTCCCACCGGGATGTGTGCTGGAGCCCCTGGGCTGGCTCCGCTGTGCCTCCCCCATCCACCGAGTGCCACCGAACCCAGCCCGGGGCCAGGGGTGCACCTCCTGCAGCCAGTGGGTGCGCAGTCTCTGCAAAACCCTCTGCAGCCCTGAGTATCCAGCCCAAAGGCCAGAATGATTATTGCTCCTTGGCTATTTTTTATTTAAAGGCATGACAGTTTGATAATTAGAGGCAGCAGAATGAAGCAATGCACTTTACAAATGAAAGCCACAAAAGTAAAAAAGTCACTTTTTACCAAAGCCTTTGTAATATAAGCCTAATATCAGCATGAGACCATAGCTGCATTTTAAGAGAACAATTTTTGAGCGTTCTGCATGTAAGAAGCTCTTATCCCTTCAAGCGATCCATGGATCTGTTCTGGTGCTCTTCTTCCCTGCCTTTCCCAAGCACTTGCAATTCATAGTGAGTAGTTAAGTTTGACCAAAAGACAGTGGCTCACATTTTGCAGCCTCTCTGCCTGAGGATGGTGTTTAAATCCAGAGACAGGCTCCTCGCGGAACTGCCTGATGGAACTCGAGCAACTGCAATTCTCATTGGAGCTGATGTGATCCTCATCTCTGGAAACCAGGGCACTTGTACTTAGTCACTTAGATGTGCAGAAAGAAGTTTTATTTTAAATAACTGAACTAGAATAATGTGAATAGTATTAACCGAAGCACAACTTGCACATTGCTCATGGCACCAGGAATGGTTGAAACAAACACAACATCTATGTCTTCGTCCCTTGAGGGCCACAGTATATTAACATGTTTGGGTTTTTGTAATTTCCAACAGTGATGCTAAAAATTGCTCTACAGGTTGTCTTAAGTCTGCTAGCTCAGGCTTCACACCAGAAAAGTGGGGGAACATTCAGTGAAAGCAACCAGAGTTGTCTGGTGACATTTCTACCCCAATTCATAGAATCATAGAATCAGGGAATGGTTCGGGTTGGAAGGGACCTTAAAGATCATCAAGTTCCGACCCCCCTGCCCTGGGCAGGGACACCTCCCACTAGACCAGGTTACTCAAAGCCCCGTCCAACCTGGCCTTCATCTAATAAATCTCCATACCAACAGAGGGTATTTGGGCTTTTAATTGTTTTGATAAGCACAGGGCATTTTGCCAAAGAGTCAATTGAACAAAACTGTGGCAATTAGCTAAGAAGTTCTCTCTGCAGAATTGTGCTCCTTAAGCTCTATTCAGATTTACAAATGAGATTGCTTAAGTGAGGATGTACATACTAATCCCTGTGTACACACACACACCTGCACGTGTGGCCCGGTTCAGTCTCAGCCCTGCTGTGCACAAATGCTCAGTCTCTGTGCTCTGGGGAAGCCTTTCTGCATTCCTCTTTGGAATAGTGAAAGAAACACTATGGAGGAACGGAGTAACAGGGAACTGGTGGCAGGTATGGAGCTTGGAGGAGCAGGGCACAGCCCTGAGCATTAATTACATCTGCTCCCTGGATCTGCAGCTAATGAAAGGTTTGACTTTGACACCACGTCAGGACCCCAAAGACCTAACTCAAAGCCCACTGAAGTCCTTGGAGAGCAGTCCCTGTCCTCAGGCTACTGGCTCAGTCAGCTTCCTGCGATTTGGGGCTGAGATAAAGGAGATTGTCTAAAGCGGAGGAGACCTCTGGCTTGACCAAGGGGACCTTCTTGTGGAGAGAAATCCTTGTGTGACATCCGCCACTCCCACCAGAGCTGGTGCAGGAACGGTCCCTGTCCCGGCTACCCCGCAGGGTGGCACCCCCAGCACGCTGGCTGGCTGCACGCACGCGTGCCATGCAAAGCTTTGTGCTTGAAATTGGGATTCAAAACCATACTGGAAGCTTTCACCTCAAGTTTAAACACTGTTTAATTACTCATACGCTCCTGATGCCACTTCCTGAGACACAGGTGCTTTGGGAACAGATACCCGCCCTCCTCCCCTGTGCTCTCCTCTCCCTCCCTCGCACTCTCCTGCTGTGCATTCCAGCCTTTCTCTTTGAAAAGTGGAGGATAAATCCTCTCAACATCAAAGGTTTGTGTCTCAGGCTCCAGCCTTCGCCCAGCCTTCCCAAGCTGCTCTCTCAGCAGCTCTGCGGTAGAAGCATTTGGCATCAGGGGATTTTCTGACCACCACCGTGGCTGGCTCACGGGTACCACGGCCCCGCGGCTCGGGCTGACTGCAGCGCAAACCCAGGGCTTCTCCACAGCCCTCCTCTGGCTGGGTACCTGCAGCTCTGCTCTGTAGCCTTTGGTTTGAGATGGAGTCTCTTTGCCCATTAGATTTTATGACTCACATGTCAATAAAGCACAAATGAGCAAACAATCTTGGAAGATAAAATGCGATCTGTAAAGAATGGGAGGCTGCTTATTCCTAACACAAGGGGACAGTTAGTCAATGAAGAGGGAGATATACCAAAGAAAGCTGCCACAGGGGAAAGGGGAATGACCCTGCTTCATTTTTTTAGATCAGTTTTCTTGGCTGTAGTGACATGCTCTAGGACAGGTCCCAGTGCAGGGCACGTGGCGGGGCTGCCACTGCCAGGGCGAGCTGCGGCATCTGAACAAAGCGGGACACCTCTGGGTCAGCCTCTGCCCTGCTGGTCCGGGGTCTGCTCTGACGTCCCAGCCACGTATTTTTGGTGAGTCTTACACACACAGAGAAAGCATAAAGACTGATTTACCTAGTCAAGAAAGGATCATATTTTGCAAAGAATTTCCCATTGCATGTATATCTCAGATTGTCTCCAGTGTGGAATTTCAACCTCATCTTTTCATTATGAGAAATATGTTTATAGAGTCATCCCACCTCCTGACAGCCCACCTCTAGGTCATAGAAAAGGGCTGAGCCCACTCACTCGGAATCTACCAGTCCTGTATCTCTGCGTGGGAAGCTCTTCTCACAGTCAAAACACATCTATAGGAAAATTGAAATCAAGAAACTGATTCTTGTAGTTTATTGTCTCTGCATTTGGAAAGAAAGATGCTTTGTTTCTTCCAAGAGTAGCTGTGATTATTAGAGATTTGTCTGTGTTAATTTTAATGGTCTTCCTACATGGGCTCCACTGTGACCAGATTATTGATGAACAGTCTGATCGCAAATCGATGTGAGGCTGCTGTGTCAGAGTGCTGAGATTAATGAATGGGAATCACAGGCAAGGCCCCTGCACCTGCTTCATTTCTGCAGATTCTCCATCGAATCGTTTCACTAACCTGAGACCTAGAGAGCCGTGCCCGTTTGCCTGAATCTTTGGAAAATGCCAGAGAGTGAAAGTCTTGCTCTGAAAGTACTTGCTGGTATCCTACAAGCCAGCGCGAGTCTTACTGACAGGTAATGGTCACGGCACGACTCGTGGTGCTGTCTGGAAAAACGCACGGGGACAGTCCCCTTTGCCAGGTAACTTCCCTGAGCTGGTTTTACACCAGCTCTGTGTGGCTGAGCTGGAGGTGGGTAACATCTTCTTGGACACAAATTTTTGCCCCAGGAACTTGGCTCGGTGTGGAGCATGGATGGATGAGGAGCTGGGGGAGAGTGCAAGGCGGTTGCGGCAAACTGCTCCAGATCATCTATGGTTTTAATAAAAGTTCAGGATGCGACCAGAGCCCTGTATTTACTAATTCACTTGACTGGCAGGCATGTGTTAGCGGGAAAATCGCTGTTTCAATAACCTGTCTGGCTCTGTCATGCAGAATCTCGAAATGGAAACAATTGTGCCTGTCACTTCACCTGTGATAACCTCCAGCAGGAAGCGTGTCCCTCTTTGTCAGGCAGATAAAGCCATTGGTGATGTGTAATATACTGGGCCAGTCAAACCAGCTTGAGGATTGTCTCTTGCTTTGCTAATTAATTTTATCACCCTTGTCATCTTCTACTCAAACCTAGGCAATCCTAAGCCTTGTAGAATTGATTTCAGGGCAAAGGAGCGATATACGCTTCTTACAAGCCAACTCCAGTTACAAATCTGAAGCACTTGCTCTCTGCTTACTTGCATCAATGTGTTCTAAAGTAGGACACAGCACTTGGATGATTTCTATTTTGGTATCTTACAATGTATTTTTACAATGTTTTTTTTCCTCCCTCTCCCCTTTTTTTTTCTTTTATCGGAGACAAACAACAGCTGTGTTATTGGCACAGTGCTGAGAAAGGGAAGCTAGAGGTTAGCAATGGCATAAAGATAAGCAGTTCTGGTGTAAATCAGATCCTTCAGAAGGCTGAGATTAGAAATTGTCTCTTGTCTACAAATAAATGATGATTTCTTGCCCTCCCCTTATGTGCAAGGCACTTTAATTTTCCATTCAAATGGTTTCTGAAGACTTCCCTTTGGAGTGCGAAAAGGCAAGGATCAAGTCTCCATTCATACTGTGGAAGGACTGAACCTGATTCTGCTCTCAGTGCATGCACACCATATGGAAAAACCCCGCTGTACTGTCATCACAAAAGCAGAGAGCAGATTTAAGCAGCGAATCTGGCCCACTGTCTCTTTGCTGGCTACCAAAAGTCTCCAGGCGGGTGCTGAACTAAGCCTAGGGATGGGAAACCCAGCAGGACAAGGAAACTGCTATCTTTGCCATTAAACACACACCTACGTGCTGCAGAGAGCTCTGCACAGGCTGCCAGGTCCACCTGAGAGGCCAAGCAAGTATTTGGTCAAATCAACCTGGCTTACCCCGGGCACAGCTCCAGGACATGGGGCAGTTGGGATTAGGCTACACTACTTCAGAGTCACATCTTCAGTCCATATGGCACTCACACCCCGGGTGCCTTCTGGTAGAGGCTGGGCAGGATGTTTAATCTCCACGCCCAGATGTTTTTGATGGGGAGAGCTCAGCATGCAGTGATCACATGCTTGGCTTCTCGGAAAGCTGAAGGATGATCAATAGTTGATTAATCTAGTGAAGAAATTAATGTATTAAAAGTAGTGACTGATGTCAAATACATTCTCTCTTGCTCATCGATTTCCTTATTTTTAACCTGCGTGTGCCAAAGTTATGAAGCCCAATTCCACTGTGCAGCTAGTACATTCATCTATTTAATTTCATATGGATATAATTTACTAAGCAATGTATTTGATTGAGTAAATGTGGTGCCATTGATTTTGTGGCTGAATTATCTGATTTGATTGGCACTGTGTCCCATTTAATAGAGAAAGCAACCAATCCAATAAGTAATGTTAGTAATTGGGTAGTTGTTTTCTAAAGAAAGATTACTTGAGTTTAAAGAATTAATGTTTCTCGGTTGCAGTGTAAACCGGATAAATTTCTACAACAGATGAACATGATAACATTTATCAGATGTAATAACAAAATGCTGGGCGCTCTAATGCAGCATCAAGGCTTCTCAGGCAGCATTCACAGAGTGGCTTATCATAGAATCATAGAATGGTTTGGGTTGGAAGATCATCTATTTCCACCCCCTGCCCTGGGCAGGGACACCTCCCACCAGCCCAGGCTGCTCCAAGCCCCGTCCAACCTGGCCTTGAACCCCTCCAGGGATGGGGCAGCCACAGCTGCTCTGGGCACCCTGGGCCAGGGGCTCACCGCCCTCACAGCAAAGAATTTCTTCCTCGGATCTCAGCTAAATCTCCCCTCTTCCAGTTTAAAACGATTCCCCCTCATCCTATTGTTCCCCTCCCCGATCCAGAGTCCCTCCCCAGCTTTCCTGGAGCCCCTTGAGGGACTGGAAGGGGCTCCAACGTCTCCCCGGAGCCTTCTCTTCTCCAGGCTGAACCCCCCCAGCTCTCTCAGCCTGTCCTCACAGCAGAGGGGCTCCAGCCCTCCCAGCATCTCCGGGGCCTCCTCCGGCCCCGCTCCAACAGCTCCGTCTCCTTCTGCTGTTGGTGGCCCCACAGCTGGACACAGTACTCCAGGTGGGGCTCTCCCCAGAGCGGAGCAGAGGGGCAGAATTCCCCCCCTCACCCTGCTGCCCACGCTGCTGGGGATGCAGCCCAGGATGCCAGGGGGCTTTCTGGGCTGCCAGCGCACGTTGCTGGGGCGTGTTGAGCTTCTCATCAACCAACACCCCCAAGTCCTTCTCCTCAGGGCTGTATGCGGTTTATACATTAATACAAAGCTCAGGCATCAGGTCCATTAATTAATTAACCCTCAAAAGACATTGAGAGATGCCATATACGCTGATGAATTCACAAAGGCGCAGTGAAGACAGCTGTCCTGCCAGCCCCATGAACTACTGCCCCGCTACCGCAGCCCCGCTGAGCTCTCCCGCTCCCGCGCAGCCCCGGGGTTCCAGCCCGGCTCCCAGGAGAGCTGCACCGTAGCGCACCGTGCTCCTCTGCACGCTCACGGACTGACCCCAGCCCCCCTGAGGGACAAGACAGCATGCTAGATGGCAGCTGACCGTCCGACTCGGTGTGGCCACTGCTGCTCTCGTGTGCCAGGACAAGCGCTCGGGAGTCAGACAGGCTCTGATGGGTCTTCTGGGCACTTGGCTCCAGGACGGGAGATGAGTTTTCTCCATTTGCTTGTGTTCTAACAAACATGACTGTGAATGTTCTGGACTAATAGCAATAACAACAATCGTGGGCTTAGACCAGCCATCTCTGGCTGCAAATCAGTAGCGTACAGATAAGGGAGCAGGAGCAGCCTTCACACCAATGTGGCTCTACACAATTAAGGACCCATTCCTTTCTGATAATACCTTTCCAAGCCTGAATCTGAGGCAAGTAATTTTATCCAAGGTGATGTTCAGTACCGTTAAGAGGAAGGATATTTAATTAAATGCTATACTCGACAAATTTGGTACCAACAATCATCTGTCAAGTTCATGTAAAATTGATAGTAATAAAAATGGAACAACTCATATACTGATTTTTTTCTTGCCTATGCTGTATTATTTTGCAACAAGGGAAACCAGCATACATCGTTTGAATTCCATGCTTATATATTACAAAATACAATCTAGTCATAACACTGATGTGACAGCCAAAAGGAGCTCAGATATTAGCAGAAGAAAGTGATTTTTTATTATACTATTTTATCACTGGATGGAAATTTCAGGACTTAAATTTACCATCACATCCACATCTGAACCTGAATATCTGGGAGGTCATTTACTCCACTGCACAATAAAAGGGAGTCAGACAAGGTAATGCATAATGGAAATCAAAGCAGAACTTCCATTTGCAACTATGCCATACATAACACTATCAGCTGCACTATCTAAATTATGAGGAGATGCGACTGTCTGATGATGAATACAGAACATAATGAGCAGGGAAGGACAGACCCCGAGGGAGAGGGAATGTGGCACTTGTAGAGGTGTTTATCAAAAAAGAGATATGCTTCTGTATCTTAAAATGTTATTTTTCTCAAAATTTATTGCAGCTACCGATAAGCAAGACCTGTTTATTTACTTCATGGCAATTACAGGGTTGCTCAGAACTGTCTATTCAGACAGATTTTCCCCCCAGAAAAGGCTTTTTGCTCAGCATTCCAGGGCTTTATTTCTAAAAATTCGGAACTTCAAAAACATTTTTAAATGTAGAAATATTCAGCTTTTTCTGTTCCGGATGC
Source organism: Dromas ardeola (assembly GCA_013398915.1). NCBI lineage: Eukaryota > Metazoa > Chordata > Aves > Charadriiformes > Dromadidae > Dromas > Dromas ardeola. The sequence goes on from VYZM01017784.1 coordinate 221,721, forward strand.
CTACGCTGCAGCTTTCAAATTACTAACTTCTTAAGAAAGGAAAGATGTTTCAGGCTCTAGAACAACAAAGAATATTTCCTTTTCCTCGGAGCACTGCAGGGAAGGAAGCCCTGGGGGTCCCGGGGTGGCGGGGGACAGGGTGCTGACCCCTTCCCCTGGGGGGGACCCATCGCCCGAGGGATGCTGGGCGGGCGCCAGCCCCAGCTCCTCCTGCTGCCACCAGCACTCCGCGATGCTTCTTTGTTTGAGAGGGCTGTTGCCAGCCCTGGTGTGCTGGTGTCTTCATCTGACATGCTGGATTTACCAAGAAAATGCAGTTCTTCCCATGTAAAGTGGAGGAAAAAAGAAAAAAGAGAATAGCTTTTTGTTAGGTCGTCTCAGCTTTTCAGAGGAGATACCCAGCACACAGACTCTCCTGCCTCTCCTAAGCCGGCTTTGTGTGAGAACCAGAATGGAAAACGGCAAAGATACCAGTTTATCTACCCTTAATTAAATGCTGAAGTTCTTATGTGTAGTGGCGGAGATTGCGTTGTGGTGCGCTGTGAAACACAAACCACACGAATGGCGGTAATTATAAGTCAAGGGATTTTGCTAATACCAGACTTTCAGTCATTTTTCCCTCAGTAATTAGAGCACAGCAAATAAATCAGTATGCAGTTGATTTAAATAAACCACCACTAGAAGAACTATTTGCTGATGACTTTCCTTGCAAATCAGATATCTACTCTTGCCACATATCAGTGAAATTATTTTTGTTTCTTCAAATCAAATGTGTTTCACACAGATGGCAGGTTCCCATTCCTGCTTGCTCTTGGGCAGTAGCAGGAGCATTGTTAAGAGTGATGTGTACGACATAAGTTGCTTGGAGTCCTGGTGCTCCAATCAAAGCGTGTTGCTGAGAATAATAAATGCACGTATGTGAGTGAAATTCAGATTAGAGGCATCTGTTTTCAAACAGGAAGACTCATTATTGAGGGACGGGCCGAGATAGGTGTCTCCACAATAAAACCCCAGAAATCGAAATCCCTGTCTTCTGGCCAGAAGGACCAGATGCTTTTCAGGGCCCTGTGACATCAGCTCTCCCAGTGCAGAGTTTACGGAATCTACATAAGCCTATCCTCCCTATGAACCAAAGAATCTAGAGTGGTGCGATTTATAGACCTAGAAAAGCTGGGGAGATCTTAAAACACATAATCTGGAAGTATAAATGTCACTAATCAGGATACCTGTCATATGGTTGTGAAAGAGGCAGTGGGTCAGAGATATCCTGATGCTGTCTCCCTCCAAGTGTGACCTCTCTGAACATCAGAGGGAACCAGGGCCAAGTTATCTGAGTGACCGGTGAAAAGACAGCATGTTTTCACTACCATTAGCCATGCTTTTACCGTTTTGCGGACAAATCTTCAGCTCCTTATTAAAGTGGCAATTTTCCCTAGCACTGTGCGTAGGCTGGGGCTATAAAAGCACTGACAATGTGTATCAAAAGCAGGATCTTTGTTTACCAGATGTCAGCTAATAATAAGAGGTATTATACCAGCACTGAGACCCATTGTGAAAGCCATGTACAAGCTTACGAGTTAAGCTAGCTGATTTACTGACTGCTTCATACCCGCATTGCATGAGTTGGTTTGAATGTAATCTATTGAAAACACCCCAGTGGGACCCATAAACTTTATATAAGGAGCCTTAACTCAAACAGTAAGAGACTCTGAGGACCCATGGAGAATGGCTCAAATGCTGCAGCGGATGGATTTTTTTATGCATTTTGTTTTTTCTTTTGTAGTCACAAGGGCTGTTTTCTGTTTATTTTGCAAAACAAAAGCAGCCACCCCCCCCAAACTGTCCCCAGGTCTCCTCTGCCACAAACACAGGCACGGCAGGAGCGTTGTGCCAGCACATTGTCACCCATCCAGACTCGGACAGACTGCATGGGAAAACAGCTGGGCGACCTTTCCAGGTATTTCTCCTCAGTGGGGATTTGTAAAAAGAATGGTCAACGCTATTTGATGGAATATTTGCCCTCTTGCTACAGCGGGAAAGTTTAGCAGGAATGTAAACGTGTAGTTCCACTGTGGAAAAAATGTTTGATGCTGGGATGAAAGCCGTTCCTTTGGAAACGCAGGGCTGCTCTGCTTCGGCTGCAGGTCGTCTGGCCTGAAGATGTGCGTGGACTGATGATGCTCTCGCTGTGTGCTGGTGCGGCTGAGGTTAGAATTAGACCCTGTATAACTGTAGAAGTGGCAGGGGTGGCTTTCTCAGCCGCGGCATGGTGCTGGTACTGCCGGAGGGAAGAGGGAAGGGACGCTGGGGTGCACAGGGCTAAGAGTGACAGAGGGGACGAGACTTGCCAGGGGCCGTGCTGGCCAGTGCTGTGGCAGGGAGCAGACGCTCTCTGGGCTGCGTTTCCAGCCAGCTCGTGCTTTTCATGCGGATGCTGTTTGCCGTTGGCTGCCAGGCAGATGGCAACTTGCATTACAGGTTATCGAGCTGAGCAGTGGGAGTCAAAACAAAATTATCGCTTTACTCCTCCACGCTAATGAGAAGTGTGTCACCTGGTTGTTTCGGCACAAGAGGGGTTTTATGCTTGCTTTGGATCCAGTCACTGTTGCAAGAAAAAAAAATAAGCAGAAAACTTGGGCCAGTTGTCCCTACTGCCCTGGTAAATTCCTTCCACCCACATCTCCTGCTCCTTGCCTACGCCTGTCTGTAGGGAAGGCATGACAACAATTACAAAATTCTCAAGTTTGTGCCGCTGTCATGGTCGATATCCCCTCACCACGCTCCCCAGCCTCTTCCCACGAGCACAGGAAGGACAGGGCTCACAATACACCTCTCCTCCTCTCCATCACTTCCTTTTGAGGTTGGTGCACTTCAGATCTGCCGCTGCGTTCCCCAGTTTCAAAGCACAGTTCTTTGACAGAAACAGAGTTTCTGGTCTCACCTTTCTTCCTGTGGTTTTTCTCGTGAAAACAATAATAAGGTATTGATCTACCTTGTTGAGATAATGAAGTCTCTTTAATTAGTTCATTAGTCCTTAGCTCATCAAGACGTGGATGAATGCTCCATTGAATCCTGGTTAATCACAGGAGGAGATGATTTCGAAAGGCTCAGAGGATGTGCATGAACTGAGGGCTGGAGGTGGCGCAGGTCCTGGGCCAGGGGCGTACGCTGGGCTTGGTTGAAGGTTGTGGTTTTCTCCATGGAGTGAAAACTCAGGCTTGATAAACCGGGCCTGAAAGGTCTGCCTTAGCGAGAAGGAAACTTAACAGTGTAAATTTGAAGAGCTGAAAGGGTCTTTTACTGAGGAGTTAAACCCTGCGATGAAGCAATGTATTCCCAAGGCTGCTGGTAAGTTTGGTCCCAGAAGGAGGTTTTTCTGCTTTTAAATCAGTATTTAAAAGTAAATATGAGAACAGGATGACTATAAAATTACATAAAATTAAAATATAATTAAATTTCTTTTTTTTAAAGAGACAGTAAGCACATAAATTCCAGAGAATCAGTGGAAATTTTTCACTACGAAATACCTAAGACCTGCACTGAAACATCAGTACAAGTTCTGAGCAGCAGCACAGGTCAAATCAGAGCAATGGCTGCACCACCGCATGGGCTGCGATGCCCCCAGCCAGAAGGGTTTGGGCTCTTTCTGCGCCTGCCCGCAGCTCCTTTCCTGTTCCGCCATGACGCTGCCATTTGAACTCTGTTCCTTTCAGCTCGATAGCACGTAGCTCAAGGCTTGTCCCACCACTGCTGTACTGCACTCTAAAAATTAATTTCAAACCCCGTGATGCATTTTCTATTCACAGCTCAACCTAGTCACTGGGGAGGAGAAGCAAGTAAATTGCAGGAAGCGTCATGTTGGTTAAAGTTTAATGGCGACTTAGTGCTCTCCTGCCTTGACCCCAGGTTTAAATTAGAGCAATAATTCAGCAGGTGTATGCTAATCAAAGGGTGACGGGGAGAATTTTGATCAAAGATGCTCCTCTGAGCGTGAACCAGAAGGAGCATTTTCCCTTCTGATCCAGCCCAGATAATTCAGCGGAGAGCCCAGCTCCTTCCCAGGGCAGGTCCCTGCTGGGAGGGCACAGCGTGCGGAGCTGCTGCCAGCAGAGCTGGGCGCCCCTCTGTCTCCTCGTCCCCACACAGCGGCCGTGCCACAGGGCTAGGGCCCGGTGTCCCCGCTCAGCCGGACTGTGCCACCAGCGCTGCAGGCCACCACTCACAGCGCTCCCTCCGCCAACCGGGATGCCCACATCAACAACACAACGGCATAAACCTGCTGCCCTTCCGATCCCATCTTCACTCCTGTTGCTTCCCAGAGGAACAAATCTCTATTAAAAAGTGTCATTTGAATGGCCACAAACCATGAAGAGAGACTGGAAATGCATTATCTCCCTGAACCTGATACAAATAAGGATTTGGCTGTTTGTGCCACTTTGAGATAATTGTTTCAAAGGATCTGAACGTAGCAAATACTTTAAAACAACTTTAGAATCAATAGCTATTTTAATTTGCAACTTGCAACTCACTTTGACAAATAACACAAAAAAGGAGGATAAATATTACAGCTTCAATTATATTTCTGTACAATATTTATCTTATTTTGTGTTGTGTGCTGCTGAGCTAATTCAATTTTCTGCTGCCAGCCCATGCTTGTTCCCCTTTCAAGTGTAATATATAACTTTATGAAGAGGGACTAAATCTTCCTGTGTGAATGGCACTTTATCCCTGAACGTGAATGTTTCTGGAAAATAAAATAAAATAAAACAGCAACAATACTCTTCGTAAAACTAAGAATAAAAGCCACGCAGCTGAGCTATTTTTCTGTAGGGACAAAAGACACAGAATTGAGGAAAAGCAGGTGGCAGCTGGAAAGCACCCAAAACCCCCCAGGGGCTTCTGGCTTCACAGCTGGGAACCAGGACCTGACCCCCTTGCTTGAACAGGGCGCTCCTTTGGATTTCCAAGCCAGAGGGGAGGGTGGGAGATGGCTCCCTGTTACCTCCCACTGCCCCCCGAAGGACCCAGAGCCCTGCTGGGTCACACTGAACTCTATGGAGGAGCATAGGCAGGAAAGGTGGTTCCTGGTCCCGCTAAGATAAAAATTTAAATTGATTTTGGAGCCTGGGGATGGAAATTTCAAATCAGATCTACCTAAAGATGAAGGCAGAAGCTCACTGGGACATTCCAATGCGCCAGAGCTAAGCACTGCAGGTGCTCACTCGTGTCAGAAGCGCTCACCCTGTGCTGACACAAGAAAAGCAATGCCCTCTCCACCTGGTGCTACTGCATCCGCATCCGTGCTGGGGGCTGGCACAGCTCCCGGGCGGGATTTTCTCTCCCGACAGGCACTGTAGGTCCCTCTGAAACGCAGCGAGGGGCATGTGCGGTAGACAGCCTGCACCTCATGTCATCCACAGGACAACCTCTGTGCTGGAGCAGTGCTGGTGGGCAGGCTCTAAAACTTTTCCTGTGATGCTCACTTACTGACACTTCTGTAACTTTTACGTTCTGTAATTCATTCTCATGAGCTGCTGTCAGAGCTATTTCTGCTCCTATCCCAATGCCTTTTAATTTCTTTTTCTCTAAATTGCTGCCTCTGGAGTTGGAAAACAAGCCATGAGCACTTGTTTCATGTATCAAGGCAAAATGTCAGTCAGTTTCCGCCTGTGGGCGCCTGCGCTGGTGCCAGTCGTCTTAAACTACACCCAGTGCAACTAGAAAGGCTGCTGGGAAAAAATAGAGAAATCGAGAGGAGGCCATTCAGCTAAAGGTTGGGAATTGTTTGCGGCAAACTGACAGATGTCTGTGGTTCGTAAGTACATTCCCAAAAGGACAATGTTAGTAGCTTGAAAAAATGGAAAGGAGGAAAGATGGAAGAATTGATTTAACATCTGTGTTTTTCTTGAAAATGTTTTCTCTTAGGAATATCCGGGAAGCTGACATTTTCACAAGGCAGGAGAAGTGGGATTCATGGCTAATTGTGGTCCTGATGGTGAAACAAAGCAGGGGATGCAAAGGAAAGCTTTGTAGGCTGCAGCATCTCCTTCACAGCTTCTCCCCCACCTGGAACACTCACAATGAGAAGAATAAGGGCTCACTACAACTTTGGCCCTTGGGTTGTTTCATGCACTGCTTTAAAACTAACAGCTTTACAGCCTGTTCTTTGCCTCAGCCCTACACACAACCTGGGAAGAACACCACTGCTTCAGAAATGCCATGCTGGGAGACAAATCCGCCATCAAATCCTGACTTTTCCCTCTGCCTCTCTCCTCTCGGGTCTGCCAACATGCAGCCCTGCTGGTTGCGGACTCTCCCATGCAAACTGGGCTACAAGTGTTTGATTATTTTTTAATTTCCCACTAAACTGGCACTGCTCTAGTGCAAATGTCGCGTAACAGGCAATTGCAGGAGCTGTGCAAGCACAAAGTAAAACAGCAATAAAGCCGCTTGCTTTCTATTCTCTCACACTTCGGAGTTACAAGATCCACATCGCACTTTCTTTCATTGCAGCCTGCCTGGTGTTAATTTTAGCATCTAAACCTTCTATTTTAGAGCTGAAAGCGCAGCTGATAACATGGTTAACAACTGTTGCTGTGGGCTCCCTTGGCAGGGAGGCATTAGCACCCTCGCTAGCATATTGCGTTCAGCCGCACTCCAGGTTTCAGTCTCACAGCTCCTCCCCAAACATGCGGTTGGTGCCGCAGAAGCTCTGGTCACCACCACCACTCACTGCTGATCTGGCTGCCTTATTAGACAAAGGCTAGGGTATTTTTGCCACTGATAATATCACCTCTTATGTGATGGATGAGCCTGCAAGCTATTCCTGTGTCTCCATTATTCATCTCTACTGTATGCTGCCAAAGAGCACAAGGTGCTCAATCCACTGTGCCGGCAGGTTACGTTTTTGGGAGCAGGGAACCGTAGTAGGGTGTACATCACATACGCACAAGATATCTTTGCTCACTTAGCTGGTGCTTGGTGCTCTCCCCTCTCACAAACTCTCCTCCTTTGTCCAACAGATCAGGCTGGGACTCCTCCTGTGCCTCTGGCCAGAAGTGATGCTCCAGCTTTGGTATTCACTGAGGCCCTACAACTAATTGTAGTTGTAGCCATTGGGCTTCTAAGGCAGACTGCTAAAGTTTTGGGGGGTCTCCAGCTCTGGACTTGCACGAAAAAACAGCATCTGCAAGGTCACTAGCTTGTCTTCTCCACCAGGCCACAGAGGTGTAAAGCTGCACACCCCAAAACTGGGTTTCAGTGCAGAAGAGGGTGCAAAAGAAATGCGTACGGATCTCTGGTATGTAGCAATGCCAGAAATTTCAGATTTGCCGAGAGAAGAATCAGCTGAAGATGTGGAGTTTTTCTTTAATTTTATTTTCAAAGTAATAAACTCTGTAAGTAACCATAGCTTAGTAAGTCATCAATCTTGTGCAAAAAAAGGAATAATGAACTAATTAACTAGGATGCATTCTTCCAGTGTAGACAATCAATGCCTTATCTTAATGCAGGGGTATCTCTGGAGGGGAAGGAGGGAGGTTGGAAACAATTAAAGAAACTAAATATTGAGAGAGAGAGAATGCTTGCTCGTTTTTCCCCAAAAAAGGAAACAGATGAAGAGACAAACTCCAATGTCTGAAACCCCATACGCTTATTTCCCTGTTTTACTTCTTAGAGAAAATATAGACTAGTAAACTACCCTCAGTATTCTCTGAGTAACTGGTTTATATTTAACTAAGACAACAAGAACCACAAGGCTAGCAAACCCCGTTTTAATCACCCTTATTCTCCTCCTCCTCCCAAGTTTAAAGAAACGTAAATCTGCCATTACAGAGTCAGTGCCTTGAAAAAGAGTGAGTTTGCATTTGTATGAGATTTCAGAATGTGTCCTCCTAATCTTCCTGTCTCACACATATTCATTCCAGTGATTCCCTTTGCTTCCTCTTGTCAGCCTAAAGTTAATCAAGTCATTTTATACTCTAAAAGCAAGTCTTTTCTTGTATGTTTAAAATACAGCTTGAGTCTCTCCCAGTTCAATAGAGTCACTTGGGTTGTAAGCAACTGCTCAAGCAATTGCTGCTCCTTTCCTCAAGAATATTACATTCGCTGTTGCTCACAACAAAAATATAAAGAGTGTTAATATTGTTGTCGTGGTGACTGACAGCTGCTGCAAATATGGCTGATATAAATTACTACACTTCGGAAACAGCGCAAAGCTTTGAACGTAGCTGGGGTGATCTGTTACATCCTCCTGGGGAAAGCTGGGAGTTGAGAGGCATCCACCAATTTCATCACAAGAGTGCTCAGAAAGCCACACATACACCTCTTCTCCAAGTGAGGCTACTCAAAGGGACTGGCTTTTTATCTCATCTTCTGTGCTAAGAACCTCAAAGGCACAAGGCAGAGAAGAAAGGGCCTCTTCCATCCCTGCCCTGGGAACTGCATGGCAGACAATGCCCAAAGAGGAGGGGAAGGTATCTTTCTTAGCAACAGTTGGTCCACAAAGGAACAAAAAGTATCCCACATTTTGCCCTGGTGTCTACAACGGAGCTCCACAGTGAGCTCACAGCGGCGTTCAGGCACGCTAGCACACCACCTCCCTCCTGGAGAGAGAGCTGAGCTGCGGCATCTTCAGTGACTGGCATACTCAAGACATCTGAGGGCACACCAGAAGCCGATGTCTGTGTGAGGACACCTCTGGAGCAGAGACCTGTGTTTATTCCATTCTGTTCCATGGCAGCATTTTATTCTTGCTTCTACTCTGAGGGTATGAGACGGGCTCCACGCACGGCGTGACACAGTAAATACATGTCATGCACTGCGGTGGAAATCAGCCCCCCCCTGCAGGATGAGCTCCCATGAGTATCATCACTTCTAGGAGCCTGGGCAGGTTGTTTAATCTATCACATTCAAGTCCTGTTCCTTTCCCAAATCACTCAGTGAGACTCACTGAATCAGTCGGAGGAAGAAGCTCTGTGTAAAAGCACGTGCCAACAGGTGGGCATAATCTTGGCTGAGTAATGGTGTCTCACCGTATCTCTAAAGGGCTCAAAAGCTACATCAAGGAATGAAAACCATGGTGGAGCTAGTGGAAGAATTAAATCAAACAGATGGAAGAGTGGGAGTAGAGTTTGGGCCAAGAAAGGCCAATTTCAAACCATATTTTTAATTAAATTGGGGAAGTTTTTAACTGATAAAAACATCTTTAGTTGGATTTAATGGCATTTAACTGCTTTAATTGGGATGTCTATATTTGGAGTTTGTAGACAGAAACAGATAATAAGGCAACAAAAACAGATCACAGGGGCTTAAAATCCTGGCATTTGCATAACCCAATTGTTCACATTATGAAATGGAAACCCTGTTATCAGCTTGCATAAAACAGCTTGTTTTGGTAGATTGCAAATACTGTGTTTAATTAACCAAGCTTCAGGGACAGTGAATCTTATTGTTACAAGATACGAGTCTGTGGAAATAAAGGCATTTTCATTTAAATAAAACAAAAGGGGATGTTTATCAGGATGTTACTTAATTGTCAGCATTGCTAAAGAGTTTTGTTTCTGCTATAATTTATGAACTGGAATTGATCAGTGAAGCAGGGAACCAGGCGCCTTTGTCCTGTACAATTAAAGCTCTGTCATCTTAAATCCAGGCATTAATGATGCCAGCCGCTAAGAGGAAAGTGGAAAAAAATCTGCAAGTCCATTGGAAATCCTGGGTTATGAATGAAATCCAGTTTTACCCAATTAGCCCTCGCAAAGGATCTCTGTCTTGGTAATATCTACCTCTGGCACTTCCAGAAAGTCCATTATAACATCACCAAGGTCCTAGCATGTTCCTCATCAAAGAGCAGAGGAGAATAAAGCTGGGCAATTATAAGGGTACATGGCATTAAAATATTCTTTGACACCCCCTCCCTCAGCATTCAGGCGGGAGATCTTTATCTGAAAAGACAAGAATTGTCCACAGAGTAAGACGGAAAATAACTGAGCTGCTGGGGAGGAAATGATTAGGTTTTCCTTGCAGAAAACGCTACTGGGAATGGAAAACATTCTTGTTTTGAGTTTGAGACACAATAAAAACTAAACATTTCTGCATCTAGCTGTATTTTTGCTAACATTTCCAGTATGTCAGAAAACATTTTTCGCTAGGGGGAAAAAAAAGAATAATCAAGTATCTCCAGAAATACTGTGCTATTTTGCAGCTTCCCTGGGAGCCTGCCCTGGGAACAGTGCCAGAGGCCACACCTGGAAGCGGCAGTGCCACAGAGGCATGGCAGGAGCATCCCTGCCCCGGGAGCACGCCGGGCTTTGGGAAACGCAAACGGGAGGACAAAAGGATGGTGTGCGCACAGAAGACAGGCCCTGTCCGCATTACCGCCAATGCAAAGCACAAATCATGGGATGTTTTTCTGAAATATGTAATTGTATTTGAAAGGACACAAAAGCTGCAGTTGCTGAGCTGCTTCCAGGAACAAAATGTATTCCATGGCCTGAAACAAAGTCTTATTTTTATGCTGTGTTTTTCTATGATTGCTTAAATATGCTTATCACATTGGTCTTCTTGCAGCACAGCACCACCGAATTCCTTCTATTCAGAAATTACAGTGTGCAACAGAAGACTTCTGACCACAGTGAAACCCCTCACCAAAATACCCAGAGGCGGCGGCGGAGAGTCTGCACGGCTGTTTAGCAAGAGGCAGAACTGCTGGTGAACCCAGTAAAGCATATTATCACAGAAATGTGCTGGAGTAATCGGAGAGGAGAGCAGATGCTGCTGGCAATAAAAGCCTAGGCGAAATCCAGCTGAGAAGCCTACTGTGAGACCGACAGGGGCAAATTTCCCTGTGGTAGGACAAAAGAGACCCAGCAAGTGAATAGCGGAAAAATCTATTGCAAGGTGCCCATTATCAAGCAGCAGTGAAGCTGCAAAAAATAGAGAATTGAATTTGAGGAGGGAGGGGAAGCAGGCACCCTGTGGACGCAATTACAGAGACATTTCAGAAATTGCTGGGTGTGTCAATGCAGGAACAGCAGATGGGAGAGGTCTGAGGATGAAAGGGTAGAAGTGGTCTCCCCACATGTGCCAAGGAACCACCCAGCCGCCTGCCTCTGCCACAGCCAGCTCCGGCGCACACACACTGCCCGCCCCGTCAGCACATCCACTGCCCCTCCTGCACTTGCCACGGTCACACCCTGCAGCTCTGTCCCCTCCGTACTCCGACTCTGCTGGCAAAGGCTGTTCCCTCCCTCCCAGCAGCACATGGAGGACCGGGTTTCCTGCTGCCCTGGGTCCCACGGCTGTTTTTCTCTCCCTGCACAGCCTCTCCTTCGCCCGTGCCCCGCGGGTCACCTCTGGCTCCCAGTCATGCAGGTGGAATTGCTCCTTCGCTCCCACAGCCCATGTCTCGGCCCTCGCCCTTTGCAGGTGAAGGTGAGAGATGGTACAAACTCTGCAACGAAGCCCAATGCCCCCTGCATGTCCTGGGTGTGAATTTTCAAAGGGGCTGATCTTTCACTGTAAGCACCAGGCTCTGTTCTCTCAGCCGGGTTAGCCCATTCCAGGCTAAGCCTCACACAAAAAGCTGGGCTTTTCCCCCCTCCCACATGGTGCCTGGATCAGCTGGGCCCAGGACTGCAACCCACACGGCCTCCAGCTCCTTGTTACAAGCAAGCCGTGATCTCTGCGATGTGGGGCTGTGCCCGAGTGATGGAGAGTCCCAGCAGCGGGGCATGCTGAGGGCTACCCCGGCAGGAGCCCACCACCACCTCGGGAACCAGCTCCCAGTCCAGCTGGTCCAGCCCTGCGCAGCTTTGTGCTACCCCAGCCCTGGAGCCTCCCAGGGAAACTTCCCAGCAGCCAGGCTGCTCTTGGAAAAGGTGAACCTGGTGCTTGAAAGGCACCAAATCCTTTAATCCCTGCAGCCACTTTAACCCTTGGCCTCCTGAGCCTCGCTGAAGGATCTGAAAGCTTGCTGAAATCCCAAAGTATCACAAGGATCATTGTACATCCTTAAATAAACCTCCCTTCTTTACCTCTCTCCCTTTGTGAGGATTTGTGCTGCGAGAGGCACAGCTGCTCCTAAGGAAATGGCTTGAGGTTTGAAAACCCCCTCCTGGATTTTACTTCTTGCCTCTCGAGGGTTAACAATCCTCTGGAGAGTGCAGAGCAGCCTGTCTATCCACTTCGGTAATTGAAATCAATTTCTCTGCCTTATCTTTAGGAAACCTATATAGTCAAGACACTAATCTGCTGGCTCTGGCATCTTTTAAACGAAAACCTATTTAAAAAAAAAAGAAAAAGGTCCTTTCCCTGCCTGCTGATGCTCCTTCAGTCAGCTTCTGAGGGAGGAGACAAACTCCGGGCCCTAGACTGTTTTTTGGGAGCAAACACCCACTGCTGGTTGGCCCTTGGGGCCCCTGGGCAGGGAGTATGGGTGAGCTCCATTCCCCTCTCCCCTGGTCCCAGCACTTCTGACTTCCCCAGGCAAGGTGGGGGCTCTGCCTTGACAGTCCTGCTGTGCCTGGCAGAATGATGGGAAGGGAAACCTGCTGCCTACTTGTGGACCAGGGGAGCTCATGCACTCATGCTAAGAGGACATGCAGTGAGGAGGATGGATGCCAAAGACGCAAAACCAGGATGCCAGCTGCACATATCGATACAGGTACAGCTGCGGTCAGGGATGAAGAAGCTAACCCCCCGACCAACCCCTCCTCTCAAATCTTCACTTACATAAAATGAAGCCTGCAGAGAAAAAGCAGACCCAAACCATGTTCTCTCCTAATCCTGGTCATTAGGAGTTCAGCCAAGCCAATAGATTTCTAATTTGCAGTCAATCAGGCTTGAAATCCCTGTAGTTTTGATTGTAATTACACAGATCAAGTAATCAATAGGGAATCGTACCACCCTGACCCTAAAGTACAGAAAGTAAAATCCCACGAGCACACTCTGGTTGCTTGGGCAGGGCAGCACCAGCGCTCTGCAGCGGCGCGTGCACCCTGCGAGGCTGCCTCGGGTTTGCCCAGAGCAGGCTATTCTGGATTTTCAGCGGATGCCTCTGGTGGGAAGGGGAAGCCACACAACAGGGAATGAGAAAGCAAGCACAGAAACTGGTGGCGAGATCTGAAGTTGGGACTCCCACATGAAGACGGAAAGGATCTGAGTTGTTACCGACCCAAGAGTAACACACGGTCCTTCCCCGATGTCTATCCTACTGCTGTCTGCAGGAGGAACCATCACAGTTCTCTACTGGGAAATGGGCATTTACCAAAAGTTAACAATTTGTAGTTTCCTTCAAACTAAGTGCACTTCTTGAGCAAGACAATATAATTAAATGAGGCACATTAATATCATAAGATAAGCATCACTGGCCACATTTATGACAATATAAAAGGAATTCACAGAGAAAAAGAACTTATACCCTATAAATCAAAGCATTTTGGTGCATAAAATTTGGGAACACAAGTCTATGAATTGTAATAGAGCATGACGAAGTCTCATCAACAGAAGTAAATATTAAGCCCCCAATGACAAACAGATACCAAGCATCCTATCTGAATGTTTTTTCAACACATCAAATTTAAAGCAGTTCCCTGATTCTTATTCTCTTAATCGAGGTAATTTGCTTTAAGTGTTCCTTGCAGCTGAGAAATTACCATTGCCCCTTTAATATTCTGATAATACAAACAGCACTTTTTTTCACCTGATGCTAATTATTGTGCGCAAGAGGAATCCTCTTTGGGTAAAAAAAGCTTGATAAGAGATGAACATGCACATCAGAAAATGAAATGTATGACAGTTATTTGACTGGGTAAGGGTAGAGGAGGGAATGGCTATTTCACTGGCCTGGCTTCCCCATCCAGTTATTCATTATGTTAAATCGCCATTATATTCCTTTCAGCTCCCCGAGAAGTCAATATAACATAATGAAGTCATCACAAGATGAAGCTTGCTGAGCTAATTTGGTGATGGTAATATAAAGCAGTTCTGGGTAAAGGTTGGGAAGACAGCTTTGTTTGCAGAAGTGAACATGAGGATAGTTGGAGTTATTCAAGACAGGCAGTAGTTTCTTCCACCATCCTTGCCCTTTCAGACAAGATTTTTTTTATCCTTTGATTGCTAAAAATGTCAAAAAAGTTTCAATTCTCAATGTCACAGCAATAGGGATCTGAAAAGTTAATATAAATATAGGCTGCTCTTGCCTCTGACCACTCACTGCTGTTGAACAGAAGCACTGGCTTCAGTTCGCCAGGAGCACAGCACTTCAATGAAGTTTCTTAGGAAAGCCTGATACACACATGTTCTTTTTCTCAGCAGATGTAATACCAAAGGAATAAGAATGCTGTGCTCATCATCAGCAAATAACCCTTCCTGAGTACATCTCAGCTTATTTTCCTCAAACACTGTTGACAAATGATGCATGAGAAGGTACCAGGAAGGAAGCAGATTTGGTGCCTGTCATGTCGCAATTGCTCAGTACTTACAGTCTACAATAATTTGGAAATCCATCTGCACACATCTCACTAACGATATTTGACATTGGAAACACCTGCAGTTTTTGATGGCAAGCTCCATTTTGAATACAGGACATATTTTCTGGTTTCGTGATAAACTGCATCCACAAGCATAGTTTAGCTGCAGATCTCCTCCCTCCTGCTCCCCAGGACGCTGCTGCACCCGGGGCCAGACACAGCCCTCCAAATACGACAACATGGTTACTTGTTCCTCGCAGCTGGGGCTACTGCTTCCATAGCTACCCTTTGTAGCCACACAACTTTGGCAGCAATTTATCAACACACTTTAGGAACAAGTGGTAGCTTGGAGCTGCATTAACCAATTAATTTTTTCTGCTTCTTGTAGGAATATGTATCCTGTCAACCAGTTCTTTGGGTTACAATTGTTCCTCCATTAATCTTAAGCGTATCAAACTGAGCACAGGCTCATTGTTGGAGGGAATAATGGAGAACATTGCGGGAAACATTGTGTACCACATGCAGGAATGCCCCCACAGCTATTAGTCACTTTTCATTAACGTGCATTGCATTAATTGCTCACTAAAGGAGTCTCTACAAAATACAAAGGGAGTAACGTCGGCTGCTGATGTTGGAGACTGACAGAAAGTGAGAAGGTAATAGGGAAATAAAACATATTTCACTGCAGCTTGGGCAGCGAGTGGCTTCAGGGCTGCACCATCATGGGATGTTTTCACGGTACCCACTGTTGAGGAGCCGAGTAGCAGGGCTGCTCCAGCAGGCACAGCAGCGGGTCCCTGGGGGACGCCAGGCACATGCACCCCAGGGGCTGGGAGTAATGGGGATACTGCAGAGTCCAGGAAGGATAAGCACTTGAGCGAGGAATAAATTAGGACAAAAATTTCCAGACTGGAAATTGAGGCCGCAAGTCCTTCGAGCACCACTGGTGTGATTTTGTCATCCCATTGATCACTGTTTATCAACTCATGGAGGGAGGATGATGGGTTTTATTTTAGTTTTTACTAGAATCATAGAATGGTTTGGGTTGGAAGGGATCTTAAAGATCATCTTGTTCCAAGCCCCCTGCCCTGGGCAGGGACACCTCCCACCAGCCCAGGTTTCTCCAAGCCCCGTCCAACCTGGCCTTGAACCCCTCCAGGGATGGGGCAGCCACAGCTTCTCTGGGCAACCTGGGCCAGGGGCTCAGAAGAACAAACAGAATGAAGGTCAAGGAGCAAAGCGGGGTGATCTGTAAATACCTGGCATTTTTACTCCTGTCTCAAAGTGCTGTGATAGCTGTGATAGACCACTCTGAGCGCAAACTTGACTTGAAATGAATTACCTTCGCAGAGCAGGTAATTGAAAGAGGACACTATGGAATCCAGCTACAGAGAACTGTTGTTCTTCAGCATTTCAACCCCTTTTCCGTCCTCCTCAAATTTCAATAGGCCATGTCTAATTATTGACTGGCACGTATTGCCCCTCACACTGGGTTATTATCAGACTTTAGCGCATGTGTCAGTCCACAGAATTAGCAGCTATAATTGGACCCTTTTAACAAGGTACACAACACATTTTAAATTAAATTGCATTTCATAAATCAGGTTAACCTTTTCAACATTGCTCTAAGAAAATTAATTACTCATATCGAAGCACATGACCTTTTCACAGTGCTTGGGATTAGCTTCCACTTTCCTTTTATTTTCCCTTCTCTCTGCTCCTCCCTCCTCTCTCCCCCAGCCCAGCCTTCTTTCTTCATTTAAAAACATCAGAGCCCAAATAATGTCAAGGCTGAACACATTGCTTCAGCTCTCACTCACAGCTTCAACCAAATGCAACCTACTTGCTGCTCTCTTTTCCAATGTCTTCCATTATCTTTTTTGTTTGCCAGAACTTTCTACAACAGTTCTGCAGGGTTCATGAAAATAAACCTCAACAGCAGAGTACCAGCTTGGGAACATCAGAAGAAAAGGACTCCTATTGAAGCCAGCATCAAAGCAAGCAGGGCAACCTCAAACAAAATCAGGTGGGAAAAACCCAAACAGATGCAATCTCATCTCTCTCCCCCTGATCCTACTTGTAGCTTCCATGTAATTTGGGTTTTATGAGCTTCCTTATGCCTCCTATGGCGAGTTCAAAAACTGGATTAGCACTATCTACAAATAACAAATCTCAGGTCTAATTGAAAGAGTTAGAGCAGAAAAGGCTTTGTTGCCTCTTTCTAAGGGAACAGAATAAGCCAGGGTGAGCTCACAGCATCTGCAGCAGTTCTCCATCACCAATAACATCACATGCAGCTGCGCGTGCCCCATTAACCCACCTGTACCTGGCCTCCTTTGTTACAGCCGTCCCCAGGAGTGCAGCAGGGCTGTGTCAGCTCCAGGACCTTTAGTAAGAGAAAAATAAAGCAAAGGATCACTCTGCAGCATGAGCAAGCATTAAGAGCTCTTCCCAGAGTCCCTTCTGAAGCAAACTCTCAAATTTTTGTCACGCTTCCTGGTGTATCACATTTGTAATTTGCTATTAGCTCAGGCTACTTTGCAGGCGTTTTTCCTTCAACAGTGGAGGGGAAAAAACTGGGATCAGAAACATTCTTCAGACAGCAATATTTATGCTGATAAAAGACATCAACGATTTTCAAAAGTCAACAATTCATAGACCTAAGTTTTGGTTTACAACCACGCCCACTGTTTTTTGTTGCTAAAAGGGACTTGGCAACACCATTTTCTTTCTCCTGTAGTTCTTCCCCAAGCCTGTGGGGCTTCAGTTAAGCAGAAGTGAGACCAAGAATTTTAAATACACACAGATAAGGAGCAAACGCAGCACGAACAGGTCTCCACTCACCAAAGCACTAGTCCAAAATTTTGCAATACCTTCTGTTTTGAGCTACTCGTTGCTCATTCTGAGACACTTACTGCAGCAGCCCCTCGCACAGACAGGGGCTCATGCAGTGACCCCCGTGCTCGGACCTCCCCAGACCTGTGGCAATGCCGTCGTCTGCACCCAGAAGAGCACCCTGAGCCACCTTTCCCACACTTGCAGGACGGACAGGGCACAGCACAGCAGGTGGGCTGCCCTGAGGGTACTAATGATCCCAAATAGCCATCACCTGGACCTCTCTGCTTACAGCTGGAGCCCCTCTGCCCCTAGCCCTACCCTCAGTTCTCCTCTGCAGCCCTGCAGCATGGACGCTGGTCTCCAGCTCTTCTCCACCATGGCCTCACCCTGCTACCCTGGGGCTCTTGCCTGGGCCTGTTTACCTTCTCTGGGATGGATCTTGCCTGGACTTGCTGGCTGGGGCTCTGGGCTTGGAATTGTCCAGGCCCTGTTGCTACAGACTTGCCTCGCGCTCTGGGCTGACTGTGGCTGCCGTCCGGCCGCTGCAGCGCCCCGCGCTCTGGGCTGACCCGCTGCTGCAGCGCCTCACCGGTGAGGGCAGGACAGGCCCTGGCCTTGCTGGCAGTGGGGTGCCCTCAGTGCCCTTTCTGTGAGGGATCTGCCATCCCTGTTGCACCCTGAGTGATACAACTGATGGCGGCATGGGCCGGCTTTTCCCTGAAGGTCTGAGGCCTGAAGCCAAGTTCCCTGTGGCAGCCATGGCCAGACTGACCAGGCCCAGGCGACCAGCCGCCATGAGGAGCCGCCGCCATGAGGAGCCGCCGCCATGAGGAGCCCCTGCCAAGTGAGGAGGCTGCCGCAGGCTGGTCCCTGCTGCCGGAGGAGCATACTGGGATGTGTCACCTGTCTCCGAAAGGTAGGACATTGCGCGGCTTGGGGCCAATGTTGAGGGTGAGGCAGGTTTAGCAGATGATGCGCGATGGGCTGGTGTCTTGGAGCTGAAGGTGGCGTTTGTGCTTTTAGTCAGATGCTGGTTTCTAACAGGGAGAGCCGCAGAGCCTCAGAGCGGCTTCCCTGGGCATGTGTTAAACTCCTTGTTGGCTGGAGACTGGGAATTCATGGCTGCGTGTCCTCCTAAATGCAGTGCCTGAGTGAGGGGCTGCGTGGTTTGGTTTGTGTTGTGGTTTGAGCTGGCAGGACGGGAGAGCAGTGGGGCATTGAGGGGGTGTCCCTGCCAGCAGCCAGAGACCTCATAAAAGGAGCTGAGCAAACTGCCATTTGATGGAATACTCGTTGGTAGACATTGCTTGGCCTTTAACGTAGTCTCTGTATGTATAAAACATGGGAAATAAGTGGTGTTTTGTTGTTTCTGCACTCAGCATATTTGCATACAAGGAATAGGCTGCTGATTTTTAGGTTGGCAAGGTCGGCTGAAGAACAAGCTTTCTCCTTGCTGGGTATTACGAGGTGATGGCCGGTCTCAGGTGCTGGGGGAGAGCTGCATAATTCTAATAGCTTTTGCAATCTTATCAGCCAGTGACAAAAAGACTCACCATAATTGTTGATACGTATGTGTACCACATGTCGTCAGGTCTGAATGGCTCTGCTTGTCCTTTCCGAAGATACTGATTTCAGTGGTGGTCCTGAGCTCTGCTGAGAAGAGGATTAGGCTTTGTTGGGGGAAGTGACAGTGGTTCAGCCTGGGAATTTGTGAGAAAGATGGGCAGTCAGTGACTAAATTCATGGGAAGAGGCATGGATTTAGGGCTTGAGTTCATGTGGGTCTGGAACTTCCCGTGCTATCAGGAGATTGATGCTAAGAACCTACAGTCCATCTAAGTAGGTATTTCGAGTTATTTAGTACTGTGACAAACAGACTAAGGATTGGCTCCGTAGGCGCACAGGCTGTGGGGTCAGCAACGTGCCTGAGGATGTGGGTCAGACAGTAAGTTAGGAACTAAGCCCTTCTGGGTTCTGGTATTTACAGAAGCGGCAGCTTTTCAGTACACGCAGCACCTGCGTCGGGTGCCTTCGTTGCAGTGAAAGACTCGCTCCTCTCCCCTCTGTTGGCCGGTTCCCACGGGCAGTGGAGTGGTGCTGTCAGGCCCCATACAAATGTGTGATTTATGGAAGTCCCCTCAGAAGTCAAGAACACCTGTTCTGCTGTTTCTTCCCTCAAATGGGTTAATCTATGTAGTTTTACTATAGACACTATTTTCCAGCTCTCTTCATTTCTTTAAATTGCTTTGTAAGTTGCTGAAGTCATCAGCAGGAATGCTGGAGTCAGCTAGATTTTAAACATTTTAAATGATATAAGACCATTTTCCTTCAGAAAGAACCTTTAAAAATTTAATTATTCTTTTTCTTTTTCCTATTTCTCTTTCCTTTTTTTTAATGATGGGGTTGTTGAAACCTCTCATTAAAAGTGCCATAAAATAAAACAGACAAAGAAAGTAAAAAGCTTAGAGCAGAATGTGACAAAGATTTTCTTGAAAACATCAGGCATCTTGCTGCTGATCTATTGCCTTTCCTTACAGTGCAGAAGGAATGAATGAGGAGGAATGGGTTGCTTGGGGGTAACTCCTGTGTTTTACGCCCAAATTAATGCCTCGTAACTAGAACTGCAGCATGATACCTACTCCTTGGAAACCAGATTCCCAGTGCTTTTGTGGTGGAATATAAAACTCTTAATAACCTAAGCACTATTAAAACAACTGTTCTAGGCCATGTCAGGCCCAAGTATGGCTTCAAGGTGAGCCCTCTGAGCGTGTGGAGACCAGAGGATAGTGATGCCAGACTAAATCCTGGCCTCCTTAAATTTACTGGGAAAGGAGTCAAGACTTGTGTTTTCTATAATTTCACAATTAACCAGCCTGTTTCAGATGGGTTGATTTTGGAGCACTAAGTTTGAGACATCAAAGGCAAAACTTAGTAAGAGCTCATTTTAAAAGAGGAAACCAACATAACTTTTTTCCCCTTGTAATGTGCTTAAGCTGCGTGTTTGTGTTTTTATTTCTGTGTACCCAGACACACATTAAGAAGATTGAACATAATAAGTTAATTGTTTACCTAATCCTTAATGAAGATTGCTATTTCCTCTTCACAATTGCTGCTTGAAGTAAGATGAATTAAAGCTGCTTCTGAATTGTTGGTGTTGGGAGTAGGTGTTGTTCAGAGGTAGTTTCTATCTTACTACTTTGAGTCTACTAACAATGTGCGGATCCTGTCACTGCTCTATTCCTTCAAAGGTGGCTTCCCCAAACCAAAATACAAGCAAAATTAAAATATAAGTTGCATCCAACTGCAGTGTCCTGCGTCAGTGATCGAAGAGGATCACCGGGATGCCTCAGCTGAACATTGCAGGGCTTAAGGATATTTGTCTTGGGTATCTTTTGTTTCCTCCTCGCCTTGTATTTTGCTGGGTTTGGCCTTGCCAGGACAGCGCTGTGGCCTGCTGTATGTGTAGTTGTATGGAAGACATTTTCTGGGCAAGTGCCTGTACTAAATGCCTGCTGGTCGTTTGCAATTGTTAGAAGCAGGTGTGGGGTTCCTGTGGCTCTTTTCTGGCCCTTGTTTCTATGAAAGCCCTTAAGTTTTTACAGTTGTTCTGAAGGCCTTGTTCTGCTGTTGGGTTTTTTTTTATCTCTCCGTAGCAAAGCCACAGTGTGGGTTTGGCTACCCTGAGCTTCCCGTCATTTATAATTATGACAGTTTTTGTTCAAGTGATTTTTGCATCTGTCCATGCATCCTTGCCCTCCAGTTGCAATTATACTTTTTGATGCCATTGAATTGCAAAGATCTGGGGAAAATGCTTTCAACATCTTTGATTGCAAAATGTGATACATCATTCAGTTCATTTGGGGCAGTGACTCCTCTGGCTTGATCCAAGCATTAAATCAGACGTTTTGATTGTGAGTGACAGAGCCATGAAATTGTCTAGTTTACCAGATTAACTAGAGTCCCTCAAAGCTAGGAGTTAATACATAAACAAAACCAGGATCCCCATCCATCTATTCATGACAGTGGTGCAGATGACCGAGCAAAGAGCGTTAACTCAAAAAAACAAACCAGTATAAAAAATAATAGTGCAGATTTGCTTCTGACAGACTTATTTTGCCCTAAAGTTTCATTTGTCTCATTTCAGTTATTCCAGATGTCGCTCCAGTAACTCATTCATTACAGCAAATCAAATAAACAAATGAAAAATTAAAGCTATTGTTATCCAGCTATCCCATCAGGGTGTTTTTGTATTTCTTTGCATATTTATAATGTTTCTTTGGGCTGTATGTCCAATTAGAACAGATGGCTGATAGGTTACACTGACTTACCTACTCCAGCAAACTGGGCAAGTGTCCATATCTTCAGCAAATGAAATGCCGCATAGCGGATTTTGAAACAAAAATACATTGTAGTCATTGAAAGCTTTTTTCAATTGCTTATCGTGTTTTTTCTTGTGGTCTTTTCTCCCGTGCTGTTCATTATCCCTTCTGGAATTTAAATGGCACACTTTATGTATGAGAGTTAACTCCATTTGCTAGATAGAATTGATGCATTCCCATCCCCTATATGCATGAATATAGAGATGTAGACATAGATATGAATGCAAGTCACTCTTGAAATATTCTGAATGCTGGAATATTTCTTTTCCTTCTTTATTTAATTTTGCTGCTTAGAGTGAAAGGAACACATTTAAATAATAAAATGAACCACAATGTGTGTTCCGCTCTATTCATGGAGTTTTTCTAATTTCAGGTCTTTTTGCAGAACTGCTATAAATACTATTACATGAGAATGCCTGAGAAATAGGTCATAGCAAGAATTGCTAATATGTACGTTTGATAGAAGTCCTTCCAAAGTTCTGATTTCTTTCAGATTGTTTCATAAAGCAAATAATGTGAAGATTAGGTATTCTTGAAAACTCCAGCCTATTTGAGAGCGGGAACCAGGTGAAAATTCCTCTGCTCCTTTTCACCCTCAGAGGTGTTCTGATCGGAGTCCAGATCTCTTGAGACAAGTAAAGATCCTGCAGGCTTGAGTGCTGTGAGAGCAGGAGCATCAGTAAAATTATTGTGTTTTCTTAGGACAATTTGGTTTTTGAAACTACCATAATTTTGCAGATGCTGCTCTTCCAAGAAGAGCTTGTTATTTGGGCTTCTCCTGTGGAGTGCACAGAGGACAGCTGGAGTTCTTGTGTGCAGCAAAGGCAGAGTCCTTTTCACTTACAGAAAATCCACGTGCATCTTTCCTTAATACTTTGTTCTGTGCATAAATCTGCTTAATTGTCAGTATAAGAAACAGTAGGGGGAAAAAAAGCTCTGCAGGCCGTTCAGCTGGCAGCATTAACCAGGAAAGGCAGGAGCAGTAAATTATTGTACTGTGCACGCAGGCATTGAAGAAGCTTTTTTCAGACAGCAAACCTGGTGGTTGTGTGGTGTCATATATTTGTTTCACCATATTGTGAGCTGCCAGCATGCTTGGACTGGAGTATCTGGCTGCTGTAGGCAGCCTTATCTTTTGTTACAGAGGTCTTCAATTTTTACACATTTTATGAAGTTGTCCAAATCGGGTTGTGTGTATAACATGCTCTGTAGCACATGGTACCTTACCCCCAGGGCTTTGCATCAGCTGTCTGGAATATGCTGCAGGTCCTAACCACTTGAAAGGCTTTCTAAAGAAATGAGCATTCTGGAAACAACAGATTTTGGTAAGAGGTGGGGGGAAAAAAGCATTTAAGTTCTCCCTACTAAATGTGTGACAAAATAAAATTCTAAACTGACTTTGGCATCAAACTAAGTAGAATTTTTGGCTGGGACTTTGTATAGAGATTTTTGGATTGCTGTGAACAGTCATGCTGAAACTCCAGAGGTGGGTAGTATGCACTAATGTGGATCAAAGCACAATTTGTTGTTTGGAGTTTAGCAAAAGAATTTGGGTTTTGCAATGCCTCCAGGCTTTTAAGCTCTTCTTCCAGGGCCTGGGAGCTGGATCTTTTGAGAGACACGATGCACAGTGCAACTCAGTCTGATCCCCTCCAAAGCAGTTTGGAGGAATTTCAGATAATCATCAGAATGTGTGGACACTTATTTAAACTGAATAGAACGTCAAGCTATGAAAAGTTGCTTAGAAAAGCTGTTTCTGAGGGGGTGGGGGGGAAAAGTAATCTTAGACGGAATAAAAATATGCGCTTTGTTTTTTGAAAACTCTCTGTGGACTTCTAAGTATTTTTCATAAGGGAATGCATGTACATGGTTGAACTGGAGTAGAAAATATGGGCTGTGAAAACTTATGTGTTTCCAGATGATATGTTATACAAAGAATCAAATGTAGCTTTAGCTTCTCATTAAGGTAATCTGTGTATTTTATTTACATTAATAGAAACTAACTGCTTTGATCTAAGACGGTTAACAAAACAAATACGCCTTGAGGTCTTCCAAAAGGATAATAAAGCTGGCATGCATTAGGGCACTTCTGTTTAATAAATCTCAAAACATTGAATAAGGGAGAAAAGGGAAAACATAGTGCAAACAGAACACACTTAAAATTTATTGTGACAGCATAAATAAACTGTTTGGCATGTGGGAGCTTTAAGTTGACGCAATAAGCGGTAAAAGAAACAAGTAGGAAAAAACTTGCAGTAATAGAAAAATAGAAAAAATAAAGTTGAATTCCAGCACTAGTAAGAGTAATACAATAGTAAGCAATTTTTGTTGTCTGTGAGGCCGATCCCCTGGGATGTTGGTGACCTTCCCACAGGGTGGTGCAGGATCATTCCACAGTGTTCCCAGCTCGCCTGTCCCACGTCTCCCCGCATCTTCTGGAGGCAGCGCCTGCTAACTCTGTTCTCCGTGCCGTCGGCAGGAGCTCTTCTGGATTTGCACCGAGATTCCTCTTTGGTACATACTTCTGGTCAACCCTGTTGTACAGTGAAGTGCTCTGGCAACAGAGTTGGTAAAGACATTTGGTGTTTAATTACTGCTCTGCCTGCTGTTAATTCTTCATATACTCATAGCAATAAATGCAAGATGATCTAGTCCTGCCAGGCTTCCAATGTTTATCATTAATAGAGAATGAACTAACATAAAAGCTTAAGTATCTGTTTCCCCTCCTGTAGTGAGTAAAAACTTGATTTCCTTAACTAATAGATTACTGTCATGCAAGGGGAATAAAGTTTCTAGTCTGTAGTTAAAGAAAAAAAATCACTTGCTCCATTTACTATATATAGCAAAAAAAAAAAAGGCAAGCTGAACAGCGAGTGCTTTGTGTGTAAAGAAATGCTGCATTTTGGAGGCAGAGATGAAATTAGCATTCTAAAGCTAGTTGTTTAAGTGCAATCAATATATTGCAGGTGTTCAACAGATTCAGTGGATGGAGTGTTCCTTGTCTGAAGGTGAAATTGGCTGCCTTGCTTCTGCTCCCTGAAGACTGATTCAGTTTGACTGTTTGCTCATATTTTACACTAAATAAGAGACCTGTGACCATCATTAATATTTAGGACAAAAGCCCTTGAGTACTTTTATCTTTAGAATAAATTATACTGACTCAAACTAGAGAAAATTTGAGTTTTCCTGATGAAATAGGAATGTCATCAGTGTAAGTCCTTTTTGGCACTTTATAGATATTAAAGTCTGAGATCCAGCACTGGGTTGGAACTCAGGAGATAGACGTGACTGTGGGTAAAGCACTGATGGCTTTTCTATTGCATCTGTTTGGACTACGAAGTATTTTTATACTGTGTTGGTACAGCACCAGCTGCAGTAGTCATCTTGGCTGGGCTTTCACAAGCTGTTCTTACATCAGTACGTAACTCTTTATAAGAAACCAGAATGTTCTGAGGTGCAAATCTTGGAATCAGCTGGACAAAGCCAGGAAGATACTGATCTTTCCCTACTCAGTCAAACCTTCTAGGGCTGCATTTGCAAAGCAGTGAGAGTCCCAGCTGGAGTCAGCACAAGTGCAGTGACCAGTGCAATAATGTGCTGGAGTTGAGGCAGATGAGTAAATGGTTTCCCAGTGACTTGTGGTCATGGGTAATTTGAAGCTGTCTTGCTTGGGCATTTGTGGCCTTCTTTTCAAGAGTGTTAGTCCCTTTACACCACTCTGTTAATGTAAGTGGATTTTGACGAGAAAATGAAAAGCAGACTTTCTCTGTAGATATTAAAGATGGTTACATAGATTTGGGGTCTGGTCCAGAGCACGCTGCAGTCAAGGGAATCCTTCTACTCCTTTAGCTGCCTAGTGAGGAGAGCCACGGGAGGAAAGAACAGAATTTAGCACAGCAGCAGAGAACCCCCCAAATATCCGGGCTCACTGTAGGCATTTCACCGAGGACAAAGTTTTTAGCAAACTAGCCGAGCTGGTGATAGCTGGGCAGTTGCACCCTACAGGGAAAGGAGAACAGGCATTTTAGGGAATGAATGTGTTCTTCCCAACCTGACAGTCTCTGTGGACCTGGCGAACAGAGAGCAATCTCATTGTAAAATATTCATAGACAGCTGCTCTATAGCATTTATCCCAGTGTTACTTAAATCTTGAGCTAGTCTATAATTAAAGCATTTACGTTTAGATGCTTAACAGGGTGTTTTAAATGTTTAGGTCTTGTAAATTATGTTTATTTATGGTTAGCTAATTAAGCCAGCAGAGTTCAGCTTGGTCTCAAATCTCGTCCAAAAGATGCGCAATGACATTCCCTGTTACTTTGAAAGCAGCTGATGCAAAAAGGATCCCCACTCCCTACTTCCCTGGGCAGCTCCAGGCATGTAACTGCCATGCGTTGGCCACCCGGATGGCGTACCTGTGTTCCCAGCCCTCCTGGCTGGGAAACGAGCTGCACAGAAATCAAACAGCAATTAAATGAAGCTCACTGTCCTACTGTCATGGTTGCTGCCCTGAGGTATTGGGAGTCTTCGATGTCATCCACTCCTCCAGCCCTCTTAATTATTTATTTGATGCTAAATACTTATCTTGGCCACATCCATGAGCAAAGGGCATCTTGGTAGCAGCGTTGCTGCTGTGGACCAGGTCTCTCGGTTCTGCCTCCCTCCTGGGAGGTGAGAGGAAAAGCATCAGGTGAATGCTGGCTGCTGCCCATTGTTCACTGTCTAAGTGATGGTTCATCAGTCTCTTGGTTGTGTTCAAAAGGATATTAGAAATAGCACATATAACCTCCTCTTGTTTTACTTCCCAATGCAAATCTCTCAATGAGATTTGGTGATGACTGGTCCTATAAAAAAAAAAAAATTACTGATGGTGCTCGAAGTGTAATTAAGTAAACATTTCCCCTGTGAGGCTCTGTGATGCCCTGTATACACTTTACAGGGGCCAGATGGTTAGTACATTTGCCAAATGTCACATATAAATTCATGGCATCTCTGCTGCTAACCAGTACGTTTTAGGTAGTGTAAATCAAAACACAACCCCAAATTACCTTTTAAAAAAAATCCTAACACTTTAATATAACTATTCCCAATCCTGCTCAAGTAGGGTTTGTTTTCATTCATTTCAGGAACCATCTGTGCTTTTAAAGCATGGCTTCAGTGCAGAAAAATAGCTCCAGAAAGCAGTATGAACGAACAAAATAGGTTAAATTGGGTTAAATTAGCTTCACAATATGAAAATTGATAGAATTCCTCTCTTCAATTCTGCCTTAAAGTGGAATGTGTTGCCACCCTGACCGATGCTGGTTCACCACCCAAACCCCACGTTTCCCTCGAAGCGTACGGAGAGGGCAGAGCCGGGAGAGAGATCGCAGGCAAGGCAGCGCGGGACCTCTCCTGGGGCCGGGGAGCTGAGCCACACGGTTCATCTCTGCAGCATCTGGTTTGAGGAACTGCACTGATGTAGCTCCAGCCAAAGACCCGTGCACTTAGCAGGACAGTGCAGGAGTACCGTCAGGGTTATTAATTGGGGATATATTCTGCAGAGCTTTACAGGAGAAGGAATTCTGGGAGAGATGCAATTCAGATTTGAGATGTGATTCAGCTCCTGAAATTCATTGAAGCAGCATGTCTAAATCTGAACGATTTTACCTGGATCTATGCAAATTTATGGCATAATATGACATGGAAATATATGTAAATGTTGTCAATTATTGTAAAGCAAAGGAGCACATAGATGGAATATTCCATAAAATGTTTTATACAACTCTTTTTGAATTCCTAAAAAAGAAAACTTGCGAGATAGCAAACGAAGTGGAAATGAGTTTGGATGTTCCAAGTCCATTACATTGGGACATTTTCTTTAAACTGCTTATTAATCTAACCTTGCCATACAGATTTTCGAGAGCATACTTTTCTTCACTGTAACATTATACCTTTACAAATCAGGGAAATGTCAACCCTTGATTTACTGACAAAGCAGACAACTGACATAATTTATCTCACTTGAGATCAGTTCATCAAACTTAGGAACATCTTGGCTGCTGTAAAATCCAGGCATTTGATACAATCGTGTCTGCTTAAAATGCAAAGGATAACCTACATTTTTAAAATGCTGTAAAAAGAACAAGAAGTGATGCCAGGATGAAAATTTATGAGGCATGGAGCCGGGATCTGAATTTAGCATTTGCTGCGTAGTGGAGTGTTGTTACTATCTTGTTTGCACAGTTGAAAACTAGCGTTAATGGAAAGATAGAGCAGGAGGGCTGAGCCGTTAGCATTCAAGTCCAGTGCCTGCTCTGACCTGATGCTATATAGAAATTTTTAACATTCATCCTTGATTTAACATAACATTGTTTGATACCTTTGGTTCCTTGTTAGTGGAGCTGTGATTAGAGCAGCACATGTTTTTGCAGTTCAAGTGTGAGTGCGTGTTGCGTTCAAATGCAGAATTAAACCTATGAAAACACAGATGAAAGTTTAAGAATATTGTTTGATATCAACTACTCTGATAATATGAAAATGGAATTAGCTTTTTTCACCATCTATCAAAAGATGTTCTATTTAATGTGCCAGGGTTGTAGGGTTTGTTTTGTGTGTGTTTGCACAGTGCTTGGCCCAACGTGTAGAACGTGGCTGAGTGCTCTGACAAACAATAGCTTCTGCAGTTCTCATCACCACTCTGTCAGCACCATAGGTAAGAAATTTCCAGAATATTAAAATACAAAGCTTTAGATTGAAACCTGATAGCCTTTTCCTGTTATCTCTAGCTACCTGGATAATGGCCATCTTGATCTGATTTCTCTTTACCAATTTGTAGAAGCATCGTACAGGCTGAGAGCAAAATAACTGCCAGGAGATGAGTGTTCTTGTATGATAAAACAACTTTGGTGAATACTTTGCTCTTAAATATCCACGGCAAAGCTATCAACTGATGTGTCAGAAGTCACGTTGACACAAAAGCAGATCCAAGGGTAAACCGAGCCTCAGTCTTGGCGTGTAGCTCAAAAACCTTCCTCAGGATTTTGAACCCCAAAGGCGGTAGATGCTTCTGATCTCTTTTGCAGCCAGTGCTGAACCTGAAAAGGACAGGGGGTGGGAGTATCTTGATGTTTCTGCAGCTCTGCCTGGCAATGTGTGCAGTGGTGACATAAAGCACTTTGGAAAAAAGGCTCTGCAGGTTATGAGGAAAAGCGTAACTTAGGTTAACATTTATCTTAACTGTCATCGTTGTTTGTAACACTAAATCTTTCTCATAAATAAGTGGAGAAATCTTTGCTTCAAAGTGAAAAATTCATGCTCCAGTTAAACCTCAATTATATTTCCAAACAATATTTATCAGATTTTCTAATGTGTGCTTAGTGCAGTTCAATTTTGTGCTATCAGTCAAAAGTGGCAGAGCTCGGCAAGTGGGGCTGAAAGGTATTTTTCACGGGGGAAATGGAGCGTGCAGCAGAGGCAGCGCTGCCGCTGCCAGGGCAGGGTAAGAGGGGACCACGGCTTGGGTCCATTTTTAATGAAATACCAGTGCATTAAAAAAAAAAATCACTGCATTGTTTCTCCCTGCAGAACGAGGGAAGCTGATATGAATTCTTAAAGGCTATATTTTAGGGGCCTGAAATGTGAAGCTATAGTTTCATTCTGTAATTCCGGGTAGAAAAAAATGAGCGCATTTGTAATTTCACAAGTCTCTGAATTTATTTCACCTAATCTTTTTTCTACAGCTATTTACCACATTAATTTAGTAAGAAACTTGACAAGTGTGCATATGCAAAATTTAATCTATGTCCTTAGGTACACATTAAGTAAAGATTTAAGGTTTGAAACATAGGATTAATTCAACTCTTGCTTACAGTTGCATTGCAAAATTGTTCATTATCTAGAAATTCATGTTTCTTGTTCATATAAATTTGGTCATGTATAATACTATCTATGTATAATGTTAACACTTATGATTAAAAAGTAAAATTCTTGAGTTGAATGGGAATGAAGTGTGTACTTAAAGCTACAACATGTAAGTGTTGAACAGATTCTTCACAAAGTTTTCAGAGGAAACTTGCAGATGGAGAGCAGCTGTGACAGCCTGGGGAAGTGATTTGCTTTGCTCTCAGTTGATATTTTAAGCAGAGTCCCTGGTTCTAGTGCCTCCCTGAGAAGTTGTGGTCCTGTTCCCATCCAACCATTTAGACCTACAGTTTCTTCTTCGAAGTCATTTGTGCTTCTTCCATTGATGCAATAAAGCTGGACTGTTTCCCTTGTTCTCTAACATGAGCATATTCTGTGTCCCTTTCATCAAGGAAGGAATTAAGAATACCTTTCCATCCTAGGCAGAGGGATTCGCTCTGGGCCTGGGTAAATCTTATTCTTGGTGTCAGTTTTACCTCGGGTTTATATGAGCACAAATTACAGCTCACTGAAAGGATAAACGATAGGACATTTCTGAAAGTCTCTGGACATGCAAGGCACAGTATTGTTATTTATCTCAGATCCATGCTTCAGAAAGGTGCATTTTATAGAAAAGGAGGGACTAAGACAAGCATTGGAAAAAACGAATGGTACCCAGAGAACGGATTCCAAGATTCCCATTTCAGATACATATAAAGAGGGAAGCTATAGCAGTATCATTCAAATGTGACAGCAGTCACTCCAACCTTTGCTATTGCGGCACAAAATTACATGTTCTTGCCAGAGAAATAGGAAGGGCTGATAAGGAAGACAGCTGGGATTTGCTTTCTTATCTATATTTTACACACATGCTCTTTCATTTCCCTCCCACTCCCCTGTTTCCAGGATCCAGGTTGGCTTTTCAGAGCTGCTGTTTAGTTTGCATACAATGGGGCAGCTTTGTACTGTGTAGTTTCTAATCCCCACAGATACAGGTTGAAAATTAAATCATTTAATTCTTGTGCTTTGTAATTGGCAACATTGAGGATGAAGCTTTGCTTGCAGAGGACTATTGGTCCTGGAAATGTCACCGGAGGTCCTTTCCTGAGCTGTGGATGGAGGACCCAGCTCTGGGGGAATCCATGTGTAATGATTTTGACTTTACTGAAGGTAAATCAAGCACTTTATTCTATGTTTAAGGATTGGAAACTGACAGATTTTAAGCATGGAGTGGGGAAATCCATCTAACAGCTGCGATGTGGTCCTAAAGCCATGAAATCCTCAATCTGCACCACCTCCCAGGAGGAATTATGTACTGTTATGCATGCTCTCAAATGATCAATGAATAATTCATGTTATTAAAATAAGGTATCATCAAGAGTTGGGAACGAACAGAAGTGCTGTCTGTTCACACCCTGCCCCATTTCAGTTTGTTACAAGGTAATTGGAGGCGGGACACGAAGGGTGAGAAGAAACTGAAATATTTTGCCTTGAAGTGTCTGGTTTAAGAAACAGTGCTGAAGTGTAGATATTCCCATTTTCTTTGCATCGTGTTGGGAATGCAATCTCAGACCGGACTATTTCATAGGATCTAGAGGGAAAAATGCCAAGTGGAAAATACTGAGCAGAACAGATTCTTGGAGCTTGCATGACCTTGCTGTTCCAGAGTTAATGGCAGCTATTACTTGCTACTTAATAGCTAATCAGAAGCACTTTAAATTATACACCTGTTGGGTGCATATTATAGATTTTATAAGTTTTAAGATTTGTAGTACCCTGTTGTCTCTGCCTTTCTGCTTTTTGTTTTCTTCATTTGTGGAATACTTGCTACTGGGTTCCCCCACCAATACAGTTGTTGCTTAGAGAAGTCCATTTTATTTTCCTCTAGATTTTATCGGGACTATCGGAGGGTTTTCCATTACAGATTAAAGAGGAACTGAAGACTGGATGCTCAGGCTCCAGAGGAATGGGGAAAAGGTGATCTAGCAATCGGCTCCTTCACGGGCTGCAATTGCAGCAGTCACTGGAGAAGAATGATTCTGAGCTGTATCGCATTTAAAACTAAAGCAAGGTGTGGGACTGATTTGATGGATTAATAGAAAAGTTAATTGGCCTTCCCAAAAATAATTATCACTAACAAAATACAGCTGTTAGCCTGCCAGAATCAATCTGTGAAGACAGTGTTTGGGGCTTTTTGTTTGTCTGTTTTTTTTTTTTATTCTGCTCGTGGCTACTTAGGCAGAAAGATACTTTTTTGAGTCTTTATGGTCTCTTCTGATTTAGCTTGGCATAGGCTTTTTGGCTGGTGACTCTGCAGCTAGGATTGTGGAAATCGGTGAACTCCAATTTAGAGGATGGCCGTGCAAGTCAAATATATGCCCATGGTTAGGGAAACTTGAACTGACAAGCATTGCGGGCTGGCTGTGCAAACGAAGGGAAGTTTTCTGTGCCAAGTCAGTTCCATTAATCTTGGGGCTGTGACATGTCTGTGCTCTTATTGATTTCCCAGCAGGCTATTCATCACCAGTCTCATCACGTTACGAGCCAATATGGTGAAGGCACAGGGGGGAAATGGGGCTGGTGTTTTTTATCTCTAGGGCACAGGATGCTCATAATCAATGCAACTTGGAGAAGAAGCCAGATGGGTTGAGATAATTGATGAAAAGTGCCTCAAAGTAGGAGAGGTTCTACATATCTCACAGGGAGAGAGGGGGGGAAAGGGTTTTTGGTTTGTGTGTGTTTTTTTTTTTGTTTGTTTGTTTGTTTTTAAGACCAGCAGATATCTTACCTAGACCCGATGCTCTGAGTTGGTGTGGCGAGGCACGGCCCGCAGCTGCACAGCCCCGTGTGCCTGGCAGTGGGCTGCCTGAACGCTGAATTTGGCTTGTCATGGACTGTGCCCACGCAGGAGCCAGCAGCCAGGTCTGCGCTACTGAAAGGGCCAGACCGGCACAAATGCCTTCTGGTGGCCCTGCTAGACCTGCACGGACCTGAGGTTGGGTCTGTGGTGGCCTGTGGTGGTTGGGTCTGTGGGCCAGACTGCCCGAGTTAGACCTACCTCAAGGTAGTGTCTGTATAGACCGGGGCAATAGGCTTGTTGCTTTCATTTGTTATCTACCCTTTGCTGTTTTTGTTTTGTACCCGTGCCAAGGACTCAATCACCCTGAAGAGGAAGATCTCAACTTCCTCAAAGTACCTACTCCCAGGGCAGGTATTGTGCAATTCTCTTGCTGTGCAGAGATGCACAAACTTGCCTTAGAATCCCTCATCTAGTCTCTGAAACTCTTCACAAAGTGTTCACAAAATCTATTTTTCAGCAACTTATTTCTTGTCCTCTCAATCAATAATGAGCCATCACAGTAAAGCCCTACATATTAAGTTGTTTTCTTGTTGTTCTTTTTTAAGACAGCTGCTTGGAATTAAAATAGCTCTTAGGCAAAACTTATAGAAACAATTAAAAGCCTGGTGCTTGGGAGATTTTTGCA
This sequence comes from Dromas ardeola, assembly GCA_013398915.1. Classification (NCBI taxonomy): domain Eukaryota; kingdom Metazoa; phylum Chordata; class Aves; order Charadriiformes; family Dromadidae; genus Dromas; species Dromas ardeola. Next base: position 254,771 of record VYZM01017784.1, read on the forward strand.
ATTATGAACTGATCATGTTTTGGTCCTGTAAAGACTCGTGCCTCTGGCATCAGTGGATGAGAGCTGTGTGTAGAGATAAGGACAGGAATATTTCTTTGCTTGATTGTGGTCTGAATTCAAACTTTGAGTTGCTGTTTGTTTATTTTCTATCACTTAATTTATCTCATTGTATGCTTTGCACTCTGTGGAGTAGCTTTTGGCCAGGGGAGTGAAGACTAGGACAGGTCAATTCCTGATGGAGCTACCTGTCTGACCAAGCACGCTCTGGGAGAGCAGAGGCTGTTGGTTAATCTCAGTTTTTTCTCTGCAGAGGTATTCCACCCCAAATCTGAAAGCCCTTTCCCTTAAGAGTTTTGGCAAGGCACAGTGTTATATTTGGGGTTGCTGCTGCAAAAAAAACACCTTGGAAGAGCCCATGGTAGGAGAAGAGCCTGGGATGTGGGACCCTCAGCTGCCTGCTCCCATGCTGTAGGTGACAGTTTACCTACATCTCCCCTTGTGAAGCTGTCTGTATAAATAGCAAAAACCTGCATGGAATTGGCTTCACATGGCTACACGGGTGTGCTGAGGACAGAGAGAGTTCTGTACTGTGAGTGTCACCACACCGTCCTGGCTCCTGGGGTCTTTCTGCCCTGTTTCCCATGTGCACAGTCTTTCTTTAAACAGATCCCCTGCCTCTATGAGTGCCTCTCCTGGGATTTTCTCCTCACCTCTGGAACTCAAAGTGCTCATCACCTCCCTTGCCCCTTTCTTGCCCTTCCCCAGTCTTCAGCAGAGCCATTGGCTCTTCCCTTGCTCAGGAGCCCGCAGGCTGCCGAAGGAGGGTGAGCTGCGCGTTTCAGCTGTGTGGGCACATCGCCTGGTATTCTGCTGTGGGAGCGGCCCCGCCAGCCCAAAGGCTGCACTCCTGCTCCGTTTGCTACTCCAAAACCTTGAAGTAAAGGAGAGGGGAGCCAGGCTGTAAGCGCACAGAACTGTGTCCTTTGAAATATTGTCTCTCTCTCCAACTCACGTTTAAAAGAAGCAAAGCCTAACCACCAACAAAAAAGCCATGCCCAAAAATGTGTGTGTGTATACGTATGTGTATATTTATAAACAAATCCAGCATTTTAACTTCACACTTCTGATGAGAGACAGAAATGTGAAATAGCAAAACAGGTTCCACTTTTTTAATTAAATTGGTTGTCTGTTTTTTATGGCAATTTATTGTTCCGTGTTTCTGGATATCAAAGAGCTTTTTCTACCTACAAAGCGTGGAGGAAAAAACCTAATTTATTTTCTGTAGCTCATAAAAGGGAAGCCCCTTTCCTCATGGCAGGACTTCTCAAGTCAGTTAATAAGCTGCTACAGCCAAACCTATTAGGAGCACTTTTAAGTGGTTGCCAGCATGGTTTAATTTGCAGAGCCCCTGTGTCTTATCCTACACTCTGACAATTTCAGGTTGAAGCAATTGTTATGCCTTTAACTTGCAAATTATTACAATTAGTATCCCAAGTAGTGTCTGAGCAGGGACATGTTGATACATCATCAATATCGAAACACAAACACAGAGGTGTTGACCCTGAGGGCAGGCACACGCTTGCTGTGTAGGGGTGCCTTTGGTCAGGTAGTGCCAGCACCACGGGTCTCGCAGCTCTGGGTGAGACAGCAGCAGTGAGGCGGGGAACCGGCGCGGTCTGGGAGACGGCAGGAGTGTGGGCATGAGGCACGGGCAGGCAGAGAAATCCTGCCTCTCGCCAGATCATGGGCCTGGGGACCTCTGTGTGGCAGGGCTGCTTTGTGGGTGGGAGCCCAGCAGCACGCAGCAGGGAGTGGGGAAGGAGCTGCTGACACCGTAGCAACTGCACTAAACCAGCCATTGAATTAGTGGCAGAGGGAATATTCCTCGCCTTTGCACATGAGGCTCAGACCTGCTTATTGGGAAATTGCTTGGGCTTGGGGGAGTGCTTGTTTTCAGGGAGGTGCCTCAAGCAGACTTGCCCTGGGCTGGCAGGTGATGGGAGTTCTGTGGTCACCCAGCTCAGAGAGTATATCCCACGGGATGAGTGATGTCCCTTCCTTCCCCATACTCAGTCACCAGTCTTGTGCTGCTTTTTGAGCCTCGCTGAGAGGTGGTCAATGGCCCTTTGCTCAGGCAGGATAACGAGAAGGACGGACGGATGGTGCCTGGCAGTGTGCAGGATATCAGACCAGATGGGCTGCTCTTCTGAGTTAGTATCACAAATCCTACAAGCCTGAAGGCAGGTCGATATTCTGACGACAAGTGAACCTTATGCCCCTATTTTTCTGAGCATGGCAGGTGTCCAGAGTTATTTGTGGCTTTGGTGGGCTGCCTCTATGCAATTTGTTTTGCATGTTTTTGTATTGTGATGTATGAAGCTGGGAAGTTCACGACATGTTCTTGGCCTGTTGGTTGGCAATGTTAACCTTTTGAGTGCTTGTGGAGCTTGAGGCAGTCTTCATTCTAGACCTGCCGCTTCCAAAGAATGTCAGACGTGCATATGTACAAACACAATTTGTTAGAAATTAAAATCCATTTTCTGTGCATTGGAGAGAAATAACCCTGTAAAGTCTGTCATCCCATCCGCTCTTAGAACTACAGTAGATAGCTGTGTAATTAATATATTTCTTTCCCAGATGTATTTCTTTTCTTTCACCTTTTTTAAGTGGTGGGCACACTTAAAGGTGGGGGGGAAAAAAAAAAAGGTGGGCACAGCAAAAGTGAGCTTCATAATGTGTCATTAGAAGGCTTTTGACCTTGTGCTTTTCAGGGTATTATTACTGTTCAGTGTGATAGAACAGATGCTATTTTACTGAAAAAGCATAACTGCATTAAATTGACAGCACTTTAATTTTTCTTGATAGTAGCAAGAATTCTTATTTCCTATTTTATTTGCATTTTTATTACTGAGAAGCATAGTGACTGAGTTACCTGGTGTTTTTATGTCACTGCTGCTCATCTATTCAGACTCTGATGGTCCAAACAGCAGCTGGACTATGAATATGTATCACTTTATTCATATGACAAACTTTTGGCACAGGATGCTGAATAAATGGAGGCTTCCTGCAGTTAGTGACCTGGATAGTAGCTTGTGAAATGAAGTGTCTTGAAGTGGAACACTCCATCAACACATACACATTATCACCTAGAAGTGATTCTTCTATTGTCCAAATTCTTGCCCAGACCACAATATTTTCTGATTCAAAGCATATGTATTAGGCTAGGTTAGAAGAGCTACAGACTTGTAGTGGTATGGGTTATTCAAATCCAAGATGCTGTATCTTTGGAAAATAGCTAGATATGGGATTCTTCAGCTAAGTGGTCCTGGTGGGCTTCAGAAAACTCATGGATTCTATTTTTACTTCTTAGAGTTAGCTTACATTAAGAAAGTTACTAAGGTATCTTTTGCCTTCTGACCTAATTCCTAACTAGGGATATAATGCTGATCCATATGAAAAGGCTGAGGAAATTGGAATTGCTCAGTCTAGAAAAGATTGAGCAGAACGTTGTTCTTCGAATGTGTTTAAAAAAAACCAAACAAACAAAAAACAAAACAGCAACAACAAAAAGAAAAACACCAACAAACCAAACAAACCCCAACAACCCCCCAAAACTGCAGAGGAAAAAAATTATCTCTTGTCCATTCTGGACTGGTCTAGATGAAATGGAGTTAAATAGCAAAAAATGAGGTTTAATTAAATATTATTAAAAACTTCCCACTGATTAAAGTAATGAAGCATGGGATACCATGCTTGTGAAGTGCTGGATCTCTGACACTGGAAGGTTTTTTTAAGAAGTTCAGACGGCGATCTGCTTGAGTGAGATGAACTGACCCAGCCTTGGGCGAGATGGATTTACAAGGATTTACCAAGGGTAAATCATGCTTGACCAATCTCATAGCTTTCTATGATGTTGTAACTGGTTGGCTGGATGAGGGCAGAGCAGCAGATGTCACCTACCTTGACTTCAGCAAGGCTTTTGACACTGTCTCTCATAACACCCTCCTTAGGAAACTGAGGAAGTGTGTACTAGAGGAGGGGACAGTGAGGTGGATTGAGAGCTGGCTGTGTGACAGGACGCAGAGGGTTGTGATTAATGGAGCAGGGTCGAGTTGGAGGCCTGTAACCAGTGGTGTCCCCCAGCGTTCAATACTTGGACTGGTATTGTTTAACATATTCATCAATGACCTGGACGAGCGGACAGAGTGCATCCTCAGCAAGTTCGCTGATGATACCAAACTGGGAGGTGTGGCTGACACCCCAGAGGGCCGTGCTGCCATCCAGCGTGACCTAGACAGGCTGGAGAGCTGGGCAGAGAAGAACCTCATGAGGTTCAACAAGGACAAGTGTAGGGTCCTGCACCTGGGGAGGAAGAATGTCAGGCACCAGTATAGGTTAGGGGTGGACCTGCTGGAAAGCAGTTCTGAAGAAAAGGATCTGGGGGTCTTGGTAGACAGTAAATTATCCATGAGCAAGCAATGTGCCCTTGTCGCCAAGAAGGCCAACGGAATTCTGGGCTGCACAGGGAAGAGTGTGGCCAGCAGGTCAAGGGAGGTCATTCTCCCCCTCTACTCTGCACTGGTGAGGCCACAACTGGAATACTGTGTCCAGTTCTGGGCTCCCCAGTTCAAGAGAGACAGGGAACTGCTGGAGAGAGTCCAGTGTAGGGCAACAAAGATGACTGAGGGATTGGAGCATCTCCCTTAGGAGGAAAGGCTGCGAGAGCTGGGACTCTTTAGCCTGGAGAGGAGAAGGCTGAGGGGAGACCTTATGAATGGTTACAAGTATCTAAAGGGTGGGTTGAAGGAGGATGGAGCCAGGCTCTTTTCAGTGGTTCCCAGTAACAGGACGAGGGGTAACGGGCACAAGCTGGAACATAGGAAGTTCCAATGGAATATGAGGAAAAACTTCTTTACGGTGAGGGTGCCAGAGCACTGGGACAGGCTGCCCAGGGAGGGTGTGGAGTCCCCTTCTCTGGAGACTTTCAAGCCCCGTCTGGATGCCGTCCTGAGGGATGTGCTCTGGGCAATCCTGCTGTAGCGGGGGAGTTGGACTAGATGATCTCTAGAGGTCCCTTCCAACTCTGAAATTCTGTGATTCCGTGAGAGATTCCCACTTGCTCCCAGGGGTCCCCTCTGGTCTGGGCTGCCACGTCTCTGATCTGCCTTGGCAAAGCAGTTCCTGGCTGGGGGGCAATGCCATTGGGTGCCCCACACTGCAATAATGTTTTAAGTGCGCGACGACTGATCAGACCCACTGAACTGTTTGGACACTTTTTAAAGGTGTCGTCTTGTTTTTCTTGAATGCTTTCCTACATGAATATATATAGCTGTGCATTTAGAGTCATAATGTCTGTCCTACTGTGAAATTCTGACAGTAGTCAGTAAAAATAGAAATACTTGTGATGCTTCGGGGTTATGTCAAGAAAAAAAAATCTGAAAAGCAGTGAGGGTGATCCATCTCTTGGATGAGCACCTTCTGGAAGGGGTGAATCCCCCTTCTCCCAGTAGCGTTTGAATCCAGACAGGATGCTCTTCCAGAAGATCCGCTTCAGCTGCACACTAGCTGTGCTGTAGTCAAATGCGCTGGCTGTTGGCTTCCATAGAAGGGCAAGTGTGTGAATGCAGCAGCCTGTGATGCACAGGAGTTTAGACTAAATGATTGTACTGTCTCCTATGGCCTTAAACTCTGTGAACCTGTGAATGATTCGATTTACTCCTGATGGGAACAATAGTGCTCTGAAGATGATGTTCATCCTCGTGCCTAGAGGATGCCTAGACAGTTCCAGCCCCTTGGTCTCTTTGCTGCAATTATTTATATTTATAAAAAAAGTGAAGTGCCTGCAGTATTTTGCCTAAAATGGTAATAACCCTCCTCAACAATGCAAAATACTTTCTTTTGATAAGATCGTTTTAAAAGGTAACTGCTTATGATAATACAATTTATTCTTTATGGCTTGGGGGCAAGCTAAGATCTAAATGAAGCATGTCTTCCATTAGAACCCTACAGAAACAAACTAATAGGCTGCAAAGAGAACCATTTGTAATGTTACTATAATTCACATGATTCATTAAACAGAAATGGAAAATGATAGCATTTCCCCCTGAAAAAAAAATCCTTATGGAATTACATGCTGAGATCACTTAGTTGAACTATTTTATTGACTAAGCATCTTGTTGTGCTGATGTGTAGATTATATAGGCCTGCAGCCATTTATTTTTTCGTTTTCTAAAATTAGAACTCCTTTTTATTATGGGAATGCTATCACGTATTTTGCCCTCCAGCTGTAGCTGCTAGCCATGGCAGGGGCGGCTCTTAGGGCACTTTCCAGCAGTGGGCATTACTGGAGCACTTGGAAACATACTGCTAGTATTCGCTCTCCCAGGTCATTGTAGGGGAGAAGTGGAGAAGGGTTGAAGGGCTGTGAGTCAGTAAAAGGCACAGAAGTGATGGTTTTTAGCAGCTAAAAATAAATACACATACGTTGTTTTCTGGTTAAGGAGGGGGGAAAAAAGGAAAAACAAAACCAACGTACTTTATTCCTCTAGGGGCTAGAACTGGAAAAAACCTGTAGGAGCAGAGACAGTTGTGTCTAAACAAGTCAAGGTGCCTTTCAGCAACACAAGGGTTAGAGGAGAAAACGCAAATATAACAAGAGCCAAGTGAAGCTGTTTTCTGTGTTTGCCAGCTTGTAGGTTCCTGCTTTGTGTTTGGCCTTTGCTGTGTGTTAATGAGTTCGGGGTTGCATGTGAGAAAGGCTGAAGAGTGGGAGTGAATGGAGGCTAGCAGAGCTTCGGTGACTTTTGAACTCGGTAACTTCATTTTGTCTCCTGTTTCTTGTCATCAAAACTACAATTACATTTGGTTTAAAAATGAGCATGAAGCAGTCCAAAAAGATGCTGACGCAATACTGACTTTATGCACAGGTTAATGGCAAAAAGTAGTAGGTGAATAAATGCAACACGTCACAAGGCAAACAGTACTAGAACATAAATCACATCTTTGCCAAAATCAGGGCTTCAAGTGTGTTCTTTTCTAAGGTTTTGGGTCTTTGCTCTACCCATCTGCTTGAGAGATTAATTACAGGAAAAAAACAACCCTACCCCAGTGTGGTGACTGCCACAGGGGGCCAGGAGTGCAGGTACAGCGTTCTTAGCCACCAGTGCTTACTGTGAAGAAGGGGAATTTTTTATTATAAAAGCAAGTGAAGCGCCAGCAGGATCAGAATCCCATCTGCTACAGATGGCTTAAAAACCCAGGGAGGGACAGGAGAGCTGCTGTCCCAGCTGCGCAGGACGCGCTGTAGGAACCAGGGGCTCAGGAGTGGGAGGGCTCGTCCAGCCCTCCAGCAGGAGGGCAGCCAGGCTTTCCCCCGTGCCCTGCACCGATGAGCACTGTCTCGCCGTGCTGCTCCATGCCGTGCAGTAATCAACTGGAGAAGAACCTTACCCATCGGAGGGATGTGCCTGTGTTGCTTTCCAGGTGATTCACATCTTCAGGATCTGGAGAAGTTTCTTTTGACATGCACGCTCAGTCCTCCAAAGAATGTCACCCTTGATTAATGTCAGACAGCAGAGTGTGCCATTTAAAGGATTTCAGAAAAATGGCACACGGAGCAGTTTTCAATGCTGATTTTTTGACAGCCTTCATGTTTGGCCTTGACATGCTGCAGCGTAGACTCTGTCTTCCACCGGCCATTTATCAGAGGTATCACAGGACAGAAAAAGACATTAAAAGCTATTTTAAATGAGTCCAGGATGACCTCAGACTGGATTAATGTATTTGGGAGGACTGACCAATCTGACAATTTCACATTCATCAGTGTGAAATCAATCTGAAAGGTACAATGGGCTGCATCTACTTTAATGCTGATGGAGGATGCCAGAATTGACAGAATAACCTGGCACTTGCTATATATTGCATAGGGAAACAGAATACTTGTTTGTATTTATAAACATCTCTTACTACTTTTGCAACATATTGTATGGCAAGAAAAAATAATGGCAGACTGGGATAGCTGGGCATTTTTTGACAGTCTCGTACATCTCTCTAGTCATCTGGTAATTCCAATGAAGTGCATATTTCTACGCTGTGCAGCAGAGGAAAGCTAAAACTACAGTAATGGAATGTAACTCTTGTGCCAGTGTCATTTACATTTTGCTTTATTAGACAAAAGTCAAGTAATTAATCAGTTGATTGCTTAATTCAAAATGCAGTCAATTGCAATTTAGGTTTCATCACTATGCTTTCCACATGATGAAATCTGTTTGATAAATTTTGATTCTTTTTTGGTTTCCTGGCTATGAACAAATAAAGCAAGTTTGGGCTAAAGACAAGCCAGAGACTTTGGTTTTTCACATGTGAGTGGAAATGGAACCATCGGGCTACAAGCAAAATTCCACGGGGAGATTTTTAGACAACCCACTTGGATTTCAGAAAGCGCACCCAGCGTCGTGATTTCAGAAATACTGGGCGTTAGCTGAAATCAGTGGAACACACTGAGTTTGGGTGGATTTAACTTTGGAAGGTCAGATCCTGTATTTCCAAATGGTAAAGCTTCCCTGGTCTAGGTAACATGCCCAAACTGTGACATACATCAGAAACCAACTTCAGTCCTGCAGTGAAAATGCAGCGCTCTCGCCTCGTGCTACAGAGAGTTCCTGTACACACCATTCTTGCACTGTGCCAGCACCCAGAAGGGTGGGACTTCCCATGTCTTCTTCAACACGGAAAACGCTGCACAAGCCTCACGCAATAAAGGAGAAGACTGAGACCAAGTGGGCTGCCAGACAGATGTGTGGTGAGTGAGGAAGGCGCTGCGCAGTCCACTGGTCTGTCACCCAGAGGAGTCTGTGCTGGCCAGGCACAGTGGGTGACGCAGGCTGAGTGTGCCTCTCGGCAGACCTGAAGTGAGAGCTGTACAGGAGAGAATTAAACTCCTGCTTTTAAGTGAATTGAAGTACAAGTACAAAGAAAGAATAACCAAATATATGGTTTTGGAGGTGCTTACTTCCCCATGAAGAATATGCATTCAGTGGTCGTCTTACCTGCAAAATAATAAATCTGTACTCCATCCTGGATTTCCCACTGTAAGCTATAAAAGAAGCTGTCACTTCCTATTGTCTAAACAATTTACAGCCATCTTAGAGGGTGTCTCTCAGCAATCTTGACATCTCGACTTGATCATAAATTCACAGCTATTGTTGAAGGAAATGCTTTTCCCTTTAGATAAGCACATAAATGAAAAGCTCCCCCTGTTCGAGAGCCATGGGGAGGTGGCTGTCACCTGCTCGTGTGCCTGAAGAGCAGGGCTCTGCAGTGCCACTGAGGCAGCATCGTAGTCATCTTCACCTCGCGTTGCCCACTGCTGGGGGCAATTAGAAGAATGCTGCTTTTACCAGCAAGTATTTTATTATTAGCTTGTATTGCTTTAAGAAACTCTCTGCAGTGGAATTGTAATCTGGTAAACCTGGAGCCCATGAAATGAGATTTTCAGTTCTGTGAGTTAGCAATAGATATGATACATTAAAGCAGATTTACTCCCCACATGAGGGAGATTTTGATGAGAAATCTGATAAATTAACGACAAAGGTTTCTGGTACAGAGTGTAGCTCGCTTGCTGACTCACTATCCTCATTTCACTTTTTCATCTGCTTGCTGTGTTCGAATGAGCGCTCCACAAATAAAATGATCCTTGTTACGTATGCTTTTCTACAGTGGAAAGGCCAGGGAATTTCTTCTTGAAGAAGACATGGGAGGTTGTAAGAAGGTGAAACTGCAAGGATTTGTTCATGGCATTCATTCCACAGATAGAAACTGGGTCTGGAGCATCTCGCTGTGACACCAGGACCATCTGCTGAGGCTGGGCTTCTTGGCACTGGTTGTGCAATTCATTCTGGGTCCTCAGCGCTTCTGCAAACCTGCCGCTGCCTCCCCCAGGGCTCCAGGCTGCGAGGGGCAGTGAAGTCTGCCAGATGTACCGCAGAACCGCGCGTCCTGCTGCAAGGAGCAGGAGTCACCTCCCTCTGAAGCGGCAGTGAGTGTCTTGGCGCAGCGTTGTCTCAGGCGTGGAGGTGTACGCCCAGTGTATAAAAGCTTTTGAGCAGTACAAAGTGCTAATGACATCAGTGAATTGCTGCTCATCTTCCTAGAAGCAGATGTGCTTTTTGGATTCCATCATTTTATTTTTCCTCCTTCCCTCACCTTTATTACAAATTTTCTCCTTTGTAACAGAAACCTTTCTTTGGCTCCTGGGGGCCTTGTTTTCATCCCCAGGTTCACCCCCCCCATTGCGTTCCAGCCGAGTGCTCTCTCAGCCCTGGAAAGGGCAGGCTCAGGGAGAGGGTCAGGATCTGACAGCCGGGTGTCAGGGCCAGTCCCTTACCGCTGTATCTGCTGCATACCCCTCGCCTCTGGTGCGATAGTATCGAGACATAGCCAGTGTTTGCCTGTCAGACTACTCAGCCCTGCAATAGCCCTAAATAGTAGGACAGGAAGAAAAAATGGCTGTTTTCTGTTATCTATGCTGACACACATGCCTGCAGGAAGGCTGCCATCCCCGCGGCGCTGACCGGAGCGATGGCCAGGCAGACCTTTGTTGTGGAAATGCTCTGTGTGGGCATAACAGCTTGTACAGAGGCAACCCAGGGAGTATTTCTATCTGCGTTGGGCCTCACGCAGTTCAAAGCAATGTTTCTTACATAGAAAACATACTTAGAAATTTTATTTCTATGAGACGTTCTCACAGCCGTGTGGGTGAGATTCACAGGTGATGTAAAAGCAAATGCAGAAGGCAAGAAAATGGTGTAATATCAACCACAGTGACAAATGTCACTGGAGATAGCTGGCAGACATGTGACAATTGAAAAGTGTTAGAGGCAACGAGGCAGCAGGTCATGGAGACTCCTTGCTACTGCTTCCCTGGGAGAGTGGAGGGGAGGAACAAGCCGCCTTGTGTGTTCGTGAGCTGGGTGCTGCTGAATGTACAGTAAGTGCACAGAAGTACTCCACGCAGTGAGGTGTGTGTACGGCACTGAGACTAATAGTGAACTGGTGTTTAAGTCTTTGTATTTGTATTCATTGGACACAGCTGACTCCTGTTACATTTATTTATTCAAACTTTTTAATGAGATATAATCGGAAAGGGCTTATACGAAATCTGCATATTGATTTGACATTTAAGTATATGATTAAGTAAAAGCTGCTGAGGTCATCACTTGACTAAATTGGCTTAATGAATGTTGATTACACTGTACATGTTAATTTAATTTAGTGAGATCTTTATCCTTCTGAATTGGTTATCGCCTTCTGTTCAATTATTGATTAGGATATGGGAGGATGCCAGTACTAGTTCTGTATCTGAGTTGATAGGTCAGTGCATCCTGTGTGCTGCATCGCTGGCTGATCAGTGTCCCTGCCAGCAGCCAGCACGTGCCATTTTCTGTGTCCGTCTGCTAGGACAGAGTCCTTTCCTCTCCACTGATGGCAAAAATCACTCCAGAACAAGGAAGGCCTAATGTGATGTTCTGATCCTCAGTTCCCATAGGAACTGCCCACATATATGTTCTTATACTGAGGTAAATGAGTGTACTACTGATGTACAATTGGAAGATAGCGCATAAGAAGACGCCTCGCTTCCTATTTGTTAAGTTTTCTGGGTTGCAGGAAATCTGCCTATAGAAACGAATGAAGAGAACAAAGTTGCCTCCAGTAAACAGCTGTGGAAAATTTAAGTCGTGATGAGAATAACTGGTCTGATTGTGTCTGCTGCTGGGCTTTATGTGCTGCTCTGTTCAGTGTTTTGCGATGACGAGGCTGGAGCTTTGCTGCTGCTTGACACGTGGTTTTCTGGTGTTCAGGGTGCGGGGGTTAGGAGAGGATTGTTCTTTATTCCTCCACCGCTCTCCATTCCTGTGTTTCTAGACCCTACCCTGTCACTCCACCCTGCGATGGCAAAGGGCCCCAGAAAGCCCACAGCTTCTCGGTTGTCACGTTGCAGAGAAGCCCCTGCCCACAGCAGAAGCTTAGTGGATGGGAGATGTGCTGTTGTCTTTGGAGAGAGCTGTTCCTGAGGGAGCCAGGTTCCATATGGAATGTGTTTCAGTGGCATATGCCATTAATCCTGCAAGCTGAATTATTCAGCAGTTCAGAATAATGAATCTTTGAACAAAGCCTGGCATTACGCAGCTCTGTAGTCCTCAGCCGCCTGGTGCAGCAAACCCGGCCAACGTTCCCTGGGTGGGAGCGCTGCAGCTTGGGGTGGGACTGTGCCAGGGCCGGGATCCTGGGGAACTGGCTGGCTCGTGGGTGCACGAGCAGCACCTTCCACCTCACTGCACGTGAAAACTCGGGGCTCAGTCAGCCGAGCGGCTCTGGCTCCGTCTGCTCTTCTCCACAAAACGCAGAGCTGCACCATCTCCCAGAGGAGATGCTCAGAAGTCTAAGAGGAAAACTGCAGGAGAAAAGGTGGTTTATGACGCTGGGTTTTTCGAACGTATTTCTCTGTGCTCGCAGGATCGTATCTTAATTATTGTGATCACTTAAAACTTCTATAGCTGAACTGCTCCAGAGCTCCATCTAGAGTTAGTGCCTAAACCCAAGCTCTGGCATGACAGGCCTGGCCCTGTAGAGAATGTTACCAGGAAACTTTCCTGGGGGCTTAGAGGTGTAATGAATGACAAGATGGAGAGGGAAGGAGGGAGGGAAGCCCTTGCCGCAGGGTCCCCTGCGGCCCCCCTGTGTCCCCGGGAGTCAAGCTGCCTCCCAGGGGCCTTCACTGACTGTAAAATACCAATGTCCCCCTGGGAGGCGGGCGGGGGGTGCCTGAGGAGCGGAGATTTGACAAATAAGAGGCAGACCTGGATTGTGTGCTGGGCTTTGCAAACCACAGCAACAGCTCAGCGTAAAACCTAGATACATTAATATGCAAATAGCGGGTTTCTCTGGCAGCCCACTGACCAGACTGTGTGCAGCTGGGTAATATTATCCTAGATGTGTAAAAACTATAATCTGATACCTCGGAGGAAAATTACCATCCATTTGTCCTCATATCACAGCCTCAGTGTGCCTGCTGACGACTGTACCTCGCTAAAGTTAAACACTGACTTGTCCCCATCTTTGTCTGTCCCTCTTCCTTTCTCAACTCTGCTCCCATCACTCTTGGAAGTGGTTAATATTCATATTAAGAACTCTTTTTCTCACTTCCAGCTGAGGCCCAACCTGTGGCTCAGGTTAGGCCCATCACCAAGCAGCGTGAGGGGAGCAGAAGCCCCGAAGCTGGGGGTCCCTGCGGGGGGACACCCTACACCCAGGAGCGGTGCCTGCGTGGCGGGGTGTCGCTGCTCTTGCTTCATACAGACCTGACCAAAAGAGTTGAAGTGAAATGGTCAGGGGCACCGATTAAATGGAGATTTTTATCCCAGTGAAAATCTAAGTCATGTCAGCAGAACATTGTATGATCAAAAGCCATAAACGTCTCTGCTTATTCATAGGGAGAGTACATGAAAATCAGTCTCCTAAAGTCTATTTAGAGCTGATTAATATATTTTGTTTTCAATTAATATTAGATGGGCTAACTTTCCAGGAAAAACAAAACCAAGCTGGGTTTGGCTAAAAGTTGACCTCAAATGTGTGGAATTTCTTAAAGGTCAAACTATTTTGCTTTGTTTGAAAAACTGATTTTTAACCAGTAATTTAATTTTGTCATTTTTATAACAAGATTTTCCATTCCAGAAATGGATATATTTTAATATTTCTTTATTTTTCCTCTTAATTTCAGTGGCGTTTAAAAAAAAAAAAATTCTGCTTAATGTCAGTCTGGTTGATTTCCACATTCTTTAGCTCAACTCTCCAAAACACCCATTATTTTCCTACCTGTTATCAATTTCTGAACATCAAATTTGGGCAGTGTAAGAAACGTTGGAGCTCTCTGGGCTTGAATTAATACACGAATAACACTTGAAATGTTTAAAGACCAACCCTCCTTAAATCTCTTGGGATGGATGCTTTGGCATAATGTTAACTAATAGGTCTCATCAGTCACCAAACCCCTGACCCTGGAGTCAAGGAGCATGTGTGAAATGGGGAGAAAAAACCCAGAGAATGTAGGGCTACAATTCATAATAACTAAGAAAATAAGTTGAAGTCCCGGTGCAACCCATTTAATGAGCAAGTGAGCTAAAATACATTGCAGCTGAATTGCTGACTTTGTCTGATGTTGTTCCCACAGAGCTCATTAAACCTTTTTATGTAACATTGCTGCAGCCACACTTTCCAAAAGCTTTCCTCATTGTGCATTTCAGTTGATGTTTTCATGTATTTTAACAATTCTTCTTTTTGTCCTTTCAATTTAAAAAAGAAAAATCATGGTTCAACAACCTAAATAGCTTAATAAGGGGCAAGTGAAATATCTCATTTCTTTTGAAGACTAGCTGTGGTGTTTCATGTTTTAGCAGTGCAAATTCATCCTGGAAAGAAAAAAATACTGTTCCCAGCTTTGAGAACCTAAGCAATAAGGAGCACTGTCAAAATGAAGACATTCAGCACAAAATTCCCTAGCAAGTCAAAAAAAGCAGTCACAGCCTGTTTGTTGAAAACGAATGGGTTTTGCTTTGTTCTATTGCATGGGGAAACTATGGCCGTAGCTCTTTAGGAGGGATTTAGAAAGCACCAGTTATACCAGTTTGGCATTAGTGCATGATGCCCCCAAAGGGCTGGCGGGGGAGCGGGGGCAGTGGGGGCTGCTGGGGGGCTTTGCTCTGCTGCCAGGACACCTCTGAACACCGCTGGTAGCGCATCCGTGCTGTTGACAGAGCCTGGGACCAGTACAGCTTCTTAATCACTTTCTGGCAAACACTGTTAAGCCTCATTAATGCAAATTAACAGATGATCTATTTTTCCGGAGTCTCAGTCCCATCACACGAACTTACATTATACAGCAACTCTAGAAAAATCAATTTTTGTCCTTTACTACAAATTGATTTATGGCTTTTTCTGCTCGGAGCTGATGGGGCCCGCTCAGCCCCGAACAGCCAGGTGGCACGTTCCTCCTCACTGCCTTGGCCGCTGCTGGGGTGGGAGGTGAAACTCTAACTGTTGGAACATGTCTCTAAATATCATGGTGAGATTGTTCGGTTTGTCTGCCTTTGGAGGGGAAGCCGCAGAAGAGTGCTGGAGCTGGCGATGAGGGAGCGGATGGGATGGACTTCTCCATGCGGAAAGCCTCAGCGGAGTGAAGGCTGCTGATGTCCCTGGTGCCTCACGGTTATCTCAGGGACAAGAATACTAAAGGGGCGGGCTGGAAATCATAATCACTTCACTTTAAAATGGCACAGTCTCCTGGGCTCTGACCAAGTAATTACGTTTCAAACTTGAAATGAAATGTCTTTCTTGAAATGAGAACTTAAATGAATTAGCCGCATCTATCAGCAGGCCCTGAAGGGGCTATTTTAATTTAAAAGCGAGGTATAATCCTGGCTTGGCACATACAGCTTAATTACAGTCAGTTTTAACAACAAACAATAACACAAGGGGAGAGCAGAGCCTGGCCTAGGCAGCTCTGGGATTTAAAATTTTGTACAAGTATCGAAATTGCTTTCTAATTAATTTACTCTGACCTAATGGTATGCCTGTTGAAGGAAGTTAGTTAGCCTGATCCCTTAGCTGAATTATGTCATTTAACATTTAAATTTGAGATGTGTAGTAAGATGCTGAGCGCTGTGTTCTGGAGGAGGCTGTCCCCTTGCTCTTCCCGGGCTGTGCGGCTTGGCTTTTCCTGCGGAGACAGGCATCCGTGCCCAGGGAGCAGCACTGGGAACGGCTCCTTCTGTGCTGGGGCTGGGTGAAGTGACTGGGATAGCAGGAGTCAGCTTAAAAATAAGCATATCAGAACACAGTAAATACTTTGAAAGGTGCCATATCCCTGAATGAAAGGGATGAAGATTATGCATCTCATGAAACAGTCGCAAGAACACAATTGCATTTTCTGCAGCTAATATGAAACTGTTGGAGAAATACAACAGAACGTCTTGAAGAGGAAAAGAACTCTCTTAGCTGGTCATGAAGTTGTATGTTGATAAGCCTGCTGATTTTGCATCCAATGTTTATTTAGCAGCCAAAAATGTTTTTGTCATATTTTGAAAACCACATCATTAGCTCTGTTATTTGTCCCATTAACATAGTTCATCATGCATTGGAGTTTGCTGCTCAGCACAGAGTTAGCACGTAGCTTAGAGCATGGACTATGATGTGAAGACAGATGTGTATCTCAGGCCTGATTATAAGCTGTAGCTGGCAAAACAGGGAGTGATTTAATGAAGTTTTGATACAGCTCATCAGATACTGAAATGGGAAGATGCAATATTAATTTAGAAACATATTATCATTTCAATTGTAGTCATTCTGAAGAGTATTAATAACAGAGGAGCTTGTGGCAGTTTGGAAAGATGATGTATTATTCTAAAGGCAAAAATATTCTTCAGAATTATGTTTCACTTGACACCTAAACATCTAGCATATATTCCTATTATCACTGTGTAATCAATTTTTTTCCGTGTCTTCCATGCTTACAAAACATAATCACTTTAGGCATTTCATGCACTGTACAGGAGGCTTCTGAAGTGGGTAGGCAGGACAAGCTTAAAACACTAGGTTGACAACTTTTATCTCTTAATCCTCAATTCTTCTGTGGATTTAAATGACTTGAAATTCTCCTTGACAGCAGGACCTCCTTTTGCTGTCACAAGCAAAAGAAAGATGCAAATGTCATCTAAAACTTGCTCCACCTGTGTCAGATTGTGACATTTCATGCAGATGCTACTGGCCACCATTGCTCTGAAAGCTAAAGTCCTTTTTATCCTAAAGTTAGTGCACCTGGGGGAAAATGAGCTGTGTCCTTTGCTGCTTGAACAGCAGTGCAATTCTTGGCTAATACTAGAGCAGTATCTCTGTTGCTGATGATAGAAGACGTAGAACGCATATACCCTGCTTTTTATGATCCCAGGTGCAAGTTAATAGAAAATTTGGCGTTGGGTTCATGAATTGAACAAACATGAATTGGTATTTGGTGTTTAGATGAAGCCACAGTCCTTTTTACCATGACACTTGCTCAGGCTGTAGCTGCACTGTAAGTGCAAGGCCTGAATTCCTCATGTGCAAGCAGTAAGCTTAGCCTCTAAAGAGCAGTCGGTAGGAGCTGGCAGGAAGGGATGTGCTTTCTCTGAAAAAGTGTATTTGGGGATGTCCCTGATGCTGTGACTGCCCCTGTTGGGTTTCCTTGTTCCTCAGCTTTCTGAGATGAGACAAAAATGAATGTTCTGGAAAACAGGCTTACATTGAACTATGCATTGTATGGTTGAAGCATGGAAACAAATGTTTAAATGGATCCCCAGTATATCATGGGCAGAAGTCCTGTAGTCCTTCATTTGAATTTTCAAATCCAAGTCCATCAGTGTCATCTGTTCCTTCTCCCTCTCTTACCCAGGCCCGAGGAGCAGCTTCTGAGCCGATGAAGGACCTGGGGGGTTCGCTCTATGCCTGGGGGCTATACGCAAGGCACATTTGCATCCTGTTAGTGCTTTGCTGAAATATGCAGGCTCCCTCTGAAACCACTGCTCATGACTTGAGCAAGCTCCAGCCGGAATAACCACTTAATTAACATAGTCTCCTGGCAATGGTGCGCAAGCAAATTTCCCATCTAAAAGCAGAATCAAGGCAATAGTTTGTGTCTATTCTTAGTCACATCCATTTAATCTGCAGATACTTGAAATCATCAAACAGGCTGGCTGCAGGGCAGCTCCTTCCTGATGCTTTACAGTGAATTCCAGCCCTCTGCCTTCCTCTGCCATGTCGCCAAGATGCAAAGCTGGGTCCTGGGCTGTTCCTGATCTGACTTGGTGACAGGGGGCTCAGGGAAATGCTCCTGGTGGCTGCAGCAGCTCTCCCCCAGTAGGAACTGCATTCTGGGGCAAGCGGGGGGCTCTCATGGCTACAGTGAGTATCAAAACCATATGTTTTCTGTTCCCAGCCCAATCCTGAAGATATCTTTCTGGCAGTGTCCCAGGAAGTTTTTGTAGGCTTTCACTCAGTCTCTGGACTCCAGCTATCCTGCGTGACTCTTGATAAACCCCTTACTAGTACCTGGTTGGATTCTTGGCAGATGTGTGGGGCTCCAGCTGTTCAGATTGCCATGCTTTCCATAATTTCCTGACACAGGCAGCAAAACAACCTTGGCTGGTTTCTCCCAGCCTGTGGGATCTGTCATTCCCCCAAGAAGGCCTACAGAGCCTGCTGGATTTTATAGTAAAGCGCAGTGCTGGTGAGGACAGGAGGTCAATGAATAGTGTCTCCTCAAGTGTGCAAGTAGAAGTGAATCATCTCAGCAGTGGGTGGACAGCTGTATGTGATGCAGATCCCTGTTTGTTTAGCATCACACTCAGATTTAGAAACAATGGGTTTTCTGGCCACTGTCTCCCCAGGGAATATGCTGGAATAGAACTGCGCTTTTCTCAGGGAAGTGTGAGCCTACTCTTGCAAGCAGGATTAGTCCATAGTGACCCTGGAATTTTTAGTGGCCTTATGTAAATACCATCTAGTGTTTGTTTGGTACTTCTGAGAAAGGCAGTGTTGTAGCTCATCTTCACTACTTTTGTATATTTGGCTGCCCAGAGTGGAAATACTGGAGCCTGACTGCGCTCTAATGGCCAATTACGCAGTGCTGTGCCCTAGGAGGCACTGTAGGACACGATGGCCTCGGGGACAGGCTACATCTTAGCTTGTGGCATCTTCTCATTGAATAAAATCTATAAAAATAAATCCTTGTGTTAGACCGCTGGTTTCCCAATAATTTAAATCAACAAAGGCCTTAGCTACCTCTCCAGCACTCACTCGTCTGGCCATGTGATGGGGAAAGATAAATAATGAGGCAATATTTTATTCTTCAGGCTCTGCCATTGGCAAATGCTTCTAAATGTGTTCTGTGAATTTATGATGCTGGTGGCAGACTTCCATGGCAATCCTTGTAATTAATCACTCGGTTTAACAATGAGGAACATTTCACTGGTCTGATTAGCACCAGGTGAAGTGATTAGCACAATTAATCAGGTGCAGGGAAGGACTGGGACTGAATTCAGGCAGAAAAACTTTTGTTTGAAAACCAACTGTTTCCTGTTCCCAGGTGTGAAAACACCCTCAACACTGTGTGCTCCCTGTGCTGCAACAAAGCCGCTCGGCTGAGCTGCTGTGGGCTGTCCCCAGGCCCGCTGTCTTGGGGAAGGGGGACCCCAGTGCAGGGGACAAGGTTTGAATAAAGTGGATGTCTAAAAAAGATCCCAAATATTAAAGCAAGTCCATCACTTTTGGAATCTGAGATGGCCAAGTGAGCTGCTCGCAAGTATCTGTGTTTGCACACACCCATGGGGAAACCACACAAAGTTCCCTAAGTCCCAAAATACTTCTTAACAATGTATTCTTTAAAGATACTTCTCCTATTTTGCTGTTTATATTGGCTTTCAACTGCCTAGGAGTTGACTAGGCAGACTCTAATGCCGGTAGTAGTTCTGATCGGCCCTGAAGAAGCTGCTTGTACCAGTCGCTTCAGTGCCAGGTTAATGTGACAGTCCCTCTCATGTAACTCTGCAGCAGCACCGGAACTTTCTATTCTGTCCTCACCTTTGGAATTCATCCTGTAGCTCCGCATTGCATGCATAGTTTCTAAATTGCAGCTTAAGGCCCATTTCTGTATCACACATACACTCATGTTTGGGATTTTAGTAGTTCTAGTTCATTGTATTATAATTGGATGGCCTTGGGGAAATCACTGTCAGAATTGATAGGCTTCTAGCAATTTTTTGTATCTATTGGTGAATTACCACGTACGTTTTTTCAGATATTCATGTATTTATACATTCTCATGGCGCTGTATTTCCTTTAGAGAAATGTACTGATAAATTAGCATTGCAAGCAATGGAAAGGGACAGATTCCCTTCAAATCGGGTGATGCGTGCAGCCTTCAGAATTGCTGCAAAGAACAATAGAACAAGTTTAAAACAATGAGAAATACCTTGAGCTGTAATTTTTCTCTTACTCTGTGCCATCATGGAGACTTACATGTTCCCAAATCTGGGTTGGGAGCCGTGGTGCCTGTTGGTGAACATCTGGAGGTACCTGCAGACCGGGCCCTGTTGAATCATTGCTGGCCTGGGGGTGACTGTCCCCTGGGATTCCCTGGTGTCTCGCACGGGGCTTTTCCTCTCTGGGTGATCAAGGTGTGAGGAAGCTTTTCCTGGTTATGCTCTGCTGTGTGAGTTACAGACACTCACTCTGTCACCCCTTCCCATCTCATGCATTCAGGGTTTCCCAAAGGCAGTGGGCGAGCACGTACCCATGCGGAATGTGATAGCACAAGGATTAGTTTCTTACTCTGGAGTTTCATTGTTAATGCTTTCACTTTGTACCAGCAGCTACTGGTCCCCTCTGGGTAAGAGGGGGGCTCTCCCAGGAGCAGGTAGGCAGCAGCTGCAGAGCTTGGTGTGTCTGTCACCACATTACAGGGGAGACCTCAGACACGGATGGGGTGATTCATCCAGATTAAGGCAGGAAACAAGTTTTCCTGGTGTGTCAGATCCATTTTAGGAATCCCAAGGCAGCCAGTGCTCTCCAGCAGAGTTCAGTAAATCCTTTGCTTAAATTAAACAGTCCAGTGACAGAGGGGTGTAGGAAACAGCTCTTGCTCCCTTTAAGTTGACTGCTCAGGTTCCTTGTTTACTCAGTGTATTTGCCTTTTCCAAGGGTAAGGCCAACAATTAATTCAGTAATTTGTGGGCCCAGCAGACTTGGAAGGTTTCAAAGGTTATTGCTCACGCAGCCTCGTCTCCCAGCCCTCTGGGACGCGCTACGTGAAATGGTGGAAATGGTGCGTGATGAGGGAATGCCCTTTGGAAAAGGTTAAGCCTGCTGCCGGTTTATCACAGCGCAGGGAGAGGGCCGGGGGGAAATCAGAGGGAAGGCGGCGCGCTCCGCTGATTAGTGTGAGCCGGGCTGGCCTGCCATCGCCTGCCACGTACGTGCGGAATGAGGATGAGCCCCGTCTGCACAGGCTGGCTCTCCTCTGCACGAGCAGCCCAGGCCGCAGGGTCATTTCAGCTCGTTACTAGTCTCTCGGTGTGGCGATGCAAAATCCCCTCCTGCAATGCTGCTGTGGTAGAAACTTCTCCAGCCCTCCTAACACAAAATGGGTTTGTACTTATTTTAGTTTTGGCCTATTAGTAAACAACAAGCTAACTGCTTTATACGTTGCCAGTGGCTATGCTCAGTTTCATGTTGTTTTTCTTTTTTCTGCAATATGCGTAATTCTGCATTTGGAAGGGAAAATGGGATGCAACCATAGTCTGGACAACTGGAAGGAATGAGAACAGAAGCTGGTTTTTAACTATCAATAGTTTATATCCTACCATTGTAAACACAGACTCCCGTGTGTGCTGTGCCTCCCTGGGAGGTGCTAATTGGGGTTTGTCAGCCCTTTTGTTTGCGCAAGCTCCTTCAGGTGGGGCTGGGGAAGCAGCCTCCCGGGACTGCTTGGTTCTTTGATTCCATCTGCAAGTCAGCAAGATGCTGCAGACAGATCCGCGTGTTTTCTGGCTCGTTCTTTGTTACAGCAGAGGAGGTGCTGGTAAAATATCTGTTGCTACTGAAGCCCCTGGGCAGAGAGGGTGCCCCTGGGGACAGACAGCCCAGGGGCTCTCCTTCCCTGTCCCCACGCTGGGCTGCGGCTCAGCAACCAGCGTCGCTTTGAAGGGCAGAACTCACAACCTGCTGCTTTATGGTTAGACAAAGGTTTGCTTTGCAGATTATATTTATCACGTTTGACCTTCGTAATATTTTCATTGTTGCTAGCCCCCAGTGCCTCAATTATGCCAGAATTGTGAAACTGTTTTTGTAAGTACTTTTGGATTACTCCTATTTGTTCCTGTTTCTGCGCAGTGAAGCTGCACTTGATTTTCCTTCTAACCAAGAGCTGAGACTCTCGCTATCAGCTGACGCAAGGGGAAGGGGAAACCTAAACAGGAAAGCCAAGAATTTGCAGCCTCATAAGCAGAAGATGAGCTGGGCTCTGTCACTCATATTCCCTGCCCCTGGGCAAGCTGCTTCTGCAGTAGGAAATTCTGCAGGTTCCTGCTCTACTTGCGTTGGAAGGCGGCATTCATGCAGTTTTTTCAGCTCCATTAAATAGCACAGCTGCCCAAGCAGCTAAATGGATGAGGCTAATGAACATGTGCGCAAGCTTGATGGTTCAGGAGCTAAATTGCCTGGGAGCAAGCAAAACAGAATTAGGCAAGTAAAGAACCTGATTGTTTTTCAAGTGATAAAAGATTGGCATGAATTACAGGAGGCATTAGAAATTTGGAAGATATGTAGATTTAAATGGATACATTTGTTTCAATTGAATAAAGAGGAGGGAACGAAATGCCTGTTCAGAAGCATCACAGACTGAGGTTTCCATCTTATTTGTCCCGATTCCTGGGCTAGGAATTATTGTCTCTACATTTGGGGATTATGAATTTTCTTTTTGTTGTGGGGGAGCCCGCCCAACACAGAGCGAGGGCAGAACAGCTCGTAGGGAGGCAGAATAAGAGGCTCTGACCACTGGGTGTTCTGTAGGTGTGGGCCCCAGCCAGCAGTGGAGCTGGCTCGCGTGTTGGTGATGCATTTTAAGGCATTTTCATGTAGATCTCATGTTAGCTGCCTTTTCCAGATGGGCTAGTGTCAGAAGTCCAGCTTTGAACTGGCCTTTGGCTCAGCTCAGGTGCAGGGTTTGGAGAGGAGACGCGAGTAGCCAGCACCTGTGTGTGAGGTGAATCCAGCCGTTATGGGGAATGGTCCCGTGGCTGCAAAAACCCAACGTGCTGGTTGCAGCCACCTCCAGGAGAAGGGACGGGATGGCAAATGGAAGTGATGTAGAAAACCTCCCCCTTCTGATACAGTTCTTTCTCAGTGAATCGAAATCCTTCCTGTTTTGTCTGTTTTTTTTTTTTTTAAACCAACATTTTAATTGGAAGTTTTATCAGGTTAGTTTCCAAAGCTGGTATTGATTTTTTTTTTTTTTCTTTAATTACAAGTGTTCTTCCTGCAGCCTTTGGAAAACACAATATTTCTGTAAAAGTTTTGGAAAGTATCTCAAAGCAAATTTTGATTAAAGCTCTAAGAACTGAAACACATGAAAGGTGTGCTGTTACAGGCAGCCTCCCCAAGGAATCTGTTCTTATGAAAAACACGAATGTGTTCATTTATGCCCATTGCCCTCTGGGGCACAGACCTCTCCTGGGGGGAAGGACGTTGCTGCTGGTTTTGAGAGACAGGCAACAGACTCTAACCCCAAATTTCCCTTCCTCATGTTCAATCCTAAAGCTTCTGATGCTTCCTGTCAACCCCAGTCCCATGACGATTGCCTCACAGAATGTAAATGCAGTGTTTGCCCACCCCAGAGCCCTTTAGAAAAATCTACTGTCAGGTTCATACAACCACTGCTCGGTACCTTCCTTCCCATTCAGGTCTCAAGATTACTGTGGCATTGATTGAACGGGAGATTCATGGAGGGAAATTAAGCCTCCAGAAGACACAATAATTTAAATAATTGACAATTTTTTTTTGTGTATGTGAGAACATGAGAAATACAGAGTGTTCATTCACCGTAAATTCCTCCAGGACCGTGGTACAGGAGCAGATGAATTCTTATGAAACAAAGATTCTATTTTCATGCAAATATCCCTCAGTAATAAAATACCAAGGGAATAAAAATGACAGGAAAACGTATGATGTACAAGCAGAATTGTTTCCAAAGCAGTGTATTTTCCACGAAGCCTCAATAGCTCTTTATACTGTAGCCCATGTTAGCAACAAGGTGCAAAGCAAGATCAAGCTTCGCATGAGCGGCGTGATGGAGAAAGCACTGATTCTGCTGTTCGTGCTGCTTTTTAACTGCAATTTCTGTGCAGAAAGAGTCTTCTCCAGTCACGTGTTGAGACAAGGAAAAGTCTTCTCCTTATGCAGGGTGGGAGAGCACGGTCTTGGGGAGCACCTGGAAGAAGGCCCAAAGCCCTGATCCCAGCTCTGGGTGTTGTGCAAATCCAAAGTATCTGAGCAGTTGCCCTTCGGGGCCATGGTAGGAGAACGGGCACAGGCTCTCCTTTAGGCAGCTCTGCCCTGATACTTAAGACCACGAAGAGGAAAACAGCTCCTGCATGTTGCACGCATTTAGCACTGACTTGGGCTATCCTTTGTCAGAAGGACTTCAACTCTGTCTCACCATCGCAGTCTCTGATACGCGCCAGCATGATTTCAAGGCCAGGACATCGCCTGTCTCCCTCTTTTTTTTTTTTTCCCCATTTTATACATATTAATGAATATACACAGCTGCAAATGATGGGAATGCAATCCATGTTCATCAATCTTTCTTGACCTTTTTATGCTGGGGGGAAAACCCGCTCAGTGTTTCAGGATGATGGGTTGAAGGCCGTTCACTTCTCCCCGGGCAGCTGAGGGATGGCTGGCGTGTGTCACCTCTCCCGCTGCCTCAGCTAATGATTGCTTGCAAATGGCACAGGGATGGGGGGGTGGGGGGCGCGGGAGGCGGCACGCTGCAGGAGAAGGGGAATAATCACAGTAAACTCCACCTTCCCCAGTGCTGCGGGGATATATCATTTTTATTGTAGGGAAGATGAATAGATTCTGTGGTGGGTTTTGTTTTGTTTCAGTGGAAGAAATGTTTAAGTTGCTGATGTATTTCAAACTGTTTGGCTAATCTGGGGCTAATCGTCCTTGCTGGAGTTGAGGAAAGCTTCAAAGGCCCCTCCTCTGGATTTCTGAAGCCGGAGGCATGGCTGCATCACCCGGGATGTGAACGGGACAACGATTGCTGCTTCTTGTTTCTTTCCTTTGTTCATTGCCACGCAGTGAAACCCTTTGATTAGTGTTCCTGTGGCACCGCTATCGCAGATGGGCGATAATTGGGCTCCCCTCTTTGCCCCCTTCATCAGGAATGAGCCTACCTGAAACTGGGCTCGTTCACAGTTGTCTCCAACCTGCACGTTTTATGTTTTTGCTGCTGTCTCATGCTCAAAGTTTCAATTGAATAGCTGTAAAATCCTTTTCTAATAAGGATGCACCCCAAATGAATAGTTCTTTTGCCCACGATTTTATTGCTGGGGGAAAAAAAAGTAGTTATTTTTTGGTGTTGATTTTCCTGCTTTGCTTGATGAATAAGTAGGACCACTTCATATAGGTTTTATAAGAAACAGTTTGCCCTGACTTCTGCAAAGTGGAAAGTTTTTGATAGATATAAATTTGAAGCTTTTCTTTCATCTGTTTAAAATAATTTTGAATTATTATGCCAAAGCAAAAGTTTTTGTTCAGAATTGCTTTCTGATTTTCACAGCTGCTAATGAATTCCTAATTCCTTAATTTGTTGAGATCGAGGTGTGAGGAATGTCCTCGGCACGGCAGCGGCTGGAGGGACGTGGGGCAGGGTTGGTGCCTGCTGGCTCCGGGGTCGTCTGACCCAGGCCTTCCTCAGCCCCTCGCTCCTGCGCGCCGCAGGTTGGGTCTGGACGTTCCCTTTGGTTATTACAGCTCCGTCGGGCTGCTGCGTGCAGTGCCGGGCTGTTGTAACATTAATCAGGGTGTTTTCTGCTGTGTCTTGGGCCTTACAAGCATGGTTTTAAACATTAGATGAAACTAAATTAATCAATGTATAAATTAAATACCAAAAATGACTTAGCCTCAGAGGCTGAAGCAGGGATGTGTAAGAGAGAAACGTAAATGCCAAAATTAAAATCTCGATTAAATTTTACAAATAATGGATAATTACAGAGCTTTTTTCTTTTTTTTATGTTCATATTAAATTGTAAGGAATTATTAGATATTTAACTGACATTTATCCAGATAGCCCACAGCAAGTTAGGTAGCAGTTACATGCTGTAATAAATGTCAGCATTTAAAAATTAATTGCTATGCTATCTAACTTGCTGTGGGCTGTCTCGTTAAATATTAATGGGATGTCTAAAAATATGTTATGAGCTGAAAGGATTATTTGGATACGGGATGGCAGAGTTATAAGGCCTAGAGGGGGAAAGCTGTGTTTGAGCATCACCAGTTCCTGGGAATTGCTTCCTGGCACGGCAGCTCCCAGAGACGGGGCAGCGGGTGCTCCACGGACAAGCGGATCCCTCAGCTCCTTTGATAATGCTTTAAAGGGAACCAGTCCTTGCAGAGATCGGTCAGCTTTCCAGCAAGGAAATAGATTATTATTATTTTTTTTCCCTCCCCCTGGAGAAGAAGCAGGCGCTGTGGGTGCCTGGAGAGCCCCGTGCTGCTGGGGGCACAGAGCAGCTCCCACCCAGCTGCAGCCCTGGCCCGGATCCTGCACACACTGTGGCTTCGGCGGCATTCTGGGGAAGGAAATACCAAAAAATTAGACGTTAAGACGTGGTTCTGCCTCTTGTACCCTCTGCATATAAATCTTTGAGGGCTTGGGAAGAAAACTAAACATTGCAAGTGTCCTGGAAGGCAGTTTCACATCTCTCATGCCCCTCCCCGTTTCTAGGCTGGGGGAAAGGCGGTTTGAGCATGGCCCCCCCGCCCCGTTCCCTTCCATGTGGAGATCATACCTGGTGGGGAAGGGTAAGGATGAGCGAGGGAGGAAAGAGCTGCTGTCCAACATGAGTACTTGTATTTATTATTTATTTTGAGTAAAATGTGCTAAGTACTTTGCAGAGAATACACATCCAAGCGTGCCAGGTGTTTAAAAAGCACCGCAAGCACTGGGAGGGAAAAGTCTTTTGCAGCTCAGTGATACAAAATGAAGGGATATTTTTGTTCTAACTCAATCTCCCCCTATGAATAATGCATGCTGGTCTTCCAGAAACACAGGGTAATCGGAAATATACTGTGTCCATGACAAACACAGTGCACATTACTGTAATAGAGTTTAAAGACCATTCCCATTGACTCTTACTATTTAAAGCTAAGAAATGTGCAATGTGTTTTCCCAGTCAGCCACTACTTTAATGATTTGCTATTCCCCATACACTAATAAAGTGTTTAGAGCGAGCAAGAGCTTTTGCACATAGAGGAAAGGATGCCCGATCTGACTGTGGGATGGGTTATTCTTGTAGCTGAAACCTTTGGAGCAAGTGCAGATGCCTCGCGGGTTTCCCTGCAGAACTCCTCTGCAGCAGGGTCACTGACATAGCTAATTAACTCTGCAGCTGAGGAAATCGCTGTCCCTGAGCCCCCATGCTCAGCCAGGCAGAGAAGGTGAGGGTCTCTCCCCAGAAGAGGACCTATGTGTGTCCCAGGTGCTGGCGGCAGACGCACAACCCAGCCGAGGTGAGCTTACGGGCTGCCTGAGTCTTCTCTGCCTCCAGTTTCCACTCTTGCTTTTGTAGCCTCTGAGACAAAATGCACCAGGATGTGGATTTTTCAGGCAGCTGAAGTGTGTGAATCAGGTCTGGGTGGATTTTTAAGGGGTGCCATCTCTGAAGTAGAAATGGTGGGATTGCTGCAGAAATACTTTGTGAGTCCTCTGCCTGCCTTGTGCAGGAGAAGACAGTGCGTTTCCTCCTGCGCAATTTCTGTCCTTTTCAGCCTCAGTCTTTTCCCAGTGTGCTCCGTAATATCCATGTGAGGCAGAATATCCTCTGTAAACGCTGAGCCTGGTGTGATGCTTGTCCAGCAGCCTGACTTTCTGATTCCACAGAAAATGACTGAGAATTGAATTTAAGATACTGTGGAGGAATTCCCCCTTCCTTCCCCCTGAGCAGGCCAAGGAATGTGATTTCATTTATCATGTACTCAGTTCAAAGCACTATTTACTGCTGAAGGATTGAGCAAATATAATTTAAGGTTCCACTGTGCATGTGGCAGATTTAATTAGTGTACATGGGAGCTCGAAGTTGTTCAGAAAGTATTTGTTTGCATAAAAATAGGCTATGTCTGCAATTTAAACTGGAATAAAGTACTGCAGTTATGAAGAATTTAATGAGTTTGTTGCATAATGTTCTTTATAAACACCATCCTAGATGGGAAATTGTATTAGGAAATAAAAACTAGGTTAGTACATGCAACCAAATCCAGCCTTCCATATCCTCTTGCTTACATTGGCTGTAATTCATTGTTAATGCCATTCAGTTAATCTGAATGGGAATTGTGTGGCTGCAGCGGTTGTCAGAGGAGCTGGAGTGAAAATCCCTCACGCTTATTATCTCATCTCTGCGTTAGCTGGAGCGTGGCTCCCGTCAGCAGCTGCAGCAGCGGCGTGGGCCCGGGACCAAGGTGTGCGCAGGTGCTGCGGAGTCGCGGCTGCTCCTTCAGCTCTGCCTTCACGTGGCTTTCTGGGAAAATCCTTACGGATAACCTCTTCTCTCATGGTGTCTCGAGAGTTTGTCCTTAAACACTGCAACTTCTTATGCAGAATTGTCAGAAAACTATTGATCTGTCAGCTGAGAGGCTGACACAAAGATAGAAGCTCTGGTTTTGCCATCGTCTTGTAGAAGTCTGTTTACCGCAATCAAACATTGTGTGTTAATTGTGAAACTGCTGGCAGCCTGCTTATTACATGACAGTGAGGCTGGTGAGGATTCAGGTTGGAGCGAAATGTGATGACACAGCACAGATGTATCTGAGGAAAAGAGAAAAAGGCTCATGAGGCAACGATCCGGCTGCTGACTATGGGGAGATCAGAGGGTTCACAAGCAAATTGCAGCACTGATGTTCATAGGAAGGTGTGTATGGAAAGAATGAGCAATACTCTACATCTCCTCAAGTACAGTAACCTTCAGGTAGTGGTTAAAGGCGATAGGATTTAGCAGGCAGCTGATTCTTTCTTCCCTCTCTCTGGGTTTCTGGTCGCTGTGTTGCAGGCGGGGAGCTCGGCCCCGTGCGCAGGGGAGCTTCGGCAACGAGTGTTTCCAAATGGCACCCTGCTCTGAGACTCAGGAACATCCCTGAGCTGTGACAGCTCACTTTGTATTTGAAAGGGCACCCAAGCCACCCAGTGCTGAGCACCCACGCTTGGAAAAAGTCTTTTACGGTCTAAAGTGGAAAAACAAAAGGTGAGAGACAGGAAGGACTCTCTTCCTTTGCGGTTTAGTGCTGCAGAGAGCACAGCCTGCCCTGGGCAGGTGCTGCGTGCTGGGCTGCGAAACCCCTCTGCTGGGAGCTCTGAGTTCCCTGAAGAAGGCTCTGCCCAGTGTCACTGTAGATTTGTTCCTGGTGCAACTTAAATTGTAAGAATTATGTTCCATAGGCAGGCTGCCTGGATGGGGATGTGGGTTCTATTCCAGTAAACTTGTTTCTAATGGAATTTCCATCTTACGCTTCTTACAAAACCCAGTAACTTGTACAGCACTTGAGCTGCAGTTAGAATCTTGTGGGAGTGAACTCTGTCATTTCCTACTTGGGAGCTTCAGTTGATACCTAGTACCTCTGGAGGTCACTGTAACAAAGACAAAAATACAGATATGGGAAATTGTTTTAAGGTTTTTATTTGGCTGTTTGCTCTCTAAGTTATTTTCTGTGTTACAGCACAAGTGTGTGTGAAATCTGATCAATTCATGCAGATGCTTTAAGTGATTTCTGCATGGAAAGACCTCGATCCTGCAGGATCTTGATCCCATAGTCTGTCCTTCTCGAGACAGACGTGGTGCTCAGGGATGTGGGTTAGTGGTGGTTTTGGCAGTGTTGGGTTAATGCTTGGACTCGATCTTAAAGGTCCCTTCCAACCTAGACGGTTCTGTGATTAACTACAGCAGTCATCGCCTACTGTGCCTGCCCGGTTTGAAGATTTTCCCACTGGTCAGAAATGGAAGATCTGACCTGGCACTTCACATCCTTCCTTAACAGTTTAATATATGCTAATCTGTGTGAAACCCCTAAAAGCTCTGATCTTTCCCTAGAGAGTGAGGAGCTTTTGATATTTAGTGCTTTTTACACTGATCCCAGAACTGCAACATTGGTTTCTTAAGAGGCATAGTTTTAAATTGGAAAAGTCAAATTAAAAGGCAAATTAACTCAAGATAGCACCTAATCACATCTCCAATATGTAGTGTTAGCCACTGAAATATCAATTGGTCCTTCTTAATAAAGTGAGAGGTGCTGACAAATTACAGTGTAATTTAACAGCTGCTAATTGTCCTTTTTGTAGTGTGCAGTAAACCAAGAAGGGGCCTGATTCTCTCAGTGTTTAGTCTCTCTTTAGTGCTTCTTTATACTGCAGAGTGGTATAAAAGAGCTTTAATGAACAGAGGAGCAAGAGCCAGACGTGTACATTGGCCAGATGTCAACACTGGTTTTCAAAACAGACTCAAACCTTCATTTTATTGACAATATTCCTTGAGCCTTGACTTCGGCTTTGGCATAATTGTGTTTTGAAAGCTCCCCTTTTACCCTCAGTGGGTTGCTGTATAACAGGAGAAAATCCTAATTCATGACTGTAATGAAAACACGTTGTTCCATGAACAGCTGAATTAACAAGGCCTGCGTATTGATTCTTGTTTATAGATGTACATCTTGTATTTGGATTCTCTGCTGTCTAATGAGGCGTGAGCCCTGACTTGCAGCCTGGAGCTTTCAAAGCATCCCTCCTTACTCTCTGTCCTTTGCCCCGAAAAGTCTTCTGGTCGTTGATAAAAGCCTGGAGCGCAAGCTAACGGCTTTCTTTCCATAGTACCGCTGTGCGCTCTCTCCTGTACACAAACGCCTCTTCTCATGAAGTCAGTTGCAACAAAAGTTTGGTATCTCTACTCTGTGGCTGAAACAGGCTAGTGAATTAAAGGGTTACCGGGGGAGGAGGGAATGAAAACAGACTCCCGTGAAGCAGAGTCGCGTTGCCCTGTTTCCCTAGCCAAAAAACCCCAATAGCAGAGAAGACCTGCGTGTGCCCCTGGTTACACGTGTAAGGGTCACTGGGTGAACTGTGCATGAACGAGCATACATCACTGTGACGTGGGAGACCCTGGGTGAAAGGAGCATCTGTACAGTCATCTTGGACACGTCTCCCTCCTCTCGTCTTTCCATGGCATCTCTCCCCCGTGCTGGAATTCAGGTTAGTCCAGGAGCTGCTGCTGCCCGCTTTGCCTAATGAGACAAAGGAGGACAGTGACAAGACCAAGGATATGACAGGGAGATTGTGCAAAAGCCTGAAGTGCTGAATTTGGAATAAAAATGTAAATATCCCTACAAATAGAATTTCCATGAATGCTACTATTTAAAACATTTTTTGTTTGAAAAAAAGATGTTGATGGAATGATTTCCACTGGTTACTGTTCAACAAGTTCTTAGTCCTTGCAGGCAGAGGTGGGTGCTGAAAAGATCTCATCAGCCGTTTCACACCATATGTTGTGTCTTTTTAATCCAATGTAGACAATTGCAGCATCAATCAAAAGGTATTATTCTGGGACTTTCTACGAGAAATGAGAATTTGTCATTCTGGTGATACGCAGCATGACCTTCAACTCTTAACACCCTAAAATAAAGTTTGTCTGAACTTTCCAATTGACGTACCCAGGCTGCAGTATACAGCGTGAAGGTTTCTTATGATCTGAAGCTTGTGCTCTCCAGTTGTTTATCACCTGAAAAGTACAATGTCTATTCCCTGATATGTCAGGGTATAGACGCTATTTTTTGTTTGATGGCTCAGCTTGACTTTTCAATGACTGAAATTTACATCCTGGGTTTCAATCACGTAAGTTAGTTCTTAGCCAAACTTCAGATGCCTTTGATCCCTGCCCATGGGTTAACTGCTTTGAGGAGCCTCAAAATTGTTGGTATTGTTAAACAGACAACGTATTTTTCTTTTGATTAGACACCGAGGCTAGCACAACTGTCTGCTTTTCAGAGTTATCTGAGCAGCTTTCTCAAGTGCTGGAAGTTTACCCTTGAATATGACAGGTATAAAACATGTTTTCTGTGTCTGTGTATCTTTCAGTCAAGTGATTGATCTGCCACATTAGTGCAAGCTTCAGCTTTGTCACCCCGGCACTTGCGAGCTGAGCTATATATGCTCTGCAAGGGGAGATGACCCAGTATGGGATTACCAAGGACACTCTTAGGACGGAGTGATCGCCAGTAGAAACCTTTGCATCATTTGCAAATACATGAATTTGGCTAGTATACTAATAAGCACAAAATGTCCATAACAGAAATTGTTTTCAAGGGCACAGAGGAAATCCTCTTGCAGCTTGCAACCTGAGTCATGTCACTCAGCACCTTCTCTTCAGTGTGCATTGACTTCTCGGAGGTGTTATCAATCAGCTGGTTGAAATAATATTAGCAGAGGTTTTTAACAGATCTGTAAGGACCTACAGGAAATACATGAGGAATGTGGTAGGAGCTGTGTTTTGTAATTTTTCCTTTAAATTAATTTTTGAAAATGAATGCAAAAACGATGAAGATACATTGCAGAAGTAGGATGGAGCATGGCAGATTCATTCATTTTATTTGGGATAGTGATAATTCCTAGTGAAATTAGGCAGGAGAGCAAGGCCCTATCAATTACAGAATCATAGAATCATTCAGGTTGGAAAAGACCCTTGGGATCATCGAGTCCAACCACCAACCCCACTCTACAAAGTTCTCCCCTACACCATATCCCCAACCCCACATCTAAACGACTCTTAAACACATTCAGGGATGGGGAATCCACCACCTCCCTGGGCAGCCTATTCCAGTGTCTGACCACTCCTTCTGGGAAGAATTTTTTCCTAATGTCCAGTCTAAACCTACCCTGTCGCAGTTAGTCCCAATGAGCTGTTAAGTGTAGCTTCTCCCACACAGCTGCTCCTTCCAGAGTGGATGT
Organism: Dromas ardeola; assembly: GCA_013398915.1. Taxonomy (NCBI): domain Eukaryota; kingdom Metazoa; phylum Chordata; class Aves; order Charadriiformes; family Dromadidae; genus Dromas; species Dromas ardeola. Next base: position 287,616 of record VYZM01017784.1, read on the forward strand.
GGGCAGGAGACGACTGGGAGATATCCTGATGCTGCTTCCTCCTCGGGTGTTTTCTGGAGGGGCTGCTGAAGGAGCGGCGTGTTCTCGGGGAGCAGTGCTCTCTGCGGGACCAGAGGTGAAGTGGGGGTAACCCCATTGCGTTTCCCCTCCCCGCAGTGGGGAGGCAAGAGGCTGAGCCCCAGGTCCCTGGTGCTGCGGGGGCTGTGTTCTCGCCCCCCCCGGGCTGGCTGTAGCGGAGCTGAGGAGAGCCGAGTCCACTGCTATGTGAGATTGCATTTTTGCCTAAAGAGGGAATTAGTAAAATATGAATTGGCTTTGCAAATCAGGCAATTGGTGTGGAATTTCCCATGCCGTGGCTGCGGCACGTCTGGGGCAGAGTGTTGTGTACCACGCTGGGTCCCAACCACAGCAACGGCATCTACAGGGGTTTTGCTTCAAAGAGTCAGCTCTGGCTCTCTCCAGCTTTATGCTATTGCTCATTCTCCCCTGTTAGTTCCAGTATCTGGTTAGTAATCTAATCGACTGTGTTTTGAGGCTTTAATCAGCCCTAAGTACAGAGTAACCTCCTTTAGTAAGAATAGTCACAGTACAGAGCAAACAGCATACGTCGTGTGGGGAGATTACCTCCCCTGTTTTGCCTTGCAGTCATTACGTGCAAAAAAGAAGGAAAAAAAACCTCAATAAGAGTTAAACAATAGTCTTAACACCTGGAAAGTTAATAAATGGAGAATAGCAATTATAATTTAAAAAGGATGGGTTTTGCTGTGGCATTTGAAAATGATTTATTTGGAAATGAACATTTAAAGAGAAAGAAAACTTACTGTGCAGTAACAGAAACAGAATTTTATACAAAAGACAGTTCTGCAGTACCTGTAACCTTGATGAACTAGGCAGAAGCAGCCGCAGTGCATCCTTCCCTCACAGTCTTGCTAATGCGGTGCCTGGTCTCAGTGTGACTGTAACATTAATTCAAGGTTTGGGACCTTTTTTCTGGAAGTCTACTGGTGCCGCGGCAGCAGGTGGCATCGACCTACTGGGAACTCAGCAGAGTATGAATTGCCAGACGACGGTGGGGGAAAAAAGAGATCTTGGAAGTTTGAATGGCAGCTGTCAACTGTGCAACTGAGACCAATCTCTGTGTAATTTGCCTCAAGAGACGAGAAATTCCTTGGTGACATTTAGTTACATCTCCAAAGGTGGTAGAGGTCAGGTTTTTTGGAGACCACTTCTCTGAAGTGCCACAGAATAAGTATTCAGTTCTCTTTTCTCCCAAGAGACTCTGGGCATCTTGTTGAAATACCAAGGAGAGAAAAGTAGAAAGACATAAAAAGGTCGTTAGAAAAATTTAAGAAAGTGGCATTTAGCAAGTGTAAGGAGCTTGTGTCAGATGAAATGCTAGCCTTTACACTAATTGTTGCACGTAAAGATCACTAGGCATGTTTTTTTAGAGGACATCTCGGTGAAATGTTGCAATTCTCATTTGTCAACAGACTTCACTAAGGGGCTATTCATTGAGTAAAACACAGGGTGCAACACATCCCTCGTATCGCAAGATCGCTAGAGTAAATGAATTCCTTGAAATTATAATAGGAATTGCAGACAGTAATAGGCAGTATCTCCCAACTTAATTGCCAGAAGTGCCTGTAGGGAGAAACTTCTGGAGAAAGAAGAATTTTCTTCATTAGTGATTGTGCGTGGTGTCTCTAGAAGCGCAGAAGCGGAGGGATTTCCCTGACAAACTGCTGCACTCGGCGCTGTCGCCGGCTGCCTCCTCGCACAGCCAGTGGAATTCGCTGACTTGCAGATCTGTGCGTTATGAAGGGACATCTTAATTAGCAGCTCCTGGGGAAGAGCAGCTCACCCCCGCCGATGCTGGGGGGTGTGCTGAGACCGGCATGTGGGCTGTGGCGAGCCGGGGTTCCGTCTCCCCGAGGGCCCACGGGTGCTCCCGTTCGGCTCCCAGCCTCGGAACCAGTGAAAAGCTGGAGGTTGCCCATAGTGGAGAGTTGGTTCTTCCTGGGTTTTGTTTATTTGCTTTCAGAATAACCTTACTGTGGAACTTTGGGGATGGGTGGCTTTTTGGAAAGACAACAAACAAACAAACAAACACACACACCCCCACACCCACACACACCCCCACACCCACACACCCCCCCCCACACACACACACACACCCTTCCCAGAGACAAGGCTCTCTCTCAAGGAAGAACTGGGATTATTTGCTGGTGCTCATGTGCTGACTGGCTGAGAGGAAAGCTTGTTAAAGGATTTTTCCCGAGTTCCTCTAGCTCTCCTCATTACCCCTATTTGATGCGGGCAGGTCTGGTATGAAGACAAATGTACCTTCAGTGCTTAGGAAGTGCCAGTATCTACTGAAATAATGAATTAAATTACTGCCATGAAGCTTGTTTCACCTTGTGATGTGCATGTTTAATTATTTGACAGCTTTTGATAGAAAGTACAACATTTAAGTGTCAGTATATTCATAGCATATGGTTCAATGAACTGATCTTTATGTATTTATGCCTTATAAATGGCTTTGAATGCACATCTAACAAGGGACTGTATTAGGCATAATAGGATAGGTACAGCAAAAAGGAGAATGTTTCAATTGGCATCTAAAAGGCATCAGTTTCTATATGGGATGACAGTGTGAAAGTGCCTCTTAGAATAACCCACGGAAAATGCAAGAGATGAGTTAAATGTGAACCCAGGAGGAAGGTCTTGAAGATTGTGCTTGCAGCAAAAATCTGATCAATGGAGAACAGAAAGCGAAACAATGGTAAAGCCTACCAGCTAAGTAGGTCACCAGTTAACAAGACAGTGACTCACGCAGAGAGGGAGAATTTAATTTTTAAACACCAAATCCTGAGTTTGCTTGAAAGAAAATGTATATATATATTTAGTAGCTGGTCAAATAAGATAAAAATATGTTATATTATTTCATTCTACTGTTTGCAATTTTTATTATATTTACTTATACAATGATTTATTAACTTTTAACATTCAAGTCTTGATTATATATAAATTCTTTGTGTTGCTGTTGTTTCTTCGTACTCAGCTCAGGGCTCACATGACTGAACACCGGTAGTTGATCCAGGTGGTGCAGTGATACTCACTCTTCCAATTTAAATCGCTTAGTATGCGAGCGACTGTGTGACCCTGAGAAGAAATGCATTGTTTTTCTGTTAGTGTTGGTCTGTATCATTCTTTGGATGCTGGACTAAAATTCCTGGGAGAATGGACTGGTCTGTGTTGTCTGCAGATGGATTCAAGTTCTTTGTGTCCTATCTATTCACAGATACAAAAATATATGTGTATGAAAAGCATGATCTACAAAACCATTGATGTATTGCCAGAAAAAGTGGCTGCCCTATCAATTCAATTGGTATATCCTTTATGTAGCTTGAAGGATGTACAAAGCATAACCAAGGTGACATAATTCAGATCAATGCTCTTCTAACATACTTGTTATATACGAACAGTCAATATTTTAATGCCTTTTCTCCAAGAACAGCTCTGTGTTCACTCAAACCCCATTGAAAATCTTTCTGCGGTTACAATTAGTGTTTTATCTTATTGATTAATGGAGAAAGATCTATGAGGCATATCTTAAAATCATCTAGCAATAAAGCACTGTGTAATGATAGTGTCTTTGTAATATTTTTAATAATGACACAAAGAACTTATTCTTCCTTCTCAGATGTCAACACTGGATTTATGTTAATGAGAGGGAAATTCACTGGGGACTCACCTGGCCACAGTCCGCACTTCTGGTAGTCCCGAACCCGGATGGCTGAGCTGGTTGCAACTCAGGGTTAGTCATGGGAGGAAGTGCTTCATAACGACGATAAACCACTAATAAATGCTATTAGCCCCACTGTCGTCTTTTATCTGCTACACAATTGTGTGTTAGTGGAAAGATCTCATCCAATTTTCATGCCTGCATCTTTTTTCACGGAGCAATTTTTTTCTGTAGTGTTTTTAGTTGCTACATCTGCTGGCTGGGGCCTGACTGTGCATGGAAACGGCCCCTCAGTCTGAAGGGCTGGAGATGAGCAGGCGGGAAGGGAAGTGATTGTCCCCACAACCCAGGGCAGAACAGCCCAGTGCCCGTTTGTCAGGGTGCGCTCTTTTAAAACTAAGTGCATTAAATGGAGGATGCTCTTCTTTTGGTCTACGGAAGGATGTATCTTGTTATTTTTTGGTCCCAAGCTGAGCCAAGTTAAGCCTACATCATCCCCTCTTAAACAGAATATAAAACGTCCACGTGAAGCTATGCACGGACTTAATCGGAATAGCTCTTCCGAGCTGTTGAATTCTAAATTGCAGCCAGCGACTAAAGGTGAAATTCTTGCTATTGTACTTAGTCTTCTGCATTATCCAGACCAACTCGTTCTCATGAGGTTTTTAAAAGCATCCTTGAGAGATGAGCTCAAATTCTAGACAGTGAGAGGAATTCAACTGGCAGTAAAATGTTTTATGTCTGGAAAGCATTTGAAAAGAGAGATGTGAACCCTCACCACGCTTTGTTAGTGGTTGGCAAGAGAGAGGTATCTGAAGAAATCCTTCCGCAGGGAAGGAGTGGAACAGGAATCAGGAGAATGTTTTAAACAAAAACAGGGTAAATTTTATGAAAAATTTCAAACAATTTTGCGTGCAAGCAGCTTCTAATTTGCACCTTTCCAATCAAAACCATTTGTCCCGTATTAGCAAATGCATGGGCAGATGCTCTGTCTGTCTTCTTGCACATGGCAATGCCAGACTTCCTGAAATCATGGGTTTCTCTCAGTAGTAAACTCTTGATTGCATTTTCTCCATCGCACCTGCACTACCTGATAGCAGCTACTGCCTGACACCACCGTGGTGGTTTTTCACTTTAGTCTGTCATTTTGCAGGGGGGGCAAAGGCACTGTCTCTTCTCCCGTACACGTGAGACGCAGCTGGGGAGGGCCCCATTTTAACCGGAGGATCATTCCTCCATGGAGCTGTACCTGCCTGCGTCTCCCCTCAGAGATGGTGTTCCTCTGGCCACTGCAGAGGTTCAGACAGGGACTATGGGGGTGGGGGGGGCGGCAGGGTGGCTGTGTTTGCGTTCCCTTCTGGTAGATGTTTTTGCAACTATATGCTTCTAGGCATTGGTCTAAAATAATGAAATGCATATGTATTTTTAGAGATGATGTGAATTTTGGATTAATTAAGAATGTAAGTTCCAGGCTTCTTCTTTAGATGTGAGATCTTATTAATATTTATAAAAAACTATTACATATTAATACATTCATAATACATAAGATGTGTGGCACTATCAGTTTTAATAGATTTTTTTTTTTTTTTGGGACATCATTGTAACTGCAAAGATGTTCTCCTCTGTCCTTCTTAGAGTTGAAAGAGTAATCATATGGATTTATTCTCCCAGTGTTTATACAAGATTTTTTTGAAAAGCCTCCTTTTTAATTACCTTGCCAGTCTATCAATAAAAGGCTGTAGGCAATGTAATTTCAGCTGCAAGTGGTTGTATAAACTGCAATCAGAACACTCAAGGAGCAAAATGGCTGTAGGTATGAATCTGATTGAATCCAATATATGGCACTGATGCTGAAGAATGCGAATGAATGGGCAGCTCGGGCTGCTCTGGAGGTGACCGGGGGAGGTTTGGGAGCCTCCCTGGAAGCCTGGCACGGTTCTGAGAGCGCTGCGGGCGCAGTCCCACACGGCACACCACGATGGGAGGGCTTGGCTGTGGCCTCGCCACCTCCGTGCCCATGGACAGACCTGCTAAGGGGCTGCTCTGGCTCAGCTGTAAGCGTGGGCAGGGGCTGCTCCGGTGCCTGGTGCGCACCACAGAGCGTGGACCGTGGCATAGGAGGGGTGTCCAGCTGATAACTCACCTTCCTGCGTACCAGAAATTACTTTAGACTCGTTAGCTGGAACTGAGTCACACTTTCATGGTGGAAAAAGAAGCTTCTATTTTATTTTTTTTTTTTCCTTCAGAAAGTGTCTGCTTTAAAAAATAAGGCAACTAAGGTCTGGGCTTCTTGTATCACGGTTTCCGTGCACGTTCGTACCGGTGTTTGGCGAAACTTTGCCAAGCTCCTTCCTCTGCAGTAATTAGGATTCCATATTTTTTTTGAAATCTTTTTAGCATTCCTCATTTCAAAGTTAATTTGCTTTCAGAACAACCCAATTAGAGGTGAATCACTCTATATATGTGCAATTCTGCACTAATTGCTTTATTTGATCATTTTTTATTTATAAGGTAAATGCCTTATTTTCTTTAGAAGGGAGCTATCATTGCCTCCCACCTATTGCATCTCAGGGTCTTTTCCATTTTGTGGTTGGCTATTAGCAATAAAGAATAATGTTATTACACGGTTGTTCAGAGAATTATGCAATTTGCAAAAGAATCACACTAAGGAGCCATCACGTAGTGTTGGAAGGAAGGCCGTGTGAGGGGCTCGGGGGACCCGTGTGGGGGGAGCCCTGCTCGCCCTGTTTGACATCCCAGATGTGGGAGCTCGGGTCCTGCTGCGGGGACCTGCAGGGTCAGAACCCTGGTCCAGGAGATTGAAAAAATAATTCCGTCATTTGAGACTGGTTGTCTGTGGTGCTGTGGGGAGATCTGATATCGCTTCCTGGCCCCAGCAGAGCATAGTGTTCGTGCTAAACTTCAGCTGCACGCAACATCCCATGTCCTGGGCTGAATTATTTTTCCGGGCTGAAATATGTATCTCCCAGTTTCGCAGCCAAGATACATAAATATTTAAGGACCAGCCCCTTTTTTCTGTGTTTTGTTACATGAGTTTAGTATTAATTCTGAATTAGTCTACAGTGGTCTTAAATAAAAATAACTTTAAACTATTTTGCTATTAGCATATGTTGGCAAGAATAAGCATGAAACTGGGCCTGGTTTTCAGTCAGCCTCACAGTGTGAGTGCTCCAGCTCTAAATGTTCACAGCATGTTCTTTAGGCTGTGTTAATATACATCAATTCTCACAGACAAATTAACATTGAACATTTGCAGCCAGAATTTTGATTAGCTGGGTCAGCTGCAGTAATCTTACTGTAAGCGTGATAGCTCTCGACGTGATTTTACCCGAACCTTTCCTCACTTCTGGTTCTCCTTGGAGCGGGTTGTTCTGACATTGCACCCACACCTTTTTTTCCAAATCTATTAAATAAGAAAAGCAGCAAGCATGCTTTAAGTCCAGACCGAGGAATAAAGAAAATCTAAACCTCAGATTTTGAGCAGGGGGGGTAAAAATGAAATGGAGAGCGGGTAAAATGCCAGATTGACTCGTGGAAGTAGCTAATGAGCCAGCTCTGGCAAGAGTCAGATGAATATGCCAAGCCCCACTCATGTGGCATTAAAAATATCTGTTTCCTTAAAAAAGCAGCACAATAAAAGGTGATACCGTGTTTTGAAGCCTGCAGCAAATTTTCATGGGAGAAAAAGAAAGTTCTGGTTTCTACAATTAAATTAATAAATTATTATTAGGGAAGTTTTCTAGTGGTATTTACAACATTGACACTTGAACTTTTGGTTTATTTCAAGGATACTGTAGCCAAAATAATAATATAAAAATTGCTGGTTTGTAACATTTCAAAGTTGCAGCAGCACTATCCATCTCCAGCAGAATCCCATCTGACAAGCCAGCAGCAAGAAAAGAAATTGGCACAAATTCAATTCATTCGGGCTGGAAATAAGATTGAGGAATACCAACACCTTAATTCATTATTATTTTCACTATGTGAATTGTAATCTTGTCATTATCCTTTCTGCCATCCTTAAGATAATTCTGTTCTCTGGGCAGTTTCAAATATTTCTTGCCGGGTAGGAATGCTGGAAATATATGTTAGATATCAGCACGCCGAGCACTGCACGATAATTACAGGGGACACAAGATCTCATTTAAGAACCCGGGGAGCACCTGTATAACCAGGGAAGGTGCTGTGCTTGTTATGCTACATGGCAACTACTAATGTTGTTGTTATACAGGTGTGTATTAGATTAAGCTGTTTGCTCATTCCATTATGCATTTCCCTGGTAATCATAACTACAGGCACAGAAAGCTCCTGGGATACTGGCAGGCCGTAAGGAAGTATTGAAATGCCCTTCCTTACCACCAGCTGGGTTTGAAATAAGAAGCTTTTGTGAGTAATTGCCAAACCCACTGGACCAAACAGCCAAACGGTGAGACCCCTGAGCCTGCGGAACAGGGAAAGCTCGAGAAACACCCTGGAAACTTTTGTTCTTTTGGCCTCGATCCAGCAAAGCGGCGTGTGTTTAACTGGAGAGGCTGGTTCAGAGTCCCAGCCGCGGGGACTGAAAGCCAGGCCCGTTCCCGTCGCTGTTCAGTGCCAGGGGACTGCGGGCCCTGGGCAAGGAGCGGGTTTTGTTAAGCAGAGGGGGTGGTTGTGTTAGAGATGGCTGGAAAAGGAGATGCTGGGGAAAACGACCTGCTCTGCACTGCCAGCTCCTTGCTGGGCAGGGCAGGCAGGCCGGGAGCAGCCCCAGCCCGCAGAAACAGATAAAACCTTCTTTCTTCGAGGGCCAAACAGTGTCAAAGGCCGAGTGCTCCTGCAGCGTGGGGCAGGTGTTTCAGCAGTGGGGTGGAAGGGCAGCTGCTGCGCGATGGGCTCTGTGCTCCAGCTCTGCCGTGGCCCGTTGGCTGAGCCTGGTCCCCTTCCTACCCTCCCTCGTGGCTGGGAGAAAGCAGTCGGGGGAGCGGAGCGTGGGTGGGCAGCGCTGCCGGGGCGGCACTGGGGGCAGGTACCTGTCTGTCCCTGCCGTCATCGCACCTGACAGATTTGTCCCTGCTTAGTAATCAGAGGCGCTGGGCTGAGGCAGGGCTTGACAGGGTGATGAAGAACACATGCTGACGTGTAGGACAAATTGCTCTTGCAAAGCTGTGATAATAGACTGTAACGCAGAGTGAAAATAAAACAAACACCACCTGGAAGGTGCAGGCAGGGTGGGGGGCCCTGCAGCCCTGGGCTGAGACCCTGCCGGGGCAGCTCCTGTGGCTGCCCTGGGTCTCCACCAATTGCCAGGCCCTGGCAAACAAGAAACTCCTGCATCTCGCTGGCTATAAAAATACACGATGGGGGATATCTGTAAGAGCATCAATCTTCATGAGTGAGGAGAGGATGGAGTAGGGGAGTCACAAGTGAGTTATCCTGTCACTCCTGACAAATGAAGATAAATTGTGTGACACTGGCTATTTATTTATACACTTTGCTGGGTATGCATATGGGTATGAGCAGGAGGAAGAACGTTATGTCACAGATGTAACTGTGTGCTATAAAAACCTTTTGTAAGGGTGAGTTTTGGGTGGTTATTCATAGAATCATAGAATTGTCAGGGTTGGAAGGGACCTTAAGGATCATCTAGTTCCAACCCCCTGCCCTGGGCAGGGACACCTCCCACTAGATCAGGTTGCTCAGAGCCCCATCCAGCCTGGCCTTAAAAACTTCCAGGAATGGGGCTCCCACCACCTCTCTGGGCAACCTGTTCCAGCGTCTCACCACCCTCATGGTGAAGAACTTCTTCCTAATGTCCATTCTGAATCGACCCATCTCTAGTTTTAATCCATTCCCTCTAGTCCTGCCATTACCCGATATCCTAAAAAGTCCCTCCCCAGCTTTCTTGTAGGCCCCCTTAAAACATGTGGTCAAAACAGTTGATGACTCGTCTCCACAGAAAGCTTCAGATGGTGAATTTCTCATCAGTGGGTGAGGGAGGGCAGTGGCTAAATCAAGCCCTGTAGCTGCAGTGACATTTTTGATTCCACGGGGGAACCTCGTGCTGGTCAGCAGGGCAGCATGGCAGCTCTGTGCCCTCCTGTGAGCATGGAGTGCGCAACTGTTAGGGGAAGTTACAAACTTCTTTTCTACAAGAAAACCTATAAACAGGGGATGGACCAGTCCCCCATCTTTGAAAAACAAACAGTGAGTGAAAAATGTGTGGCATATTGTAGAAATAACTGCTTTTTGTTTGTTAATCAGATTGCATGCTTACTTCTTTCTATTGGTTTGCAATTAACTGGCCCCTGGGCAGGGGCAAGGTAGTATTTGTGAACACTGCAGGAATGTGCAGAACTTGACACCTTCTGGTGCACAGATACTCTGCCTGGTGGCCCAATACATCACTTGTATGTGGAAATGAGTGGGTGGGAGAAGCTCTTTTTGAATGGATGTTGTACTTGCACGTGTCAGGAGGGGACTTCTGAACACAGAAGGAGCAGCGGTCCCGCTGGGGACAGGCTCCGGGGAGGAGCGGTGTCTCTGTCAGAGGAGCTCAGTGTGCCCAGGGATGAGGAGGAGGGCTGATGGCCAAGTTGTTTGGCGTGCTCTGCCCGGGATTGCACTTTCCGTCTCGTGCTGTGGTTCGTGACACAATAGACATTCTCTGCTGGGACTGGCTGGGATGCTTTATAAAAATATTTCTAAGCAGAGGGGAGTTGGTTAGGGAAAAAATCCTCAGAGTTGTGCTGGATCTGTGTTCTCATCAGAAATAAATTGACAGAGTTAAACTCCTGTTGTCTCACATCTGAGCAAGAAGCAGCTCCTTTTCTGCAGATTGCTGTCTCAGAAGGAATTGTAGATGCAAGTAACAACACTTGTCTCATATCCTGATTGTTTTCAGCAGCTGACTAGCTAGAGTATAAGCACCCATTAAAAATGAATGTCTGCATTAGCTGGTGACGAGTTTTGAAAACTGAGGCCATAGCATTTTGAAATGTTTTATCTCTACAATGGCTGTGTTAGAGCTTGGTCAGCCCTGGGGCCGTGTCAGGAGAGCTGATGAACCTGATGCGGTAGTGTCCGCTCTGCAGCATCAGCTCTGTTAGGCTGGGGTTAGGACACCCTCAGCTGTGGGGTGTCCTTGTAGCCCATGAGCATGGCCAGATTCTGCGCTCTTCCCACGCTGGAATGGTGCAGCCAGCTTCGGAGAGCAGCACCCACCACAAACAAGCTGTGGCCATGTCACATTAGAGGGGATGTGCCCTGCAGAGCTAATACTCCCAGGAAGCATCCTTGCCTTGTCTGGAGCATTGACACTTAAACTGCATCCTCCCCTAATCAGCATTTTCAAAGGCCAGCTGGCCCCTGATCTGTCTGCCGTGCCCAGGTTTCAGTCTTTGTCACACCAGGTGATTCCTGGAGTTGCCCTGTGGGTGTGGCGATGGACTCCTGTCCTTGCAGATGGAAGGAACCATCAGTCCCTCTGGGGCGCTCCGCCCTTCCAAGGCTCTGACCCAAGCCTATGGATCGCGCCTACCTTGTACCAAGGTGCTCCTTGGTACCACGAGGAGCCGGCAGCACGTGCTGCCTGGAGCGCTGGAAGCGTTTTAACTGTTGGTGGCACTCTGTTTTCACTTGTAAGTCACTGCTCTTTTAGTGGCGGTCGCTGTTGGTAACCTGCTTCTCTGGCTGCCATGGGACCACGCGTGACCCGCGGGCACTGAGCGTGCCGAGTCTGAGCGGTGGTACAGTGGCATCGCAGCTCTTGTGTCACCCCCGGCCTGTCTGGGAGCACATGATGCTCCCAGCTGCTCCCGTCAGCAACACCAACTTGGGGGTTGGTTTTTGCTCCTCTCTGGTGAGGGAGTCCCGGACGGGTCCCACAGGCTGAGGCCAGGTCTGCGCACGGCGTTGCAGGGTGGGCAGCCTCCTCGGACTGTGAGCAGGAGAGAGCTCTGAGACTCTGGAGAGGAACTTAAAAACTGATGTAAAATGCCACTGCTGCCACAGCCCGCCTGTGGGATGTTAGGCAGATCTTTAATTATTCCGATGAAAAATCACCTGTCCATCAAACGAAATGAGACCAAACAATAATAAGCCTTACTTTGTTGAATTTGCTATTTAAATAATTTTTTTCTTAAGTCACATTTTGGATAGAAAACATAGTATAATAGATGGCTTCCCATGAAAATTTGTATCTTCTCTAAAATGTAATGAAAATATTTCCCCCCCAACTCTCCTTAGTCTCTTTGTGGCTCAGTTACAGTGTACGTATGGTCCCATGTAGCGTCTGAAAATTCTCAGCTTCCTCGGTCAAGCAAAATACAAAACTTAGAGCTGATATCATCACTGTCAATGAAGAAATTGAAATAAAATGAAAATAAAGGTATTTGAACTGCCAGATAATATTAATGGAGAACAAATGGGTGTAAACAGTCCAAGAGTAATTTTAGATGAAAAATGAGAAAGAAAAATCAGCCTGTCAGGAGACAGAACCTGAAACAGCCTTCCAAAAGAAATACAGGGGAATAAAAAAAAAAAGCATCAGCAATTATCAAGTGTATCTTCACTTTATACATTACATGTCAGGATTATGTGGCAGGTCTGAAAGAGATCACAGGAGACTTTTTCTAGCTGATGCTTTCTGGGGTGGATCTCTTTGCTTTCCTGAAGCCCACAGCACTATGAAGATTGAAATCTGTAATTTTGAGAAATCTGTATTGTTGGAAGAAAGCACTGATAGAGTGGAATGCCTGATGTTTTGCAGTGTTTGCAGGACATGTCTTATCGAGGGTGCTATAAAGATGCAGGGCGTATGGGCCTGGGGAGCATCATGCACTTTGCATTATGCATCTCTATAGATGCAAATTTATTTTCAAATTAACCCTCAGCTCAGTGGAGTCCCACTAATCCTTTTACAAAGGCATGAACTGCTAATCCAAGTCCTGCACTGGGCTTGCTGCTGTTTGAGGGCTACCTAGATTAGTTTTCATGTTTAAAATGGAATTTGTATTATTTCTATTAAGAGCGCAGTTTAAGTTGGGGGTGACTTTTTGCCACTCTGGAGAGGCTTCCTGGGACAGAGCTAGTATGAAATCTTGCTTCTAAGTTGCTTCCTAAAAACGAAAGCTGTAGCAGGTGAGTTATCGCGTCCTTCAGTTTCCGGGGATGTGGATTCCAGATGGCTTCTGCTTATGGAGCAGTAAAAAGGTGTTATGCTAATACAGTGTCATGACTTTTGCCTGCGGCAGATAGTGCAAATGTGGATCCAAGTAAGGGAGAGAGAGTGGGGTGGTACGGGCCTGGAATGGCTAACAAGTGACACGGCGGGGAGGCACGCATGGAGCCTGGGCTGTGTCTGATGGTTATCAATATGTTGATAAACTGTTATCACTAAATTATCCTCACAAGCTGCACATCAGTCGGGTATGAAATCCATTACTGTCTGTCATACCGCTTGGCTAATGGAAGGAAGCCCCGTTTTCTCCATTAGATTTTGGTTGGATTCCTTTATCTGCCCATTACTTCTCCTGTAACTCCTTCTAATGGAATCAGACTAACACAAAATGACAAAGAATCAGGAAAAATGGCACTGAAATCGGGGGAGCTGTAAAAGCCTGTATTGCCTCACTTGGCCTTGTTAAAGGAACGTGAAGTCTGAATTAGTTTAAAGATTTGTGCGCTCAGTGACTGATTCCATGAACTGGTTTCTTTTGCTTAAAGAAAAAAGAAAGTAATTTTTGTTTTGCAATAAATTCAGTATACAAATGTCACGACACAGAAAAATAGTTAGTGTGATTAGTGCAATAGCTTCCCTGATCCCTTTGTCTTTATAAAACGCACACGGCATGGCTGCCTTATAATTTACCATTGTTTCATTAATTTTATCCCGCTGTTCTTCCAGCAATCGTTCCTATCAAAAGAAGGGATTTGTGATTCAAACCAGCCAGCCAAAAACCAAAACCAGTTTGCAAACAACCGAATAGAAACATTAATAAGCAAAAAATTAAGTCACAGCCTGGGTGTGCCTGCAGTCTCCCCAGTCCTGCGGTTTGGGGCGCCGTGTCCCCACGTGCTGTCAGGGCTTCTGCGCCCGCGTCACCCCGGGCGCTGCGGTGGCCAGAGCTGCCATGGGTGCAGGAGCTGGGGCTGGGCAGCGCAGGGGCCAAGCGAGCCGGGCCTCGGGGATGTTTCCTTTGAGCCGCTGCCGACTGCTGTCAGAGGCTTGAAATCCTGCCATGCTGCAGGAGTTTCACGCGGGGTGCGGTGCCAGGCAGCGCTGATTACAGATGTTCACAAGCACTTAACATTAGCCGCAGGAGCCGGGGCTGCCGCCCGAAGGAGGCACTGATCTCTGAGCGTTGGGGAAGGAAGGAGGCTCAGCCGCGAGGGCTTGCTGCACGGCCCAGCCTTCCCCGGCTGCTGGCTAATAGCACCAAGGAAGAAATGCACTGCAGGCAGCGCACGCCCTGCCGGCTTATATCTCAGCAGCGGCAGAGCCTTTGATTTACTGTGAGTAATACATAAAGGGTCTCATAAGAAATGGTTAAGGAATACTGCCTTCGGGTAAGAGCAGGGGAAGGAGCCCTGCTGTCTGGTTAACAAAAGTACTGCCTCTCCTGGCAGTCATTGCCTCTGTTAGAGCTGAGTATTTTTCTAACGTTTCTGGCTGGGGTTTTTAAAGATTTAGCACTTTTTTTTATTATTATTTTTTTAATATTCCATGGACATATGGGATGAGACCAGGCTGTATAATTTTCTTCCCGCTCCCTGTGTGCAGTCACTGAATTCGTCTTAATTTCCTGCACCAGTGCCCATGGACTGGGAGCTGGCGTCTGCCACCTGTGAAGTCAATGGCGCTGTTCACAGGCTCAGGTGATTAAAACGGTCGGACTCCAGCTAGGCACAGAAAAGTCCATTTTCTCATGTATGTTCTCAGTATAGTGCAGCAAAAAGATACGGGATTGTGGATTGCTGCAGAGGGCTGGAGAATGCCTTCAGATGCCATCACCATTTTGGTCTGCAAGCACGTGAAGAGGCGGCAAAGCAGAGCCCCATAGGGCAGGTGTCAGAGAACAGACCGGCCAGTTGATGTCTGTCCGTGCCAGAGCTGGCTGCAGGGGCTGCTCCAAACTGCCTTGGGTTCACGCTGCTCAGCTGTGTAAATGAAGCCTTTAAGTCCTGGTTTACTGCCGTATTCATCACTTTATTGCAGCAGATGAAATCTGTGAAGCCCAAGGGTACTTGGATCCTCCCAAACCCCAGGCCGTTAATCGAGGCTTCCTTGTCCCCGTCCTTCCCTGCTCCAGCACTGCTTTCTCTTCTCCAAGTGCCTACTGCTGTCCTTGCACGCTCTCTGTCCTCCGGCACTTCCTGCAGGCTGCAGGTTTCTTGATGATGATAGTTTCGTTCTGTTTCTAGTTTTCACTCCTAGTCTGTTTCGTGTTTGCAGAAAAAAACAGAGAGAAAAGGGCTTGGCCAAATCCCAAAGAAAATCAGATGTGAGAGGAGTGCTTCGTTTCCATGCTGCAGTGCTGACCATAGGAGTTTTTCTTGTGCTCTCATTGATACACACTTCTGACTTCAATGTCTAAAGTTTGTCTACATGCTGGTTCTGAACTGATTGCTTTTTCTCTTGCGAATCTCTAACAAGCTCTTTCTTCCTTAGCAAAAATGTAATTCTGATCAAAGTTCCTTTCGTTCACACTTGATCAGAGGGAAAAAAAGCCCACCCTGACAAATGACGGTAGCAGGCTAGGGCTGGAGGGAGGAAGAACATTTCCTATTCCCATTGAAGGACAATCTCTTCTTCAGTCTTCATCCTCGGGCTGCTTCTGCACTGAGCAGAGTCCTTTGGTGTGTCTGGGCCCCTGGGGACTGAGCCTCTGTCTCCTGAGAAGTGTTCAAATTTAATAGAAATAAATAAAGTAAATGAAGAGTGTTTCATGGGCAATTGAAGGGTCAGCACAGATCACGCCATATCATTTGCTGTTCTTCAAACATCCATTTCTGGCTGCTTGTTTATCCCCAGACAAGCCACAAGCGCATTAGTGCGCTCTCTTCCTCTTTTTCCTTTTCCCCACCTCCAGCCGCTCCCGCAAGGCCCTGGATTGTCACTGCTGTAACCAGTTGTACACTCTCTCCTGCTGCAGATATTAATTTTTTGTTTATAGAAAAATCTATAAGGTTTGAGTTATCAAAAGCTGTGTGCACTAGTGGGAAAGACACAAAATCAATGCTGAAATATTGCCTTATTTAATGGCTGCTGTAAATAGCTCTGTTATGATTCTTTAGTAGAGGTAAATTATGAAAGCACAAGAGAGGTCAGTTGAACGTACTTGTTTGCAGCCTGCTCCCCAGCAAGCCCATCCAGCTTACCTCGCGCCATTAGGCATTAGCTGACAGGAGTTTGGGATATCTTAGTTCCTGGGTCTGCCATCACTCACGTGAGAAAACAAGGAAGAGCAGGGGCTGATCCTGCTGGGCTCTCAGTGCTTTGCTCTGTGTTTTTCGGTGCTTCCTGCTGCTGGAGGAGCCAAGCCGCGTCCCCTCCTGCGGGGATGCTGCCAGTGCCGGCCGTGCTGGTGGCTGTGGTCCTCTCTCGGGACCTCGCTGGAGCAGAGGAACCGCGGCACAGCCCTCCCGCCGTGCCGGCAGCGCGGCCCTGGGAAGGAATTTCATCTCATCTTTCTTCTCACTTTCTCCTTTTTCAAGGCATGTTTTCGGAAACATCATTGAGGCTTATAAATGAGGCTTTAAAAAGGTTTTAAATACCTATCATTTTTAATGGTTTATTTCTGTGTCATTGAATGTAATTATTTCCAGTAGAAGTTCTTTCTAGAATATATTTGGGTACTTTGGAAAACACTGGCATTTCCCCCACGTTCCTGGAAAGCCAAGTCCTGAGTTGGGGTTACTGTGGTAACCCAGCTGTGTTTCCACCAGCAACAAGAATCACTATGGATGAGAAAAAAAAATAGCATTGTAGGATGCCTTTCTTGAAAGTCACAAGGAATTAGGAAATCCTGCTTTGCATAACTCCTTGAAGGTCAGACGGGCTCACTCTGCGAGCGGCATTACTCAGTCCAATCACATGCGCAAACTCCAGCGTCTGAAGGGCTCACGAAAGCTGAAAAGAGTTTTCCCTGAAGTACTGCTGTAGCCAGTCGGATAGCGCCTGCATCGCCTCCGTCAATATTTAACTCCGGGTCAATACAGCTTGATGTTTGGCTTAACGGAACTTAATATCTGCCTAATGTCAGCAAAGTTCTTGCAACTGCACCGGTCGCTGCCTGGTGTCTGTGGGGAAGGGGTTTCTGGGCTGAGGAGCTGCAGAGCGGTGGGGCCTCGCTGCTGCTCGGGTGGTGAGGAGGAGCCACAGCTCCCCTTGCTCGCAGGCGAGGGCTGTGCGAGCGACTCCGGCTCTGATTCACCCCAGCTGACTGGGATGTGAACATGGCTTACTGGGGCTGTGCTGGTAAGAGCGAGCTGAATATCAGAGGGACGTGCCTGTCGCTGGCACACGGGACTGATTGACTAGGCAGGGCTGCACCGTGCATTAGCAGCAACTTCTCGAGTCATCCTCCTCTGCCACCTGTCTGTACAGGTGGCAGGGACTCATCAGCTCTAATGGGCACTAAAGTACAGAATTGAGGTCCTCTGGTTCCTGTCAATGTGCTTCACGTTGGGTGAAGGGGTGCTTCACCTGGGGAGGAATAACCCCATTCACCAGGACAGGTTGGGGGCTGACCTACTGGGGAGCAGCTCGGTGGAAAGAGACCTGGGAGTCCTGGTGGACAACAGGATGCCCATGAGCCAGCAATGTGCCCTTGTGGCCAAGAAGGCCAATGGCATCCTGGGGGGCATCAAGAAGAGTGTGGCCAGCAGGTGGAGGGAGGTCATCCTCCCCCTCTGCTCTGCCTTGGTGAGGCCACACCTCGAGTACTGTGTCCAGTTCTGGGCTCCCCAGCTCAAGGAGGACAGGGAACTGCTGGAGAGGGGACAGCAAAGGGCTACCAAGATGATGAGGGGACTGGAACATTTCTCTTATGAAGAAAGGCCGAGGGATTTGGGTCTCTTTAGTTTAGAAAAAAGATGACTGACGGGGGATCTTATCAACACTTATAAATACTGAAAGGGGGGGTGTCAGGAGGATGGGGCCAGGCTCTTTTCAGTGGTGCCCAGTGACAGGACAAGAGGTAACAGGCACAAACTTGAGCACAGGAAGTTCCACCTCAACATGAGGAGGAACTTCTTCCCTGTGAGGGTGGCAGAGCCCTGGCCCAGGCTGCCCAGAGAGGTGGGGGAGTCTCCGTCTCTGGAGACATCCCAAACCCGCCTGGACGCGTCCCTGTGCCACCTGCTCTGGGTGACCCTGCTCTGGCAGGGGGTTGGACAGGTGATCTCCAGAGGTGCCTTCCAACCCTATGATTCTAACATCTACAGTGGGGTGGTGCTGCTGTTTTTTGTTGTCTGTCTTGTTTTGTTCTCCTGAGGATTCCCCTGCGGTGCTGCAGGGAGGCTGATGGGAGGTGTGGGCAGTGCAGCGAGAGCAGGCATCGCTGCTGCCAGCTCCATCCTCCCCTCCAGCTCGACGCCTTTCCTTCCTCCCTGCAGACTGTTTCTTTGGGCAGCAGTTAGCCAGTGAAAGTGTTTTCTTTTTATTATGGTTTTAATATTCATGACACATGCAAATTAGAAAAAAAGGTAATTTTCCCAATTAACACTAAATAGGTTTTTCTCACACATCTTGAGTAATTTGATGCTTCTGCTTATCTCATAAAAAGTTTCCTAGTGGAACTGCCTCAGACTCGGTGTTCATACAAGAGCCTGCTGAGCTTCTGTAATTAAGCTGTGATTAGCCAGCTATAAATACATGGTTTTGAATACAGCATTGCACTCTCAGGGCAACTGGAGATAATAAAGTGATCAGATCAGTGCACACCTAAGGTACGTCAGTAGTGGTGAGACAGAGCTTTCCCCGCTCTGGGCAGGTCAGTTGCCGTGGTTCGGCTCCCAGACTCTCTCCAAGCCGTGGTCAGAGCTGGGCCGATGCCGTTAGTGCTGGGAACAGTCCCCGTGGCTGCGGTCCCCATGCTCATGGCTCTGCAGGCAGGTGTGAGGGTCCCCGCCCGTGTTGTGCCCTATGGAATACCCTCTCTGCTCAGGTCTTCCGACAGAGCAGTTAACTCAACCTAAAAATGCCTTTTCTTTAGGATGACTGGCTCCTTTAACAGCTGGGTGTCCCTGGCTGCGGGCTCTCAGGGCAGCAGGGCTCAGATGGAGCTCTGGCAGAGGGGCAGCAGCAGGCAGTGCAGAAACTGCCCATCCCTGGGAGCTCTGTGGGTATGTGCCTGTGCTGGGAACACGAGGGCTCAGTCTGGATGCCCACAGCTGGTTTCTGTCATCAGATGTCTGGGAAGATCGCTTCCACTGGGCGCTTGGTCTCACCCTTTGTATTTGAGAGCAGTGGGAGAGCGGTGGTAAATTCGCTGTGTGGCCCGCTCTGCTCCCCCTTCCCCCTGTGACTGGGGCTCTAGAGGTGTGTGATGGGGGTCCAACAAGCCAGATGCTCCTTTCCACCCAGAACAGAGCACATCTCCCTGCCTTGAAACCACAGGCCACAAGGTTGTGTTCATTCAGCCAGAGACATGATGTATCTTGTGGCCTCTGGGCCCAACTGCAGCTGTTTGTAATGTCAGGGAGCTGCTCTGAAATGAATTACAGCTGATATTTCATCACACACATTATTCGGCTAAAGAATAAACTGAGGGAAGCCAGGACTATTCAGTGAAGAAAGCAAGCTGACAGTTCTTGAATAAATGATTCATTATTCACTCAGCTCTGGCCGTTTAGTGCACTTGCCCTGACTCCTGAACAAAAGTTAGCTCGTTTCAAACCCTGATGCATTTCCATTTCTCTGCTGCGACCCAACGTGACAGATGAAATGTTCGTGAACACACTTATCTTTCAAATTAGAAGTTCTGTCAAATCTGATTCTGTGAACCACTTGCAGAAAATTCGTATCAGCTGCTAATTTTCATCCCCTTACATCTCAAATACCATTTGTGAGCTTTCTAACTCAATGTTATTTCAGTTTTAAAAGCACTCCAGGAAAAACAACGTAGCATTATTTGGCAAAAGAGGCAGTTGTCTAAACCACTGTCAGAACAAGCACTTTCTTTTTAACAGCCTCTTTCTTCCCTGTTACAGCTCCTACCGGGGCTTGTTACTGCCTTGGCCCCTTTGGGCCAGGCACTGGAGAAACAATGTGCACAAAATCCTGATGTCCCTGAGACGAATGGGAGCTCGGTGGTTGCCTTTGGGTGTAGCTGGATGGCTCCACTTGGGCCAGTTGAAGGCAGGTGCCCCTTCAGCGTGTCAGAGGATGAAATCCATGGATGAAGGCAAGCGCTGATTCCCCGTGTGCGAGCCCCAGAGGGGAGCTGCAGCTCAGAGGCAGGCTGCCATGCTGGAAACTG
Source organism: Dromas ardeola (assembly GCA_013398915.1). Taxonomy (NCBI): domain Eukaryota; kingdom Metazoa; phylum Chordata; class Aves; order Charadriiformes; family Dromadidae; genus Dromas; species Dromas ardeola. Next base: position 307,842 of record VYZM01017784.1, read on the forward strand.
TTTGCTTCGTACTGGGAGAAATGTCTGCCTGTTGTTCTATGACACACGCATACCAAGCCAAGTCCCTACTGTTGAGCTGAAGGCAGTTTTTAAGGGCTGGGGGAGTGTCATGGCTTTTGTAGAGTTTGATATACTGTCATGGAAACGTTCCAGTGGATGTGAATGAGGAAGCAAATGAGGAGATGTGAAACTTCAGAAGATTGTGCAAGAGCAAAGAGTTGCATGAAAAGAGTTACGGCACCAGAGAGGGGACGGCAGAGCCCACACCTGGGTAGAGGGGAAAGAAACAGAGGTGGAAGAGAAAACAATGAAAAGATTCATGCAAGATCACAACTTGACAAAATATCCAAGGAAAGAAGATGACCGTAAATGAAATTCAGAGAAAGGAAAAGAAAGATGCAGGAGTGGGTCTGCACTCTGGACTCTGTGCTGTGCAGGCAAATGTGGCACGTTCCACGCCAGTCCCTAAGAATTAGTGAAAATACCAGTGAACAATTAGATCCAAGCTGCCAGGAGGAAACTTCACCCGGAGGGTTGTGAATGCATCCCACGTCATTGCCACAACGCTGCTTGCTGTTCTAGCCTCAGGCAGTGTTAGAATAACCACAGAGAGCACTAGCAAGTGTTAGCTTTGGTTTGAGTTGTTTCGCACAAAGAACTCTGTCCATGTGCGTGCTTATTCAGACTGGGAGGAAACATACAGTATGGATGGAAAACTTTTCTTTCATTGCTGATTTCTCCATCTGTTTTCTATCTTTGCTTTGTTCGCTTGCAGAACTGCGTGGGTGCTTGTCGGAAGAAAGGGCGTTCCAGAGCCGTTGCACAGCTTTTCTTGGTAAACAGGATTTGATAGTCACTTCAAGTGGGGCTTTTGCAGTAATTCTCGCGTTTCATTCCTTTATGCTCTGCCAATCCAGCTGAGTCCTGCTGCTCCTCTTTGTCCCTCTGCTATTCCAGTCCAACCCTGCCCCCCACGTGAATGCACAGAGAAGTATTTTTTCCAATTTAAAGCCGAGCAATTTTTATTTGTAGCTGTAAGTGGGTCCATTAGTGCTGGTCAGAGGAAAGCTGAAGAACATTTGGTAGATAATTGGGCTTGGGTCCATCAGAAGGTCTTGATGTGGAGCCTGCTGCACTATGTGCTGGTAAAACATCTGTGTAAATAGCTCTGCAGCTGAGGTTTCATTAGAACTGCCCATCACGACAGTCCTCTTAAAGCTCTAAAAACACGAGGGACTCCTCTGTGTCTACCCAAAATAGCAAGCTCTCCACTTAGCGAGCCCTGTACTAAACCTGGGGTCGTCTCATTTAAATGTTCCCGGCTGTAGGCATGACCTGAGATTCTTTGTTGTAGTGTGCTGAGCTATCAAAGCCTCACTCTTCATAGCGTCTCATTAGTCTTGGAAGAGGTGAGGCTGGGGATGGCATCCAGCTGTGTCCCTGAGCCGAGTATATAATTTTCCAGTCACATCTGGAAAGGGGGAGATATGTAATTGGATGCAAATGGTCATCTGTCAGAGTGAAAAATGTCTTTTCCAGTAGGATTTTCTTTGAAGAAAAGAGTATACCTTTGGATGAGAGGAGATAATTGTAGTGTTTGTGGAACTGAGCGACAAAGTCAGATGTAATCTCAGACTCTTGCCCTGGCTCTGTTCAAATTCTGTTCATTTTTAGCCTAGCACACACATGCAGTTTTTCTGGGGCACTTCACTGCTGTCTCGTGCAGACCCTGCTTTCCCCACAGGTTTGTCAGCTGCCTGTGCCCGGCTCTGCTGCTCACCCTGCTGCTCTCAGCTCCTGCCGGCTGTGCCTTGGGGTGCTTCTGCACCTTGGTATTTGTTCAGGGCCTAATGCTCACTGCAGCTCAGGAATTGCTTCTAGAAACCGCGTACTGTTTATTTAAGTGACTGTCACAGGATCACAACCCTCTTTGAACCAAGAGAATGTAGTCTCTTCAAAACATTTAACACCGAGAGAAGAGGCAAAGCAGAACGCAGCTGATTTAAACCCTTCTGCCTGATGCCTCTCTGCATCTCTTGCGTAGGGCAGACTGAGTTCCTCCCGGATCTCCATCACCAGTCTGTTACAGCCTGGGCATGCCAGACTCCCTTTGATCTTTCAAAGGCATCAGCTCTTGGACAGTCACCCATCAGGCTGGGTTGTTCTTGTTATTTTCCATACAGACAGGGTCCTACTTCATTGTCCATCACCAAATACTGCACGCGATCGTGGTAGTAAGCCTGGGCTGGGGAGGAGAGGCGTGGGGTTCCATCACTGCTGGGCAATCAGTAGCAGGCGTTATTTAAGATTATTGTTGCATCACTATGTTCAAGTCAGAGGACTTGCTGTTTGCTTGCTGAATGTGGGTTGGTGCTGTACAGGATGAATACCAGCCGAGCAGGGAGTTTACAGACATGCAGATTTGTTTTGCGGATCATCATCTGTTCCTTCTGTGTGCCACTTAAACTGCTTGTTGTTATGCAAATCCCGTAATGTATTTATGAGTGCTCTCCAGAGATTTCAAATGGCATCTAATCTGGTTAGTAGATCCATTTTGCAAGAGACATGTGTAACGCATTCAGCTGAAGATGAGATATTGCTATTTTATGCATTTGACTAGAGACAGAAGCTGTTTTATCCCATTCACCAAGCGTTACAATGCTCTTACTGACCTGAAACCCATGTAACTGCCAGGAAGAAGAATAAACACACAAATAAATTTGAACAAGCATGTACGACATATCTAGAGCTCCTGACAGCGTCTGCATCAGAGTCACTGCAAACTGTGAACTCCCCTGTTCTCCTGAATTAAGTGAGGCTGGGTTGAGCCTGTACCTGGCTGAGAAACTGTAGGAGCAATCTCTGGTGCCTCTGTAGATGGCAGTGCTCTTCCCTTCCTGAGCGAATCCATCCTGACGTCTAGGAACCTCTGGAGCCCAGCCGACAGCACAACCCACTCGCTTCTGACCCTGGTATTAGTTTCCAGACTTTGGAGTTTCTCACCAGGGAGTCACATCCAGGCTGTGCTGAAGTGCTGTACGCTTCTGCTGAGCGTCTTTAAGCTATTTCTCTCCATCTGCATAGCTGAGTTTTTTCAGGTTTTTCTTGCCTTTTGCCCAGATCACTGAAACTGCTAAGCCACAGTTACTGGTTGAGCCTGCTATAATCATTATTTTATGGCTTGTTGCATCTTTCCTCTGCTCCCCCATTTCCCCGGCACCGAGTTCAGCGTTGGCTTCAGGCGCCTGCTCTCGCCCCCACTCCCCCTGCAGCTCTTCACTCGGGGCTGGGTCAGGCCCCGCTTCCATTTGGCTCCAGATGCTGGATTTAGTCCAAACAAGGTCACTTGTTTGATTTGCAAACAAACATTAGAGTTTTTCCTGGTACTGTGTGTCACGATTGATAAGATCTTGGTGTAAACAGCTGTAAAGTCATTTCATTGATTTCCTCTGAATTCCCCATTCAAACCTGCCCTGGACAGGACGATGCCATAACGCCTGCAGGAGCACCGGGGCTGCCGGTGCTGTCCCAGTGTGCCCGTGCCCAGTCCCTTCCTGGTGTCCTCCTGTCTCTCTGCTGCCTTGTCCTTGGGCTGCAGGATCTCCAGTAGGAAACGGAGGCATTCTTATCCTGTGTTTGATGAATATAATTATTTTCTTGCAAATAAGTGTTTCTACTTTACTGGCTGAAATGAAAAACTACATGTATCCTCTTGGAACGTTCCGCTGCAAAAGCTTATTTCTAGCCAAAGTGAAAAATTACAACACAGACTTTTTGATCAAATGGCACATTTAGTTTCTGTTATTTGATACAAATGTTTCTGATTTTTTTTTAAATGCTGCATTAGAATTAGATTGAGGGAAATTAACTCAAAACGATCTTACTGAAATAAAAACTGTTAATTTAAAAAGTCTCTATGTTTTGACTCTAAAAATAAATTTAAAAGGCAAATGTCTTCAACAAAGCAGCATAAGCGTTTGAATAATTTTGATATACATAAAACACTTTATCAAATTAATGTTTCGTTTGAAGACTATAAATATTGTAAAATTTATAATCGTAATTTCCCCCCAGCCATCGTGTATTCTTGAAATGCAGAATTTGGTGTGGTTCTTGTCTCCTGCGTCCGCGTGGCCCTGGGCAGCACCGGGCAAGGCACGGTGGGGCTGGGGGGGGCCCAAGGGGGCAGAGAGGCCCCCCCCCTGCTTTCCCGCAGCATCTTCCATCCCTTCCCTGTCCTCTGCTCCCTGTCCCTCCTGCCCAGAACTGGCCCACGTGCCACTGTAATGTTCCTTGTCAGATGACAGATTTCAGGGGAGCATTAGTAATTAGGAACTCCACTCTCATCAAGGAAAATAATTAGTGAGAATGCATGCAGTTTACAAAAGCAGTTCAATTAAAGAGAATAACAAGCTTTTTACAGCAACAAAGGAAGGACTAAGTAGACCTCAGTGAGTAAATAAAGCTGTAATCAGTGTGATTAATTTAAAATCTCAGGAAGGCATGAATTGGATTGATATTCCAGAAGTCTAATGCATCTCATGGGACAACAAAATAAGTCATTCCATGTTTTAGGGAGGACATGAGACCTCACTAATTGTGAACAAAAGAAATAAAAAAACTGACAAAAGTAATTTTGCTATAAATTTCTTTGGAATGACTGATTTTGACTAGTGTTTTCTTCGTGAGGCTCATACAAAAGTATGTCTGTGTTGCCTGGCTAAAATGAAATTAAAGAAAGGTTTAGAAATGGATTGGCTGCCATTTCAGCCAAGATCTTTAAAAACCTCCTTCATCTGAGGGCAGCTGGGAAACAACTTTAATGGGGTGGGATTTTTACCACAGGTAAGGCTGAGCAAATGGTAATTTATGGCAGAAAAGGGGCTACACAAAATTGTCAGGCATTATATTTGCCATATGGTAGAACAGGCAGAAATTCCTGGGCAGAAAGACGTGCGCAGCCTGGGAAAGGCGTCCGTGGGAGCTGAAGGAGCCGGGGCTCCCCGGCTGTGTGGGTCCTGGAGCGGGGGCTGCGCTCCCCCCTTTGCCTCCAGTCCCTGGTCGCGGAGGCATTTGGAGGAAGGGGAAGGTGCTGGTGACCCTCCTGCAGGAGACGGGGTCACACCGACCTCGGGGACACTCTGCAGTGACAGCAATTTGGTCACCTTCTTATCCTCTGCCTAGCTCACAGGCTGAGACAAAAATGGGATGAAAGTGGCACTTGCTTCACTGCCTTTGTTTTTTGTGGTGTGTTTTTTTTTTTTTTTTCTCTGTCCTAGTGGTATTGTGGGGACTCGCTACTGCGATTTCTGTTGCTCGGGAAATCAATGCTACTGGTATTGCTGCCACCAGTATCGCTTCTCCTACATCTGAAATCTGGCGTTCCTCTGTACTTAATTTTGGGATGCAACAAACCCTAAACAGCTGGACAAGAGCTTGGACTGTAAATTGTAACCAGCTTTAATTTAGTTCATTTCCCACAGGTGACTGATGGCTTTATGGTGCTTTACTACACTTCCTAATAATTTAAAGCAGATATTTAGTACGTCTATAAAATCTTTCACAATGTGCTGGGGAAGGAAAGCAGTATAAATATTCTTCTGGCTTTTGGTTGACTTGCAAACTGTTGACAGGTCAATCTACAAACCAGTTCGCTCCTGGGGGTAGGGGACAGGGTGCTGGGCTCCTGCGGGCACGGTGCTGTGTGGGTGCTGCTCCTGGGCGGCGGGGGGGACGGAGTGGGTTTTCCCTAGTCCTGATCGACGTCTGGGCAGGGGATGTCCTGGTCTGTGTCCCGCAGAGGCAGATTTCGGTTTAACTGTGTGGTGCGTATTAAAATGGCACCCCGAGACGTGCATCGCAGGTATTCGCTGTGGGATTTCACTTTTGTGTTAAAACTGCCGAATGCGCGTTCAGTGCTGACGTATATAAAGCATCACAGGGGAAGCACAGGCTGTTACTCAACAGTCCCTCTGTCCCCTTTCCCACTGCCAGCCAGGCACGAGTCTTCCTCTCAAACACCTTCGACAGAACTGGGTATTTCTGTAACCGTGGCTTTAAGTGACAGACGCCCAACTGCCTGTAAAAGCCATAAGAAATTACTCTGCTCCAAATAGCTGTTCAGTTCTTTGGGATGCCGCTCTTTCTAAACTAATCCCAGCCCCCACTTCAGTCTTTATCACTTCTTCCTTAAATTCTCTACCTATTCCTCTCTCTCCATTTCTTGCCATAAAAATGCCCCATTTCCCTCAAGAGGGGCCTTGCCCTGCAGACTTGCTGCTTTTAGTGGAAAGAAAAAGAATGACCCGATCTGGAATGGTGTGCGTAGAGGAGCGTTTTGAGGTCTCTACCTTCAGAGGGACTTCACTGTGCTCCTCGTTACTGAGCCCCTTTGCTTACAGGGAACCTTTGGTTATGGATTTGCTACGTTTTCTCTGGATCCAGACAGGCTGAAATCTGTCCTTGGAGCCAGGAAACATCTTGATGATATTTCAGTCTAGAAATGTCATATCTATCCTAGGACTGACAATTCTTGGGTCTGCTTTTGATACTGAACACAAGCATTTAATAATTTACTTTGATTAGTATTTTTTATTCTTACTTATTTTTCTAGCATTTCTAGTATGCCTAACTTTTCTACTCAGTATTTTTCAGTGGAAAAAGAAAAATCATTTGAGTCTCTTAAAATTGGTAACTTACATGACAATTATCACTGAATAAGCATCTCTGATTAGCGGATCTTTCCCTTTAGACAAGGACAATGCCTTGCAGAGAGGTTCTGAGCAGTTGAGTGTACAAATACAACAGCCCACTCTGTTCCCCTCGTCTTGCGGAGCAGCGAAACCTTGGCACGCATCCAGCGAGTTAGCTAGGCGAAACCTCCTTCTTGGAAATACAAGTTAGTTTCTTCTAATTCAATTATGTTTCTCAAGGTCTCCTCTTGCTAAATGTGGTAAAATTGTGTCTCAGCCGAAGAAAACAAATACTCCTGTGCTGTATGGTGTGTATCAGTCTCTTGTGGCACCCCAGAGAGAGATGTGGTATTTAGAGCAGACATCTGAACAGGTAGAAGCAAAACATACCCTAATTAAAAGTACAGCTGGGTAAAGAGAGCTCTGATGTGATCCTGGCAGCGCCCAGAGACACGGCAAACGGGAATCTGGTGGGTAGGCGGTTGCGTGAGCCAAGGGTAGGCAAACACAGAAGCGATGGCATGCGATAGGGCCTGTGTCGGTGCCCACTGGAGAGACTCAGGTCAGTCTCTGGTTGTGAAACATGATGAAAACTTGCAGGAGAAGCATAATTGTAATTCTAAAATTTATGAAGTTGTTACCTGGTTGCTTGGACTGGATGTGGCTCTTGAAAACAGCCTGCCCATGCAATCCCCAATTCCTCCACTGGATACAAGGACATGGCATCTACCAAAAAAATGTGTTGGGCTTTGTAGACATCCAGCAAGACTTGTTATGAGGACACCGCCATCGCCCCCAGCCCTCCTGTGGGCAGCGTCTCCCCTCTGGGCTCCTGGGTGAGCTGGTATCAACACGTGCTCGCTCTTGCCCGGGACCCTTGCACCTCCCCAGGGCTAGCCAAGACCTGCTGCTGCTGTTCCACAGCTTGTAACGGACTGCAATCAAATGCTGAAGCAGCTTGAGAGGGAATTTCAGTTTGTACTTGTTCAGATTCTGGATTATTTCCCTCCCCCAGCTCCCCATACTATTATGAGTGATTTTTCAAATTTAAGCTTACTGTTTATGTGAGCCTTGTCTGCGAACTCTGCAGTAGCTTGTTTTGCAATGTGAACGGTAGCATGAAAATAACCTTTCCATAAATAAATGCTGAATGCCGGGGAGCACCTGCAGCATGAATGAAAAATCAGAGGCGATAGGGCTATTTCAGCAAGTTCAAATTCCAACCACCCTCTTTGCAGCAGAGGAAAACCCTCTATCAGTACCTCCCCACACTGTTGATTTGCACGGGAGAAGGATCAGTGTTTGCATTAAGTTCTCCAAAGTTTTGATAACCTTATTTCCCCCGAGGGAGTTTTCAGGCAGAATAATGTATAGCCCCTTGTTGTACGTTCCAGATTCCATTTGCGAGAGACCAGTATTTTATTGCCAGACCAGCATTTAAAAATTGCTCTCTATTTTCTTAGCTTTGTGGGAATTTACGGACCCCAGAATGGAAAGAAAAGGACTTTTTGATAAGACGTAGGCTTGATTTTTATTTATTAGTTTTGATGGGAATCTTTACCCTACGGATTAATCTTGCTAGTTAGAAAAAGTAGTTACTGAAAACGCCTGCCTCTTGCCTGCAGAGGTGAGGGAGCGGAACTGGTGGTGTGTGGCCCGGTTCCCCGGGCACAGACAGCCTTTCTTGAGTTGCAGGTGCACGTCTGCAGAAATGCCTGGTGATTTGAGTGCCCAGCCACCGGCGTCGTGAGGCAGGCAGTTCCAAAAGGCGAGTGAGTGCTCAGCTTTTTCTAAAAATAGGACCTCTTTGAGGCATTTCAAGTTCCTTCCTTTGTTCCTCTCTTTATGCCATCCTTTAGCAGTCGCTGGGGCCAGCCATGTATTATACTCTAATACCTCCCTGTAGGCTGCCTTTTGATTGACGATACAGTGCCTTCAGATCCCTGCAGCACCTTTTTGCTGTTCTTGCCATCCACAGTCCCCGCAGAGCTGGCTGTTCCCAGAGAAGGAGCCGGATGATGAGCCCAGAAGCTGGAATTGCCTCCTCCTCCTCCTGTCCCCGACCACCACTTTTGCCCTGGCCCTGCTCCTTGCCCCTCATCTGTTCTTGTGACTTAATTGCAAGCTGCTTTCTCTAACCCGGGATTTCCAAGGGCCGGCAGTCTCTAGGATATGCATCCGTGCCTCGGTGAGGTCAGGGAGCCCGAGTGCCTGAGCAGCCACGTCCTGCTGGGCTGCTCCATCCCGTGCTGGGCGCCTGCTCCGGTCAGGGCTCTGCTGGGGAGCCCCGTGTGCCCTGGCGGCCACCAGCCACCTCCCTGCTGGGCTTTGCCTTCCAGCTTGAGAAGGTGCATCAAATTTGCCCGCTGAGTTTTCCACTTGTTCTTTAGTTACTGAAATGTCTATCAAAGTGTCTCCCATTCACTGGTCTCCTGAAGGATTGAGGCTTTGATGCAGATTGCAGAAATTTTTCTTGGGATAGCGGTTTGGGCTGTGTGCCACTCCAACACAGCTGTGGTCTGAGATCCTTTAAATGCATGGGTTCCTTTCCTGAAGCATTAATGGAGAAACTCACTAATTGCTGCTAATTAATCCTGAGTATGGTTTATCATCTTTATGAGCAGATGAAGTATAACTTTCTTCCCCTCCTCGACAACTTGAGAACATTTAAGCCTTTTGTGTGGCTTGTTATACCGTCACATTTCAAACCCCACAGTTAGTGAAATACTTAGTAATTAGCTTATGTCCCGGGGTTTCTTGATAACTGTATGCGTTTTTTTTCTAGTCCTGTATTACTCCGTGTATTTTCATGTCATATGGCAAATTAATTCCATTTTAATTTCTCGATTTTTCTTTGAATGCTTTCCGAGTCGTGGTCCCCGTGAAGCTGGTCTCTGTGGTCTCTGCCCCCCTGGGGTGACGCTGCGTCGCCTGCGCACACGTGCAAGCTTGGGCGCGCTGCCGAGTGGCTTTCCGTGAGCGTGAAGCTGCCGCCACGACCTGCTCCGCCGTACAGCGAGGGCTGGTAGGCGGTGACTGCTACACCACGTTGCACTGAAGGAGTTTTTAAGGTCCCTGAGCTCACCCTGGGTTTTTCCACGCTGAGAACTGGGTCAGTGCCCTGGCAGCCGGCAGCCGGCTCGCGTTAGCCAGCAGTTGTAGGCTATACTGATTGTTACTGCTAATTGTGCGTCTTTGCCTGGAGGTGTCTCTGCTCATCTTTGTAGCTAATTCCAAGCAGAATCTCTTTTACACTCTGAAAAGTTTGGCTAAAATAAAGCTAACCAGAGTTTTGTGCTTGCTTGTGCACGTGGGTGCTGTGGCTGGGAAGGAACTGTGGGTGCTGGGACTGATGAGTAAAAGCCTCTTCTGTGCCCAGCCATTAGCGTCGGTGGTACAGTTAGATTTTTGGACCTTCTGAAACAAAGCTGAGTTCTGAGATCATCTTATTGTTAGAAAATAGAAGGTAAACACATTATTTTTGTTAGCATTTTATGATCTTGCTGTTTGCTTGCAAGGTAAAAAACCTTTTAAGAAGTCTTTTAGTCCAGCCCTTCTCCCCTGAAAGCTCTGTTCTCTAAACCAGCCGTGGAATAGCAGCACTGGCTCTGCAAATGTCATCGTACTTGTTGCTTCTTGATAGCAACACTAGATAAATGGATCTTCCCTTCCCTCCAGGGGTAATGACAGTTTAAAAATGCCCTGTCCTGCCTCCATGTCCTTCATTTGGCAGATTTTTGGTAGTTTATATAATTTGGCAGTGATCCTCTGTCTAAACCATGTCCAACATTTCATGCAATAAACTTAATGGACTTTTCCATCTTTGAACAGCTGAATTCTTTCTGAGCAGCTGCTCTGGGTTATTGATGGCCTAATTAGAGTGCTGCCTTAGGCCTGCCACCAGCCTAGGAAAGACTTTTTTACATATTCCAGTGTAAAACACAGAAGCAAAGTGTTTCCAAATGATCTTCCAAAAAGAATAACGAAAAGGTGATTGGGTACAATTAACGTGGCTTTACCAAGGGAAAATCATGTCTGACAAACCTGGTGGCCTTCTATGGGAAGGTCACAACATCAATAGTCAAGGGGAGAGCAACTGATGTCATTTACCTGGACCTGAGCAAAGCCTTTGACACTGTTCCGCATGACATCCTGGTCTCCAAGCTGATAAAATATGGGTTTGATGGATGGACAATTCAGTGGATAAAGAACTGGCTTGATGGCTGCACCCAAAGAGTGGCTGTCAATGGGTCCATGTCCAAGTGGAGGCCAGTGACAAGTGGAGTCCCTCAAGGATCAGTACTGGGACCGGTCTTTTTTAACATCTTCGACAGTGGCATAGAGTGCACCCTCAGCAAGTTTGCCGACGACACCAAGCTGTGTGGGGCGGCTGACACGCTGGAGGGAAGGGAGGCCATCCAGAGGGACCTTGACAGGCTGGAGAGGTGGGCCCATGCCAACCTCATGAAGTTCAACAAGAACAAGTGCAAGGTCCTCCATCTGGGTTGAGGCAATCCCAAGCACCGATATAGGCTGGGCAGGGACTGGCTTGAGAGCAGCCCTGAAGAAAAGGACTTGGGGGCACTGGTGGACGAGAGGCTCAACGTGAGCCGCCAGTGTGCACTTGCAGCCCAGAAGGCCAATCGTATCCCGGGCTGCATCAAGAGAAGCATGGCCAGCAGGGCAAGGGAGGTGATTCTCCCCCTCTACTCCACTCTTGTGAGACCCCACCTGGAGTACTGCGTCCAGTTCTGGAGCCCCTCCTACAAGAAAGATAGGGACATGCTGGAATGTGTCCAGAGGAGGGCCACGAGGATGCTCAGAGGGCTGGAGCACCTCTGCTACGAAGACAGACTGAGAGAGTTGGGGTTGTTCAGTCTGGAGAAGAGAAGGCTCCGAGGAGACCTCATTGTGGCCTACCAGTATCTTAAGGGGGCCTACAAGAAAGCTGGGGAGGGACTTTTTAGGATGCCGGGTAATGGCAGGACTAGAGGGAATGGATTAAAACTAGAGATGGGTCGATTCAGAATGGACGTTAGGAAGAAGTTCTTCACCATGAGGGTGGTGAGATGCTGGAACAGGTTGCCCAGAGAGGTGGTGGGAGCCCCGTCCCTGGAAGTTTTTAAGGCCAGGCTGGATGGGGCTCTGAGCAACCTGATCTAGTGGGAGGTGTCCCTGCCCAGGGCAGGGGGTTGGAACTAGATGATCCTTAAGGTCCCTTCCAACCCTGACAATTCTATGATTCTGTGATCTTGCTTAAAGGAAGGGAGCACCTAGGCTTTGGGTTGCAGCAGCGCAGAGGTGGAGGCTGGGGAGAACAAAATGGCCAGAGCGGCGAGAGCTGTTGCAGCATCTGATGGGCAAGGTCCTGAGACATCGTCAGCCGAGACATCGTCAGCCTGGCAGAAATCCTTCTGAATGGCTGCAGTGGATTCATGCAGAATTTTTATCTTTTTCGGGGTGGGGGTCCGCCCATCGCACCCGCTGCCAGCCCGGGGACGGCGTGGGGAGACTGAGCTGTGGGTCAGCGGGTCCCTGCAGCCCTGCCAGGGAAGGTGGCATTTCTCTCACCACAACACTTTGAGAAAATCTAAACAATTTTAGATTGTTTTTAAATTTTCATTGGAGGTTTTGTAATGAAAATGATTACTTCCCCCCCCCCAAGAAAAACAATAACATTGCCTTTCCACCCAGCTTTGTTGTTTACTTCATCAATCATCCTTGCTTGGTAGCTCGTTTCAAAGGAGTGCCACCGCAGCTTTCTTGGGTGTGAAAATTGAAATTTCAGTTCTGGTGCTTGCGTACAGAAGTCACCTGGCATGTGTTCATCGGTGAGTTAGTCCAGACTCTCTCATCAGATCTCAGTTCTGAGGGGAATAAAGATTCCAACTTTACTTTCTGGGACCATTCTGCAGTATCCACCTAAACTGCACTGTGCTCGAAAACATTTGGGATTGTAATTTTGTTTACCAAACCTTTCTAACTCTCAGCCTCCACTGGAAAAAAGCCTAAAAGGAGTAAGAACGAATTCAAAAGGCTTCCAAATCTCATATGTAACATTCATGGTCATTTAAATAGTTCTTTAGGTCCAAGTTGGAGCGCTCGGATCTCCCCGACCAGGCCTGCCTTTTGCAGACAAGGCTGAAAGAGATGAGAGGGAGAGAGAAAACCTGACTCAATTAGTCTGGAAGGGCCAGGTCCTCGGAGGAGCCGTTTGGAGTGCAGTCTCTAAGATAATTGTGGGTTTGTGTTTGTGTAAGCAGATGCCAGGGGGCCGCTCTTTCTAAATTGCTTTTAAACCCAACGTGCCCATGGTGTGCACTGTAAATCCTGCTAGAAATAAATAAATAAATAAACCCACCAACGAGCGATTCAGCTGTCAGAATCTCAGACAGTTTTGTTTGTGTTATTTTCATTTGCCTGGGTAATCGAATTTGTTGGAATTAGGGGTTTGTCTGGATAATAACATTTTCTAACCCTCTGGAAGAGAAGAGGGCTGTGGTGAATACCGATGTACAGAGCGCTGTATTGATTGGAATAAACTGGCCCTAGATAGCATCAATTACCCACTTCTGATGGATGTTTGCTTGCCGGCTGCCAGGTTTGGATTGCACAGCAGTAGCCGCCATTTCTGTGGGCTAGAAATGCTCTAAAGAAAATGTGCCTCCGCCTTTGCTGGGGATCTCTGGTGTGGGGAGACGACCCGCAGCACCAGTGTCCTCACTAAAGCCAGCAGCTCGCCCCAACAGCCGCAGCATTGGCAGCTCGTCCCACCCTGTATTGATGACAGCCTGCAGCCGGAAGGTCTGTGGCCACTCTACTCGGCTAATTGCCTCTTTTCGAATGTTCTTTGGTGATTACTAAAGTCAGAGGCTGCCGGATGTTCGGTGACAAAACCAAGGGCACCTGTAATGGTTTGCAAAGCACCTTAAAGGCTGTTCCTCCGCCTGGTTCTCCGGGGTGAGGCTGGGGGGGCAGATGACAAGAAGGGGCTGTAGTTTGTAAATACAAATGTAGATGAGAGCTGAGCCATATCCTAGCTGAGCCAAATCCTGCCCTGTTAATGGGTAAGGATGTATAATGTAGACAGTTTGTGTTCTTCTATAGCTCTATGTAGAGGAAACAAATGCAGCAGCTACATTTAGTTTTTCCAATTTCCCCAGGGTTGTTCAGCCCAGAAGCAACATGGGTGATGGTCCCTCGTGCTCAGGTGTGTGACGGGGACGGACCGGGGCCGTTCAGCCCTGCCAGCTCTGCACACACCGAATTTCCACCCAGGAGCCGGGCAGGGCCTCTCTGGTGGCCGCAGTCCCTCGCCCCCGCGGTCCGGCCACCGGGCCTCCCCAGAGGCTCACTTGTGTGCTTGGGACTCTCTCCCCATCCAGGAGCAGCCAGGGACAGCTGATCTTGGCAGGCTCAGAGCCTTCAAGGAGGTTTGGGGTTTGAGATAAAGCGTGTTTTAGGCCATGGAAACACCAGGGCAGCAAGGCAACACGGAATTTTAGACGTGTATGTGGGAGCAAGCTCTAAAGCTAGAAATGCAAACAGGACTCTGGGGTGTGATTGTGTTGCAGTGCATCAAGAGGACAAGAATTCATCCTGAGAGACAAACTATTCCAATTGTGTTTCCTATTGTAGCTGCGTGATCATCTGCAGGATAGATTGGGATTAGCAGTGTAGTAACAACCTGCTGCGTAACACCCAGCTACCCAAGCCGCTCTAATGCTTCTGTGAACTGAAGGAGGTGTCCCCCCCCCCCAGCTCTGTTCCCGTCTGAGCAGACAAGAGTGGCAAAGCCATTAGCTTGGAGCATATTCGTTAATGTGGCATAAGCAGCTGAAGAAGATGTATTTATGCTCCTTCATTTGCAATTGATAATCTCAAGAGTGAGAGGCTGGTAATAAATTTTCTTCACTGGGGCTTCTCTCCCCGAGCAGCCCACGCTGCAGAAGGGAATCGACGGCTCATTTACATAAGATAATGAAACTGCAGCAAAATAGTAAAATTGCAAAGCAACTTTGTTTTAATAATGACAGATGCTTCTTAAACGCTTTAATTATGTCTCTCAGAGCAGTTTTAGCTAGGCCACAAAAAGGGAGAGCAATACTGCTGAAATACCGGGAATAAACCCCATTCCCTTTCCGCAACTTGAAGTCTCCTCCAACCCAAAACTTGTCTGCTTTGCTCAAATGCTTTTCTGGCTCAGGGAATGCCTGTTTGGGGTCCTGAGGGGAGGGCAGGCGAGTCTTCACAGGCAGATACCGCCCCCCCCTCCCTGGGGCAGGATGGCGTGGGCTGCAGGCAGTGGGATCCCAGAGAGTGGCCTGGCCATCACTGGGGGGGGCTGCATTTATTGCAGCAGGTCTGTGTGCTGCAGGCACCAGAGATGGGGGCGCACTGGGATTTCTTGTGCTGCCTCGCTTGACTTTTGGGAGGCAGCTGGGAGCAGTGGGGCTCTCCCGTGGGTTTGCTGCTGTCCCAGAAGGGTCAGTGCCCCCCTCCTGCTCCCAAACCCTGCAGGCTCCCACTGCGGGAGAGCGAACCGTGCGGGTACCCCCATGGGCTGGTTCCCCCCGGCACCCCCAGCCCCTCCACTCCCCGGCACTGAGGAGCGCAGGGGCTGCTACCAACTGTAAAAATGGTGCGAATCTGCATGGTTAATGATACCCGCAATAACAACGGTGTGAGCAGCAGCCTAAACTTCCCTGAGGAAAATTCACTGTCAAAGTGTAGCAGACACTTCGCTATAAAGAGGCAGTGAATGGTGCGTCCAACAAAGCACAGGGAGAAAGATAAACACATTAATGGAGAAAAAGCCATAATGTGAGTAAACAGCATGCATGTAGAAAATGGAAATAAATTCTGGACAGCAGGGGAGGATGAAAATAAGCTGACTAGTGCTGAAGGGTAAAAAGCCCTAAAAGGATGGGATGGTGCCTGATGTGCTTGAAATCTTTCTGCAGCACACTTTCTGTCTTTTCTGCAATGATTCATCTAACCCTGTACTCTGCCATGTGCCCCCTTCCTCCCTGTAATGATCCCCCTTTCGCTTCTGCTGGAGATCATGTTCTGGTTCCGCCTGCTTCCCTTTAGTGCCCACAAAAAGAAGCCACTCCAGCCCTGGTCCTCCTTTCAGCCAGGCAGAGTGTCTTTGGGGCTGTGAAGTATTAGCTGTATCACAGTCAATTTGCTAATCTACAAAAACCATTTCAAGGCACATTATATACAGAGCCCATATGTTACTTCAGTGCTGCCAAAAGAGTTCTTGTTTACTCAGATGATGCTTTCAGTCGGTGTTCGGCGTGTACTAAATAGCACCATTGATACTACTTAAAATAAAAGGTGTCAGCACCCTGTCTGCCCCAGCAAATTGCTCAGCGCTTTCAGCTTCTCACGATGTCCCTGGGCACTAACGCCTCTGGCTGAGCTGCTCCCGCTCACTCGGTCGGCAGCGGGGCCTGATTCTGCTCCGGTCCTGACCCATCCTTGGTGCTCTCGTGTTGTAAAGACCATCCCTGTGAGCGCCCCCCCTCCTTCTGAACAGGAGTTCTGCGGCACCACGGGGGGTGGCCAGGCAGGAACGTCCTTCGGAAGGTTGTTCTTAGCTTGGGGTGGGGGGGATGCGTTTTTTTTATTCATTTTAATGCTTTTAGTGTCTGGAAAAGCAGAGGAAAGCCAAAACCATATGTCCATAGCTGCTGATGCTATGAACATCTGGCAGAAGAGCAGCTTCTGCTGGGGTGAGAGAAGCAGGGACAGAGCCTGTCCCTGTCACCAGCCCCAGCTGGGAGTGCAGTCGCCTCCCCAGTGCAGTCCTGTGCTGTCCCGGGGCTGCCGTGACCCTCAGCCCCCACCTCTGCTGACAGTGCCGGACTCCTGCTCTCCACCCTTCCTTGCCCCTCAGGGTATGACATGTCTTTCAGTTTTCTGGTGTCTTCTGCTTTGTTTCTTTTCCTCTGTTTACCTGAGCTCTTGCGAGATGCACAGCTTTCCAAGCCGGAATCCCAGGCTTTTCTAGTTAGAAGTAGAACATTAACAGACACCACTGGCCCCATGGCTAGTTTGAGATTTCAGATCCTGGCTGAAAATATCAGATACAGAAATTGTACAGAAATTCTTGAAGGAAAATATCCTTCCAAATTCTTCCAGATGTCACAAGCAAATTTGGATTCGGGCTGGGTGCCCAGCAAAGGCTCAGGGTGGGTTCTGTTTTGTGCCGGCTGCTGGCGAGCTCACTTTCCTGCTGGGTTTCACCCCTCATTGACGTTCCCCTCGGGTTCTGCCGGGCCCAGCCTGCCCTGCTCCCACTTGGTTCCCCCTGGAGGGGGACAATGGAGGGGTCTCTGGAGGAGGCTCCGTAGCTCAGCCGACGACCTCCCCTGTGGTGCCATCACTTCAGGTTCTGCCCTGCGGAGCAAGAGCTGGCGGTGGTGGGAGCCGTGCTCACTCCGGCACGCTCAGCAAGCTCGCTTGGGATGACGGTAACGCCACTTCGGAAAATCACATCAAGGTCCTGAAAGGCTCTCGATGCCTGAAAGGCAAGGGCTTTTTCAAGTGGAAAGTTATTTTATTATCTGTAGTTAGAGCTCCCTGTTTGTATGGCTGCTATGGGCCTGTACGTTAAGGACGCATACCCGATTCTTCCGACGTAAAGTGACCGCTCTTGGGCTGTTAAACCCACCGCATGGTGCAAAAGGGGAGAAACTGGATTTTCTGCTGCCCTCGTTCTGTGTTCCATCCCCAAATTTTCATTAAGGAAATCAGGTGTATTTTGCTTATGAAAACATTTATGTCCAAACTTGCCTGAGTCTTTCCTGAGTGACAAAGGTGTTTGGTTTGAGGGAGGAGGAAAGAGCTGGTGTTTGTAGTTGCTGGGTAGAGAGCAAAAAGAGCGCAAGGGAGGAGTCGTGGTGGTTCTGGTCGGCTGTCCTTCCCCGTGAGCCGGCACAGGGATGTATCAGAGCTCTGATGTCCAGGGTCAGGAAAACACCTGCGCGCAGATGTACAATTACCGCTTTAAAATGGGATTTTGCTGAAAAAACTGCAGGTTAAAAATTGTTCTCTCTGCTGAGCTGAAAATCTAAAATGTCTAAAGGTGCCTGGATGGAAGAGGGAGGTGGGAGGTTGGGCAGAGATGCCTCTCTCTCACCATTTCCCAATTTTCTCCCTCTTTTGCCCAGAGGGACTAATTGGTGCTCAAAGGGAACCGATCTCCTTTTTTATGAGTGCAATCTGTTATCTGATTAATTATTCATTTGTAGCATGATTGGCAGCTTTGAGGCGGTGGGTCCACAGGCAGTAAAGGGTGATCCGTTGACTGACAAGGTTAATTGCTGCCTTGCGTTATTGGTGATAACGATTTATGTTGACAATTGCTCACATTTCTAGTGCAGATGGGGGTTTGCTGCGCAGGGTCGGCCGGCGCTGCCCTGTCCTGCCCTCTGCTTTCCTCGGCAGACGGGAGCAGCTGTTCCCTTGTGCCACCATTGGCACGTGGGAAGGGATTTTGTTCCCAGAAGCCGGTCTCGCATTCTATGAGCAATGTAGAAGCAGCTTTGCAAAGGTATCAGTTGCTTTTACCTTTTTTCCCCTTCTTCTTTTTGACGTGTTCTCTGTATGTTGATCAGGGTTCAGAATATAAAAGTGAGACTCGGCTCTGCTCTGAAAGTCCCTCCTTGGCAGGAGCGTCAAAGCTGCGGCCTTCCAGGGGACCGAGTGAATAGAGATGAGAAAGATATATGAGGGTGACACTTAAAAATAATTAAAATGGGAAGGAATCGTCTTTTAAATCTCAGTGTTCAGGAAATGGCGACTTCTGGGGATTGTTTAATGAATGCACAACCACAGTGCCTAAAATGCCACCCTTCCACCCCAAACCCAGGGCGATGCCCATCTCTTGCAGGGGAGGAGAGGAGGGCTGTGGGGACTGAGGCTCGCCAGGCTGTCCCCAGGGCTGTGCCTCTGCCTTTAGAGTTTGTTTTATTCCAGCCTCAAATAGCACAGCTCAGGTCACTCTCATCCTTCCCGTCCTGGAAACCGCAGACATTTTTTCCCTGCCTCAATACAATAAAGCAGAGTCATAAAGATTTCAGACTAATAAACATTGGCCTTTAGGGTGCTTTCAGCTTTTATCAGGTTAATAAGTTTTTTGACTTACATCGAAAGGGAAAGCAGGCAAACAGAGCTTTTATGAACCTGGAAGCCCGCTGGGGACCTGCGGTCCTGTCGGAGCTCTGGGGCTCAGGCACCTTTCTGTAATGAAAAGCACACGCGGCCTGCGGGCGAACCACACTGGGAGAGTGTTTCTGCAGGTGGCTCTTCGCGGACTACCTGGACTTAATTATTGGTCTGATACCAGACTTTCCCTCAGTACACGGGGCAGGGAGAGTTTCGCTGTCTGAGCCTCCTCGGCTGTTCTACCTCTTCTGGCCGAAGGTGAAGCAAACAGGGATCTTTCCTTCCTCCCCGTGGGCTGTGGCCAAACCCATCACCACCGCTCCTGAACGCGCACAGATCCCCTCTGCCCGGCAGCACTGGCAGCTCTTCTCCTGGCAGCGTGGGGGCTAGTTGTGAACTGGTTTTTTTTTATCACTGGCTTTTTATGTCTGAGTGTCAGGAGAGACGGGGGATGTCATTCAACAGCTCGTTCTTAGGTGTAAAATTTCAACAAGAAGGGAATTGTTCAGTAGAAACAGGCGTAAACTCCATTATTTTCTAGAAATTATTTTTATTTAAAATTTAAAACCATATTACTTCATACAGCAAACTGTGCACTTTGATATATCACAGTGTCTTAAAAAGGAAAATAATCAGAATTTTTTCTTTTTTTTTTTTTTTTGGAAATTTTATTTACATCAGCCTAGAATGATCAGCAAGTAACACAGTTACTATGAAACCAAAATTGTTACAAAATGTTTACAAAAAACTATATTCATAGAAATTCTGCATGTCCACAAAGGAAAATCCCCTGAATGTCACGGAGACCATTTTTTTTTCCTTTTTTTCCCCCCTCTTTTCTGTTTTGTTTTTTTTTTTTTCTTTTTCTTCTTTTTGTCTTTTTTTGAGAAACATGTCAAAATTAGGTACAGAGAGCGGAGGGCCTGCCACGCCGATGCCCAGGACCGGTGATTCCCACGCAGGGACATGCTGTCACCCCCGTGGTCGCTGGGTCTCCGCACGGTTCGGCCGCGCGTGGCTCAGGCTGGTGAGCGCCGGGTGACAGCTGCCAGCATCTGTGGGGGGTCCCTTTGGGGTGACATTCCCAGAGCCCCCCCGACCCTGTGCTGGCGCCTGGCCTAATCCCGCTCCACAGAAGCCCCCACCAAGGGGAGAGCGGTGGGTGCCCGGAGCTGGAGCTGGTTCCCCTGTGCATATTCCGTCTCTTTGTGGATCTCTTGTCTCGCCGTCGTACCCAACACGCTGCCGGTTAACTCCAAGCAGAAAAGCAACCCCAACCAAAGCTACCCGCTCTGCCCCTGCTCTGTCTCACAGGAGAGCTGGAAGGAAAAAGCAAGTGATAACGGGACAGTGAACTGAGGTGACGACAGTTTAGATACAGTTTAATAGCCCAAACCTGTTTTTCCTTTATTCCCTCCTCACTTTTTCAGTCCCTCTGCCCACTGAGCGAAGAAAGGAACTGATTGAAACAAAGCTGGAAGTCAGATGATTTCTAAGACACGAATCGCTGATAGTCACAAACAGGTCCCAGAACAGCTGGCAGGCGGCTTTGAGGCTTCGCGGTCAGGTCTGTCCCTTCTGCAGTCTCCCAGCGCATCGCTGCCAAGCGTCGGGCTCCTTCTCCTCCATTAAGCACGTGTGGCTTACGGGCTCCCGCGCTGCCCGGGACAGAGGCGAGGAGCACCCGGGGAATTACAGGAGAGACTCCGGTCTCTGCTGAGCGCTGTGTCAGCAGCTGAATTGCCCCTCGTTCCACTGGAGCTGCCCCTGGGCGGCAGCAGGAAGGCTGGGGCTGCGACCACCAGTTCGCGGGGAGCAGGAGCTGGGGGGGGAGTGGGGAGGCAGCGGCTCCCCCGGCTCCTGTGTTGGTTTGAGCAGTGCGGAACATTTCCGTGTCGTTAAATGTGAAATGTTTTAATGATCAGGTTTTAAACACAGAGCCATAACGTAGATGCCTGAGGTTAGCTGCTATTCCACGGCTGGTTTCTGGGCAGTGCGGAGAGGGAAGGGAAAGGGTTCAGCTGGAGGGTTTGGTCGTGCCGGGAGATAGCACCGGGCATTCTAGATGCTCACCTGTCACTCCGGGATATTTGTGAGTAAAATCAAGCCAAACCGGTGTCAAAGATGAATAAATGGGGTTTATGGTATTAGTAATATTTATTTATTTATTTTCTAAAAATCTGTCAAGAAGAAAAATGAATACTATTTTCTGTGGTATTTTACTCTCTGGACATTTAAAGCCCGTTTTGTTTTCATCTCTGCCTTAATTGTAAAAATCTCTTTTTAAGAGCTTAGAAATCTGCAAGGGAAACAAAATCTATTACTCTGACAAGCCTAGGGGTTTGCAAAGAAATGTAGAATGTCATTAGCTTTGGGAAGCAGACCCATACTTCCAATCTATCCTCTGCTGTAGGTATTTGATCGGCAAACTATTAAGAAGATGATGCCCACTGAGTTGGCAGCTTTCACCCCTAATTTTTCATGGTTTCTATGAAAAGGTGAAAATTAACGTAAATTCTTCGCATACCTTTACTTGAGTCAAAATATGACAAATCACCTCTTTTGTTTCAGGTCACTGTTGCTTCTTTACATCACAGAAAAAAACAAAATAAGGACAAATTCTGGTCTGTGATGGCAGGGGGAGCAGCTCTCTCCCCTTGAGCTAATTTGCTAATTCTGATCAGCTCCACAGATAACCTTCCTAACTGAGCCTCAGACAGAAACAGGTGGGAAAAAAATGTGAAATCAGTTACAAACAGGTTTGTTCCTTTGGGCGAGGGTAAATTTCCAGAAAGGCCTTGCAGCTCGGGGAGGGCAAACTGGGTCAGTTCCGCTGCTGGTTCCTGCAGTGGCCGTGGCACCTCGCTACGCTCACGACACGGAGGGCGAAGTTTCGGGATGCAGAGTTCGAGCGCCGGCTGCTCCATCGCTGCCCTGCCCTCCCTGCCCTCCAAACCGGGATTTGGGTGGTGGGTGCAGGAGGGGTTTCTAGCAGAGTGTGAGCTGTGGCAGGTCACCGTCACCCTTACGTGTGCAAGGGAAGGAGGTTGCTCTTTTCTTCAACGCCAGTGTTTAAATCAGAGCTTTTAAGCACCTTTAAGCACCTCTCCTCGTCATGTTCTGGGTTACAATGGGCAGAGCCATTTCTGTTTCTTTCATTTTGCAAATTAATCCGCAGAGCGTCCACCCGTGCGGTTCCCCGTGGAGGGATGGAGCTGAGTGACGTTGCTTGAGCGTCACCTTAGGTCAGCAGGGGGGTCTTTGGTAATTCTGGCTAAATCCATCTGCAAGGCCAGGCTTCTGGGTTAAGCAACCTGAAAATAAGAATACGGTTCATGGAAGATTTCTTAAAAACGTTTTAGTCTGTGTTTGCTCAAATCACGTGGAGATGCTGCCTGAGGGGCTGCGTTCACCGGGCAGAGCAAGGGGGGTGTCAGGCTTGGCTCACACAGTGCTGCTTGTCCCAGGCCAGCCCTGGCCCCCCAGGCTGAGACTTCGTCTCTCAGGTCTCTGATGCCGTGGAGAGCGTTTAGTCCTAAATCAGACATAGGGTCCTCTCCTGGTCTGAGTGCGGACACGGCAGAGCTGCCGTTCAGCACTGCTGAATTTCATGGAAATTGATACCGTTTGGCTCTTGGAAACAGCTCTGCTCACGCTGAAGCCTGTGGACTCGGCCGCTCGCTGCGCTTCTTCAGGAGAGATTGAGCTTTGTGGGAAGAGTGAAGGAGCTGAGGACCTGGAGATCAGGGTGTCACACTGGGCGTGGGTTGGAGTTCGGCAGGGGACGTGTGGGTGGTGGCACTCGGAGATGGCTGTAGCTCCCACGCACTGTCCCATCCCTGGCCAGGAGTTCGGCTCCGTTCAGGCGAACTTGGGCCTTCGCAGCCAGCTGTCATCTCCTGATGAACGTGTGTGTTGCCTTCTACCCCTACACCCCCTGTGGACTTCCAGCTGCCGGTGGCCACGGCCAGCACAGCCGTGAGGTAAAGGGCCACCGTAAGCTGCTTCGAGAGAAGGCACAGCCTTGACCATCATGATGCTTCACAGATACCTTTCCCTTTCCCGGACAACGTATCTTAAATGTGCTGTGTATGTCAGTGGAATAGATGCTCGCTCGCGCTGCACCCGACCAAGTGTTTCTTTTTATTGCCGTGCTAAAGAAGCCTCGCGCGGGGGCTCCTCTGGACCCACCGAGGGTCAGTTTGGCTCAATCCTCTTTCGCCTCCGTGTGTTTTCAGTATGTAAACATCAGACTCCTGGATGGTAGTGTGTTTGGACTCCATGAGGCCTGTAGGATCTAAGCATTAAAAAAAAAAGGAATGAAAAATAACAAAAACAAAACAGAAAAGCCCCAAGACCCATGTTACAGTCCGTGCTTTGAAGTTCTTGCTTCTATGCCGGTGATCGATGCAGCTGTGTTGTAAAGGCCTTGTTCTTGAAATGAACCAAACCAGGCTTTTTTTTTTCTGTTTTTTTTTCTTGTTTTTTAATCCTTTCTTCCCTAGTTAAGAGTGCATCCAGCCTTGTCTGCTGCAGTTCCTTCCCTCCCGCCCCCCCGTTCCCATTCCCTAGGGAAACACAGGTGTCAATCCAGTGTTGCAGGTCATGTTGTCCTTCCCTGGCAGCCGTCGGTCGTTGAACGTGTGCATGTTGATCACGGCGTCCGTCTTCACCATGACGGGTGGCTGGGGCTTGTGTTTGACCCGTCGCTGGCAGGTGAGGGACAGCCGGATCTCATCGGCCATGGCGCTGCAGAAGGAGCGCTGGGGAGAGCAGGGACAAAAGGCACCGTTACTCCTGGCAAAACGCTCTGCTAACCTCTCCGTGAGCAGGAGGGTGCTGAAACTAGGCTCTGCAGAGGGCAAGCACGAGAGTAAGACTGCATTTAAGGCATCAGCTGTGCTTAGTGGGACTTCAGTGACGCACGGGCGTCTGGTTGACCCCTTTCTCCTTTAGCAAGAATTACACCTTTGACAGACTAAATCCTGCAAAAAGGCAGAGCTACAGGCGGCTGTCGGAGTGCCGGTGCTTTGTGTGATCCCTGCTGGGGGGCTGGTAGATTTATGTGCTGGGAAACAGAGGGCTATTGAATCCTGCTGGGCTTGCTAGTGGGCAGTTTTCCTTCATCTATCTAGTCCATCACATGGGCAGCTCGCTTTGATTCCTGGTCATGCACGCAAATGCGCTTTCCATTTACTGTACCATGACACACAAGGAAGAGGGAAAAACATCAAAGCAGTCCTTGTTTCATGAGCACTAATCAGCCACTCCGGGTGGGACGGGCTGTTTGTTATAAGTGTTGTGAAAAGTTGATAAAATAGTATGAAGCTTCCTGGTGGACCCTGACAAAGTTTCTTGAGGCCCTTTGAACAGGAGTGGGGAGAAGAGATGGAGACTTCATGCGTTATGCCTGGAATATGCAACACGATTGCACACGATAGTGGCGAGTGGATGGAAAAGCTCAGAAAGGTCCCTTCCCAGGGACCTATGTCCGTATTTTTATGACGTATGTGTTGGCTTGCTCAAAATTACCCTACAAATGTTTACTAGTCTAGTTACTGCAGCAGCAGATGACCCTGATCAGAGCAGACATGATTTACCCCCTCACCCGAGGCTGCCGGAGCGGGACAGACGCAATGAGCCTTAGGGAAGGGCACTTCAGGGGTGCTGCACTTCAGCCCTTGGAGCTGCAGGCAGCAGGGGCCGGGCTGGATCCCTCTGCCCGTCTCCCTGCCTGTCTCTGGGGCCAGCCTGTAAAATCCTTAGCGGCTGGGCTAGTGGTGGCACAGGGAGACCGAGGAAATCAGTACCTGCTCGCGCTCCGCCGTTTTGCGCAGCTTGTAGATGAACTCCACCATGGCCACGAAGACGGACAGCACCAAGCCCGCTGCCAAAACGATGAAAATCCCACCGATGTTTTGGATGCCCAGAGCACTGGCCTCCTTGTTCTCATCCTCAGGGCAGCCATTCCCTCGCCACCACTTCTCCTTCATTACGTGGAGCTTGTCCTCCTCCTGGAGCTGGAGGATGGCAATGGTGATCTTGTCCCTGTACGGTGACCCTGGGGAGGGGGCAACACCATTACACACAGCGGGAAAGTAGGACAAAAGTCACACAAAGTAGGGAATGTGTCTGCGCTAAGCAGGGCTGTTCAGAGCGCTCTTCAACAGGCAGACAGCATAAGCTTTGGTATTTGGAAACTCGCTGGTGGGAGTGGACTATCTTAATCCCATCTGTTGCAACCAGCCCCCCTCCAGGGCTACCTGTAGGAACCCCCCCACTGCCACTTACCCATGGGAGTCCCAATGCCGTAGCCTTTGGAATCGATGAGCCCCCCGATCTGAGTCAGGTTGCAGTTCCTCTGGGTGATGTATTCGATGGTGGTTGACTCCATCAGCAGGGCGTAATCGGCTGTGAGGGTTCGCTGGATTCCTTCCTCGTTGTTTTTAACAAGTGCTGTGGGTTTGCTGCTCATGAAAGCCCACATTTTTTCAAACGTGGAAATTTTGGATTTCTGGAAAAATGATACCCCCCGTCCCCAAAATAAGAATTAGTTGTCTTTTTACTGAAAGCTTGTGTCTTTACAGTAAATGCCAGTTTGAGAACAGATCGCATAATGGAACTATTCCCAATTTGACCTTGTCTTAAATATCTCTCTGCTTTCACGGCCCAACATTGTTTGGCTTTGTGTTGCCGTAACAAGAGACAAAGGTTCCAGCACACATTGTGCAGACGCTCAGCAGAAAGTCAGCGCTCCAGAGACCTTCTCCTGCAGGTGGAACAGAGCTGTTCCTTCGCTTCAGTCAGGTGTGGCGAGACCCTGCCTTGATGCGCTGCAGAACTTGCTAGTGTGACAGGCTATCAGTATGTCTGTTTAAATGTATTTGTTTCCTAACCAGAATTTTGTTTATCCTGTAATGTTTCTGCACAATGAGAGAAGACAGAGAACATTTCAGAGGGCATGTTTTTCTCTTTTGCACACACTCTATAATATTTTTGTCTTTCCTCAAGCATCGCAAGGAAACATGTCTCCTCTGAGATATGTGCAACTGCCAAACAAATTTAACTTATCCTTATAAACAGAGGCATAGAAACATTCAAGATGATTGTCTTACGGCTAAAAATAAACATGGATATTCTTTTACTATCAGCAGGCATTCTGTTAAAAAAGGAATATGTTTTCTAGCTTACTATTCACATGAATGTCTTTTTCTTCTTCTAGGAAATGTGTTGGGTGAGAAGAAATGTGGTTATTGTATTTCTTTCCATAACATTTGAAATACAGCATTTATCTACGACCACCGTCTGAATTGTCCCTGTGTAGGTTCTCACAAAAGACATAACTGGCTTCAGTCTAGAGAGACTCCCCGGGAAAGGCACATGTTCTCTTGTACCCCCTTCGCTGGTGGCTGCATTGCCGTGGGTGAGCGTGGCTCTCGTCAGCCCCGCTCTGCACATCCAGCTGAGCTCTGGAAAAACACTCGGATATCGAGGCTTGTGTGCCTGCTGCTGCCTGCTCCTTTATGTGCCATTCTTCTTCTCTGCCTAATTTCTTGTTTTTCCTAGATCTCGTTTTGCCTTCTTATTTTATAAGAGGCAGCTTAGTCAGCCAAAACCTCCTCCTGCACAGCACTACTTAGCAAAAGCCTGAAGCTGGCTGATAGGTTGGAGGGGCTGATAAGTCTTTGTGCTTTGCCTTGAATATGGGGAACTGCTCACCTGCAGCTGCACAAGGAGCCGCTGCACCAGAAGCACTCTCTGGTTTAGCTGTCGTTTATCTCTGTTTCAGGTCTCTGTCCTTCCATAAAAAAGCAGGAGATGGAGCCCCAGCCCATCCCAACTGCTGCCATCACATCTCCCCCTCATTTTTCAACATCACCCAAAACATGCCAGCATAGGTACTTCTCATAAAACCACTATAAATAAGGGTAAATTAGCTAATAAAAAAAAGTCCCCCATGATGCTGTATATTTCAAATGCTTTGCCTGACCGCCTCCTTTATTCAGCATATTTAACAAAAGTTGACATGTGGCTTAATGCCCAAAGTTGGTTAGTATAGCACCGTGACGCAGGCTATTCCTCTGTCTTTACCCCTGGGGCCTCATTCTCCTGCCTGAAACAACCACGGATTCATTTCTTCTCACTTAAAGCTTGTGCTTGTTATAATCCACTTGATGAACGTACAGTAGTGGATGTGCCGCAGCAAACTCCACTCGAGAGGCAGGATAATCTCCCTCCCTTGAAAATCTGGGCCAGTGCCTGTAAGGTAGATTTGCGGCATCTATCAAAGCGCAAAGAGCAGCAAGAAATGTAGCCTCCAAAAGGATTATTAAATATCTGTGCATTACAATGGGTAATTGAAATGAATAGCATACTCGGCTTGCTGATAACGACTTGTTTAACATTTATATAGTTCACATCAGAGGCCTCTGGGTTCACTGGCTCTCCCTTTCTCTCCTTCTCTTCCTGCATTTAATGCTCCTCGGGTGTTGACACAGAGCTCTTAAACAACATCACTGTTCTCCCAGTTTAAAGCATAGAGCAAAATAAACTGGCAAAAAATCAATAGGCTGCATTTAGTGAAGCTAATAGGACTTGCATGAGGCATTGTAGCTCTTCAGGCAACTTAAATTACATGAGACGGGGCTCCCTGGAAGAGAAAAAACACTTTTCTCTTCTCCTCTTAAATCACTGCTTCTGACCAGCTGAAAGGACTTAATTGTGTTTTGAAATGCCAGGAGGAGCCCAGCTTTCTCGGCTCCCGGGCGCGCAGGGTGGGGGCACCCATGGCAGGCGAGCACCCTCTGGCTGGAGCTGGCCTGGGCGAGGGCTCACCACGAGGCCGGAGCTCCCCGTCGCTGCTGGCTCCTGCTAAAGACACAGCCGAACCAGAGACCCGTCGCCACAGGGCTGAGCCCCTCCGCGGGAAAGGGCTGTCTCCCTGCAGCAAACCCCGCTGGTGCCACAAAGACAAGGCTGTGGCAGCGCTTTGGGGAGGGCAGCCCAAGCCCCCGGCACAGGCAGGGCGCCTCCACACGCGTCTCTGCTCAAGGCAATCTCCCGCTCTCCCCGGACTCTAAAACCCGCCGCCTCCTTGCTGGGAATTTATTTCCTATTACTTTCTTTAACTTAGCTAACATGAGATAAGAACGTTCCTTTTCCAAGTGAAAATGCACCAACTGTAATTCTCAGCACAGCACTAGCGGTTTGATAGACCTGGCTATTTGTTAAAAGTCCAATTTAGAAGTGGTTGTCAGTCATTGTGAGAGCAGTCATCAATCAAAAACTGCGGGAGTGACCACAGTGAGAAGCGTACAGTGCTCCAGCCCACACCTAATTCTGGAGAGCTTTGACCACTGTACTTTTTTTCCTATTCGGGGGATAAGTTGTTCCTTCCTCCCTTTCCTCCTCTCAGAATGCTCTGGCCACACTGCAAAGGTGGTCGCTTATTTATGGGAATTTGGGTGGCCTCAACTAAGCACGTATCATTCAAATAAGCAAAAACATCTTGGTAGTAATTTCATAGTCAGTAAGGAATGCACATAAATTGTGTTTATTTGTTGGACCTTTTTTGTGTGCACGTGTGTGTGTACATTTTGTTTTGCTGGACCTCTGATTTTACAGCTTAAGTAATTTACCTTAAAAAATTTTACTGGGATTAGTTACTGGTTTGAACTGGTATTTGCTGGGCTGCAGCTAAACGCAAGTTTCTTCTCTATGGAATCACCATTTACTTTTATGGGCAGCATCAAAGCAATCTGAGTTGGTGGCAGGCAGAGACCCTCCTGTGCCCCTGCATCCTCCGCAGGGTCCCCAGGGCCCCCTCGATGACAACTCTGCTTTGCTGCCACAGGTAGATGCGGAGGGAACCGCTTGGGTGTTCTGAAGCATTAAGATAAATGGCCTGACACTGACTTCTTCCGGGCAGAGAAATTCCAGAGTCGGGAGCTCCGGAACGTTAGGAATGATGGAGATTACGGCTAATGAAGAAAGGCGGTAGTTTAACGCTGCTGCTCAGCGCAGCCATGGTTCATGCCAGGGGGATCCTGTCTCCCCTCTTACACCTCTCCCACCAATTTGTGGGAGTGGAGCTCCTCCTCGTTTTGGTCAGGATAAATAGCATCAGAATCTGCTCTGCTGTCCTCTGCATCTTAATCAAACCCTGCGTTAGCGCTAAATGAGATGCACGTATGAAAAGCTGAGTACCAGCCCCTCTGAATGCTGCAATTGCAACAGCGCTGAGAACGCCTCTGAATTCATTCTTTAGAGTCACAGCTCAGAAGCTGCCTTTAATAACCAATGCTTCAAGAC
Organism: Dromas ardeola; assembly: GCA_013398915.1. NCBI lineage: Eukaryota > Metazoa > Chordata > Aves > Charadriiformes > Dromadidae > Dromas > Dromas ardeola. Next base: position 337,022 of record VYZM01017784.1, read on the forward strand.
CAGTCACCCAAATAAATTAATGGAATAGTTTAGAGGAGCCACTACAAGGCATCTTGCCAAGACACATATGCTTTTTTATCAGTGAAATTGGCAAGAAAGTAACTTTCAGGCTTAAGATTTTCAATTCCAGCCTGTATGAAAAAATAAATTGATTTTCACCAACTGAAGATACTTACTCTTGAGGATTTAACATTTCTGTACAAGTGAATATATATGTACACACATACACACACTCTCACACTCATACTCCAAACTGCACCTTAGACCCGGCATTTGTTCAGAGAGAGACAGCCTCCTTCGCAAGGTATGAAGGATTTCTGGCACGATTTATAACGAAAGCTAGATGCTGCTCCTAAATTAATTGATCTGTGTTTATTCCTGTAACTCGATCGGTATTGCCAGGGAATAAATAGCTTCTCAAAAGTTCTTTTTGTGAAGTCAAAATCCGGCGATCCGGTTGGTGGAACTCTCTCTTCTGCTCGCCCTTTGCTGTGGCCGGTCAGCTTGGCTGCACGGGCAAACCCCTTTGTGGGAATGAGAGCGCTCACCGTGGGTCTGCCCCAGCGATGTGGTCTGGCTCGGCTCAGTCGGGAGCTTCTGCGGTCACTTCGGCGAGCTGCGTGGGACCCTCGCTCAGCCTGGCCACGGACACAAATCTGGTTGGTGTTTGGGAGCTGGGGCAGGGACCAGTGTGCAAGGCGTTTGCCTTCCTCATCCTCCCATTTCCCACCGCTCCTTTGCTCAGCTCCAGGTCGCTGCTCTCCGCCTGTGGCCTTGCGTCCCGCTTTGTCACGCCTCCCCGGTGCCAGGAGGGCCACAGACCCAGACAAGGTTCGGCAAAACATAATGATGGCCACAGCCACCAGTCACAGAGGACGGGGGCCAGAGGGCCCAGGCCGCGGCATGTGGGTGTCAGTGTGTGTGGTTTGCAGCTTCTTGAAGATGGAGAAGTGAGTTCCTAACGTGAGGGCAACTGCTTTGGGGAGGAATCATACAAGGAGCAAGGAAACAGTTTGGGCTAAGTCCTAGTGGATAATCCACAAAACAGGTACAATGGGGGATCCCAGTCAGGCCGCTGCCATCAGTCTGTTCGGCAAACTGGAGGGGTGCTTGGCTGCCAGATCTGCAGGAGCGTTCCAAGAGCAGCAGTTGCGCAGCCCGCGGGGGCTGTCTGCTGGTCCCCCGCCGCTGCAGCAGAGCAGGGGATGGTGCGGGAAGCCTCGTGCCGTTGGCCGTTCCTTCAGTCCACCCATCGCAGGGAGGGCAGATCCTCAGCAGACACCTGAGGGGCCCGTTGATCTGTCCCCAGACCTTTGTGCTGTTTGACAGATGTCCCCGGGAAGGCGGCACTGGCAGAGCAGCCCCACTGAAACCACGCGGCGTTTGCCCAGTCGTTTGACAAAGACCTCGCTGGGGGGTGGGAGAAGTCCTGGCTCTCCCGTATTTCTCTGTACGCGAAGGACAAGCGAACAAGGCATCATCCCACAAGAGCGCTCTCATGGCTCCAGTAATCGAAGGGCTTGTCAGAAGGGACATCTCCAAACAACAACAGCAATAGAAAAGAAAAAGGAAAGTGCACTGCATTGATAAACCCTGCCAAATGCCCATTAGAAGACTGAAGAATGATTCTAATGGCTAATGATATGAAGTAATAAACATACTCTGTCCTTGATGATTTTTAAAAAAGACAGTTTCCTTTTATTCCCACGTAAAACTCTTATTGGAAAGAGTAGTTAAAGCGCAATGGTAAGAGTCTGTCTTTTCCCGATAGCTGTTGTAGGTTTATATTGCTTTTGGAGGGTAACGCAAGGCATCGGACCATGCCAAAGACAAAACTGCATGCACCAGCTCCACTGCAGAAAGCAAACTAGCCAGCAGCAACCTGCTGTTCTATGCAACGTTTTCATTTCCCAGAATTAATTAAAGATCAAACCAAACAAAATCCTCTATGTTTCTTTACTAATCTGTGTTTCTGCCTGTGGAAGTAAGCACAGCAGTTCAGAAAGTATAGTGGCTCCTTAACCAAGTCAGAGCCAAGAAAAGTTGCAGAAGAATGCTGCTGTTTCTTGTTATTAAAATTCGGCACATTGGCTTCCTTTAATGAGTCTTGGCAATTAAACTGCTGACAGGCCGGTGTAGCTGCCTTTACACTGTGCCTAGGCAAATTATTGCAGTATTCCAGGCACAACCTGCTTTTGAAAGCATGAACTGTATTTGTCACGCTTTGGCCCATATATTTCCTTCTGAATGAGGGTGCCCGGGGAGGGGGAAGGACTATTCCCCGTGCTCCCGTGTCTGTGGCTCCGCTCTGCCCGTGTTCCCGTGGCTGTGGCTCCGCTCTGCCATGCTCCTGTGGCCGTGGCTCCGCTCTGCCCGTGCTCCCTTAGTCATGGCTCCGCTCTGCCCGCGCTCCCGTGGCTGTGGCTCCGCTCTGCCCACGCTCCTGTGGCCGTGGCTCCGCTCTGCCCACACTCCCGTGGCCGTGGCTCCGCTCTGCCCACACTCCCGTGGCTGCGCTGACCCAGGGTCCAGGAGGGCAGCGGCAGCACCAGCCCCCGAGCTGTGACTGCTGCTCCTAGGGGAGCCCAGAGAACTCCACACCTTGCCCTGAAAAGGCTTTTTGAGTTCATCGGTGAATTTAAATTCCTCTCCAAGCCACAGTCATCATTCCTTAGATTAATCACCCCCATTTCTATCCCTTTATTCTCCCACTCTTTTTTTCAACGTGTGTTTTTACAGGCTAGCTCTCATTTTAAAGGTCTTTTTAAGTCCTTCAGTTTCTTTCAATTTTTGAGGCAACAGTGAAATATGAATGCTCTTAGAAACCTCCTCTGCAGTGTTGGCTAACTTCTGAAATTAATTATGCTTTAAAGGGAAGAAATTAATGTAATTCCATTCTGATGCATTGGTGGTGTTACCTTGCACTGGATTTTGGAGGTTAATAAAACTTGACTACATTAATGTGAGTACCTGAAGGACAAGAAAGATATTTCAGCTGTAAAAAATCCTGGGCAGGGAGGGCACTTTGCAGCATCTGTCCAGGTTTCGGTCTCATTTGTTGCCTGTCCCTGGAGGCTGGCGGGGTCAGCCTCGAGGGCTCTGAGGAGCTGCAAGTGTAGAGACAAGGAAGGAGCTGCCATGGGGGAGATGTGGAAATAGGGAAGATACTTTAGGGAACATAAGATTTTTCTGTAGGGCTTTAACGTAAGATAAACCCGTCCTATTGTGCTTAATACGTGCCTCCTTTTAGGGTGTCTGAGCCAATATTGGGTATGGTCTCCAAAGCTGTAAAATCAATATAACTTTGTAATTCTAACGTCAATTAGCAAGAGGGAGCGGGGGATTTAGCCATGATGTGAATCTAGGTAAGCTAAACTGACAGGGGTCAAAGTCTTGACAAGGATGGGAGGCTGAAACAACCTGCATATAAGGAGAAGCAGTGGTGGCTTAGCAGGCTTTTTGTCTTTGCTTCTTTGTTCTCTCTCCCATTGGCCTGAGAGCGTGGCATCTCTGCCTGGATGGCAGAAAGCCTTTGCTTGGTCTCACCTTGAAGAAGGTCATAGTAGCTCCATCCTTCACTGCTCCGTACTCTATTTTTGTCTGCTTTGCCAAGTCATCTGCTGAGTCGATGGGGGATTCCATCCTCTCCACCGTCAGGAAGGCGGCAAGGTTGGCCGTGTAGGACGAGATGATAATTAGGGTGAAGAACCACCATATGCCACCAATGATCCGTGTAGACAGTGCTTTGGGCATCAGCTCAGAGCCTGGGGTGGGAGAGGGCGAAGAAGAAGAAAACAAAGAGAGAGAAAGTCCCCATTTTATAGATATGTACAGACATTATATACAAGCACACGTATATATAAACGATTAGATTTCACTGTCAAAACTGTAACAGCTACGTAAGTAAAGCCAACTGGTTTTGAGGCAAATTATCCAGACATCTTGCACGCAAGGAAATCAGTGGGGTTTTTGTAGCATTTGCAGAAAACCCTTTCCCTTTATTGCTGACCTTGGGTACAGTGCACAATTTACAGGAAACATTCAAACTGAAGTAATTAACTAGGCTGCTTTTATGAGATTTAAATAGCAAGCCATATATGAACTTTTATGAGTGTTTTGTTCTGTCATTTAAAAAGTGCTTTGCTTTTATATGGATTGCTTTTCAAAGGACTCACTCCAGGGAGTGTGTTCAAATACACAAGGTTTAAAAAAAAAAAATCAAACAGCGAGAGAAAGGAACTATCAGGGTCCAGTACTTTGAATACTGGTTAGAAGTAGGGAAGCAGGAGATGTTACAGCAGAAAAGGTGTAACAGGTCTGGAATGAATTTATTGAGCAGACATGAAGGACTAAATGGGTTGTGCTATTTTTGTAATTGCCCAAGACACCTTTTAAAGCCAGGAAAGAGCTTTGGGTTTGAAACAACTGCATGCAGAGGATAAATCCAACCTGGAATTTGCAACAAAGATTGGGCTTTGCAAAGCAATTTTAAGCAGTGTGGCATCAAAGCATAGCGTGGAGTGTAGCTTTTCTCCTATCTGAATGCAGCAAGGAGGCACCAGGGAGCAGAGGAGACTTGGATATGGAGGGCTGCTTCGGTTCTCCTCAAGATCCTGCATCTTTCCCGTTCCATCTCTTGCCCTTTGATGCATTGGGCGGTGTGACATCAGTCTAGCTTTGAAATATTATTTTTTCTTAGATGCATAATAGAGTTAAAAAGAATACAGCGCTTTTCATTTATCAGTTTCTGATAAGAGGATGATTCATCCTGCTAAACCGCCTTGCTGGGAACTGTCAGTGTCCGTCAGGGCAGCCGAGATCTGGGAAGAATCTCTGTCACCGCTGCAGCAGAGGCAGCAGGGGAATGGAGCAGTAGCACCGTGCATGCCACCAAGCTGATGCTGTGGTTCTTTTGCTCTCTGGGTATAACTACTGATACACCAAAAATTAAAGTGTGACAAATGTTTGACATTTTCCACTTATTTCTATTCCTGGATTTTCTGCAATTAGATCACAGCTGAATTTCGTTCTTTATTCAGAGCTGCTCACAAGCTCCCCCTCTGCTGTCTTCCTAACAGATTTACTCTATTCATTCCATCTATATATATTCCATTTGCTCTATTCCATCCACATATATGAATGTAATTCCATCCATATCCCATTTCTAAGGTTCATTGTGGTATCTTACACCAGTAACACTGAAAGCGTTCGGTCTCGCGGGCAGTGGCTGCCAGGCAGAGCTGCCTGGAGGAGCTCCCCGCCATCCTCTGCCCCCGCAGCCTTTGCCCTGTGCCCGCGGGAGTCTCGGGCCATTGCACAATGTGCAGAATGACCAGATGAGGATAAAAACGGAGACAGACCAGAGGGCAAGACGCCCTGGCTTCTGTAAAAGTTGATTTAAAACTGAGCCAGGACAGGGATCCTGAAAATACACAAATTGCTTGAATTAACGGAAGTAGGAATTTACAGAATCTGTGGGGTGCTGCTGAGTTTGGCGAATTAAACAGCGGAGGGAGATGAAGGCAGCGCTCCCCCTGGGAGCACGCTGGGTGGGTGCTGCTCTGCGCACACCAGCAGCAGGACCCGTGCGAGCACGCCACCGCTCCATCATCTGGCTGTGCGCTTCCAGATGGCAGGCTCCGGAGCTGCTCCTTCTGACACCTGCCAGAGCGTGCACGCCTCATTAATAGTAATTATTGTTATGTAGCGGCACGTGTGTGCTGGCAGCCAGCTGCAGCTCGTGGGGCTCTGCCTCGTGGGGCGAGCGATGAGTCTGTCCCCGGGGCTGCGGGGTGAGGTGTTGGGACAGGGCTTTGACCCCGCAGAAGGCAGAAAGTACGAATAGGGACAGGTGTCAAAAAAAAAAAAAAAGATTGACAAGTATGTTTACAAGTATCTTAAAGGGGGGGTTGAAGGAGGATGGAGCCAGGCTCTTTTCAGTGGTTCCCAGTAACAGGACGAGGGGTAACGGGCACAAGCTGGAACATAGGAAGTTCCGATGGAATATGAGGAAAAACTTCTTTACGGTGAGGGTGCCAGAGCACTGGGACAGGCTGCCCAGGGAGGGTGTGGAGTCCCCTTCTCTGGAGACTTTCAAGCCCCGTCTGGATGCCGTCCTGAGGGATGTGCTCTGGGCAATCCTGCTGTAGCGGGGGAGTTGGGCTAGATGATCTCTAGAGGTCCCTTCCAACTCTGAAAGTCCGTGATTCCGTGACAAGCTCTGGCCTGCTCTGACACAGAAGATATCGTGCGGCTTTCTTGGCATAAAAGCCTTGGACCTTTTCCTGGTGCCGCAGACAGGGCTCGGCCCCGGCACACGGCCCCCCTTGTTCCTCCATGCAGGCCCGGTGTGGTGCTTTGGCTCAGGGGGTGAAGTTCCCCGATGAGATTATTGTCTCGTTAGCCCTTTGCTGGACTTGGCCCCAGCCCGAGGCTGCCCGCGGCTCCCCGGGGAGCAGCTCCCTGGGGTGCTGCCGTGCCGTAGGGCACATCCCCATCGGCAGCAGCAGGCGCCCAGTGCTTCCAGCACAGCGGGTCCCAGGAGGTGCCGGAGGAGCTGCCTCCCCTCTCCCACACCTCACTGCCTTTTGGCGGGGAGCCGGTGCTGACGAGCACTTCTGTGCCTCTTCAGACGTTTTCTCTTGTTCCCGTCGAAAACAAAATATATCTTAAATTTAAAAAGCCACGACAAAAGGCCTGTGCTGGAGCAGGTGGGGGGTGTGGGCGGGGAGGCGCCGCCGTACCTTGTTGCATCAGTGCTCCCATCCCAAACCAGAAGCTGTTCAATAGGGTGAAGTTATTCTCCACGATGTCTGATCCGGGGTTACAGGGGTGAGCATCGTACCACTCGTACGGGCTGAACCTGCGGCGGCACATGGAAAGCGAGAGCTCATTAGTCGGGATGTGGCATGACAAGACCCTAAAGGAACAGGAAAAAAAGAGCCTTAATACACCTCATGCTGCTGTGCAGGGCCTGCTGACCCCTTCGGTTGTGAGGCTTATTACAGAGAAAGACAAATTCAGCCAAGATTTTCAGAAGTGACCAGCACGGCTGTAAGCCCCGTGTCCTGCATTGCGGACAGCAGGGAAACCTGGGAAGCCAGGTCCTTCTGAGGGATCTCAGGTTGCTTCCCTAGAGCCTTTGGTCACTTCGGATCATCTCTGTAACACTACATCAGACGACAGCAATGGAGCACACGACTATGGGATGGGATGCGGTGCAGACATGCGACCTCCAGCCCCAGTATGCAACAGTTTCAGAATGTGGGGAAAAATGGCATTTCTGGTTCGACTGAGGAGCGATGCTGCAGTGGTTCTGCAGCAGTAGCTGGGACAAACAGCAGCGTTTGCAAGGACTCTCCTGCTAGTGCCCATGGGAATTGGGGGCGAGGGGGTAGTGAAGTGAGAAGCGGGACTTCCCACCGTCCTGACAAGCAGGAATCCTGCACGGTCAGGGCACCAGCACAACAGGGGAAACTGGTGTGGGTTTGCCATGGACTGCTGCGATGCTTGGCCCCGTTGCAGGTGGTAGGAGAACATTTATTCCCTGTGGGGGGCATATTTCCATGGAGCTACCTGTAGTTCTTGGGCAAAACTGAGAGAATTTTTTATGATAAGTTCTGCAAATCCTGCCTAGGATTGGGGTAGACAAGCACCGCTGTGAACATAGCTCTTTTATGCAGGAGCTGGGGAGGATGCTCAACAGGAGAGATGCTAATATTTTTAGAGCTGTTTATTTACATTTTCTGAGAGTCCCAAATTTTGCAGAGATTAAATTAAAAACATAATTGGTATAATTGCTTTTGAACCAGGCATTAATTATCATCTCCGCTTCCTTCTGAAATCTCTGTAGCTTTACAACAGCCCTTTCTCAAAGCCCAGCCCACAGTTTGTATTAGGAGCTATTTCTCTCTGTAATTCTCTGCCAGACGCGCTGCTACCCAAGGAGAAGTCTTCTTGCTTCGTTTCACAGGCGCCCGCAGTTAGACAGTTGGTTATATTTGGAGAAAAGAGCCACAGCGCTCTCCCAGGTGTCCTTCAGCACAAAACAACCCCCCCCCAGGGCAAACACCTACCCCAGCCTTGGCTCTGCACCATCGCGCTGTGAGACTCCCTCGGAGCCCCACGCGCGGAGACGTCTATGACCACAGAGCCACGTTCCCTGTGTGCGTGAACCCAGCAGGGCAAGGCACAGGAGGGCGCCCGCAGGGAAGACCCCGGCACGGGGGATGGACTGGGTGCAACGCACAGGACCCGTGGTTTTAGAAAAGTTCATCCTGGGTACATCTGTCCCCATTTTTGCTTCTATTTTCCGCATGCAAGGTACAGTTTAATGACCTCTCCTTCCCCCCGCCTTTTATCTTGCCACCCTGCCGCGGGACCGTTGCCCGCTCTGGGTTTGCAGAGCCAAAGGCACCTTCACAATCCTGCTCGTTCGTCCAGGTAACGGCTGGGCTGGTCTTACTGCCCACCTCCCCCTGCTTTTTGAAATAAGAGAAAATCAGAAAGGAAAACAAAACTCAGGCTGAATTCAGACATGGCTTTACATGCTGCCTGTTTCTTTAAACTTGCTGTAAATTTCTGCCCGAGGTGTATAAAGGATGGCACCTAAGCCCTTTCTGTTGAATAAAGCCAGAGTTCAAGCATCAGATGAAAACTTTCTTGGGCTGCCAATGAAAGGATATGAAACAGAAAGGGAATTGGTAAGATCAAATGAGCCTGACAAGATGACACGATGAAGAACTTCAAGGTCTCTGAGTGAAAACCTACTGGTGCTGCTCAAATTACAGAGAAATATTCAGAAAACTGCAAAGCAGCGACAGAGTCTTCGGTGCTTGAAAAGCGAGTGGGACCATTAGCGGCAACAGAGGGGTAATGAAGGAAGAAGCGAGCAGAGCTCCTTGACCCCATACGGCTGGAGCCGCGGTAAATGGGGGCTGCTCCGGTTTCACTGCCGGCTGGCCTCCCTCTTCCTCAGGTGCGGAGTGGCATCTGAGAAATATTTCATCAAAAACTATGATTATTTTCTTGTCTCTTCTTGGCCTTTTTGGCAGGGAGACAGGGGAGCATTTCAAAGAAGGTTTAAAGATCTTACGCAAAATACTTTTGAGTCTAAATTGCATCTCCAGAGACATTTCTTATGGATGACCCAGTCCTTGTTGCAATTAAGATGAATATTAAACCCACCCGCCCCGCTGTGCACCCAAAGGTGATTAGCTGTAATTTGAAGGCTGTGTGAGTCTGAGGAGGGGTGACAATTCACATCAGCCAGCTGCACGGCCCCTGCAACCCCGCACCAGAGACACCAGACAAATTACCCCCACGAAGCCCTATAAATTGCTAGTGTTTATGGCCCTTTTGGGGGCGGGGGTGGTTAGGAGCAGAGGCTCCATCAATAACTAAGAAAGACTGATTAAAAGGGGAGATGGATCAAATACATCCTTTGCCTGCCTCTAAATAGTCCCTAAGTTGGTTTTAAGTGGCATTGACCTATGATTATGGCATCAGCAGAGGACTCTGGTGCCTAGTTCAGGATATTCATGTCTCTGAATTAAGGCTTTGCTATTTTGACTGTGGTTTTCTCCCGAGAATTGAATTTTAGAGGCCTTGCCGGGGTCAAAAGCAGATATTGTTTCCATTACTTCTGAAAGCAGTAAATATTTTCCCTATGAAATCTCTTGCTCTTCATCTCTATGTGTTGAAAGATCATTCCTGCAGAACCTTAATTACACTGAATACTTGGTGTTCTTGGAAAGAATAGGAAGACAGAAGAATAGTCAGGAGCAAAACATGTGAAAAAGAAACTGTAATTGCAGTATTTTATAGGTTTGATTTCAGCTACAAAATAGCCTGATAGGGAAAAACTGTTGTATTACGTCATAACTGCTTTGATGTAGAGATTATGAGGCTCATTTTAGGTCACCTTGGAACAAAACCAGAGACTAAAGCACAGTTTTTCATGTTTTTAACCCTGAACGCCAGCCCCGAAGCCCAGCACAGCAAGTGGTTGTTGTGTTCGTGGTGCCAGGGCAGTCACCAGAGGGGCATCAAAACAGCCCCACGGTTCCTGAGCGCGGCCGCCGTGTGTTGGGGCACACGAGGGCTCTGGCTCAGCCCAGACCGAAACCTCCAGCGCCGGGCAGGGCAGGGGGGTGTCGGGCCAGTACCCGGTTGAGTGCCCCGGTGTCCGGCTCGGTGGGTTGGGGCAAGAGCTGCGTGCACATCGCTGCCGACGGCAGGACGGGGTGCCCTGGGTGCCTGGGGCTGGGCGGCCCCGCTGCTCTCTGAACAGAGCATCTTCATTTCCATGTCTGCAAACAGGGGTGTCAAAGTGTTCTCACCTCGGGGCCTGTCCTAGCATTTCCTTCTACCTTTCCTCAGGATTTACTGTAATGAATTTCATGTGCAGATATAATTTGCACATTTAACATGCTTTGAAAGTGGGAGCTGGACAATTTGGGCTGGATTTGGCCATTATATGAATGGGGAAAAATAAACTCATAAATGTAAAATTGTATTTGAATTGTCACTCCAAGCCGCACGAGCAGTCTAGTACTTTATGGCATTAAAGCCAAAGACGTTATGGCAGCAGAGCCTATCTAGCTACGTTCTGCGTGGCTAACAGGGACATAAAGTGAGGGAGTTCTATCAGTCATCACAATATTTTTCCTTTTCGTAATTACCTCGGGCTCATTTTCCCAGAAGAGTATCTTTTCCTGCTGAGGGCCTCTGGTTCCTCTCTGACAGAAAGCAAAACCACTGAGGACCTTAAAGGATCTGATCCTGCCCCACTGGAGTCCCCGATAGTCTTCCCCGGGCTTCAGCTGGGGCAGGACGGAGCCGGCAGCAGAGTTTTGCCCAACTTTCCTGCTTTTTGCGTGGTCCTCGCTACCGCCAGGGGTTCTGCGGGGCAGAGTCGTGGGAAGGTGGAGCCGTGCGTTAATGGCAACACAACCCTCGTCCTCTGATAGTACAGTAATAACAAGCGCGACCATCTCTGTGCGTTATCCCACCTGCTGCTGAAATGAGCTGTTGGGTTGTTTTTAGGAGTTGCCGTTTGCGCTGCAGTGCTCGGAGCGCCCAGGCCTGGGCTCCCTGCGGGCACTGGGCAAACTGCCTGCAAAGCCGGCCGAGCTCAGGCGGCTTCTGTGGGACCTCAGGAAGGTGCCTGCAAATGCCATGTGTGGCCCTTTGGCAGCGGTGCAGCGCTAAGACTAGGAAGGAGGATTGCAGTTAAAATCTTGAACATGGAGGGCCTTCTGTGTCCTCTGAGAGTGAAGTGTCCCCTCTCCGGCTCTGCTCCTCTGCAGGGGAGAATCGGGCGATGCAGCTGCTTTGCCGTCCCAGCTCGTTTGGAGCACTAATGCTGGCTGCTGAGCCGAGTTTACTTTGACAACTGCTGTTAATGTGTAATTAGGATATTACATAGTAAACTCAGGAAATCATCTCTAAATGCCTCAATGGACCTGAGGGATGTTGAAAATTGCAGATTTGTTGTAACGTGAGGGTTAGTGGATTCTGGTTGCTGTAGTTTCGTATTTAATCTTTACTTTGACTATCTGATTGATGTCAGTGGATTCGATAGAAGCCGGTTTCTGAAGGATGCTCTGAGGAAGGCGCTGCACAGCAGCCCGAGGGACGGGGTCTGTGCAGAGCCCCAGTCCAAGGTCAGCGGGGAGGTTTCTGAAGGCACCACTGGCACAACTGGAACTGGAAGAAATGAGAACTGAGTCCCTAACTGCAGACTGCACGTAGGAAATTTCCCTGGGCTCGGTGTTTACATAAAATGTTTAACCATCCAGCGAGGGCTGTGCGTGGCTGGGGAGGGCGGCTGCCCGGCAGCAGGGAGGCAAGTGCTTTGTTTTGGTTTGAAAAGGTGGAATCACGTTTGAGAGCGGCCCTGGACTGTGTATCTCTGCGATACTAATAATTCTGCGAAACTAATAACACATGCAAATATATGCAAATTCTGCTGCCTTTAAATATAGAGGTTTTAAATGTGCTAATTAGATGCATATTAATTTTGTAAACAGACACATTGTCTGATCCATAGCAGCGAGTTCTCCATTCTTTTGATATAGGGAAGGGTTTGTGGGAGCTTTGCTGGTGGAGGGTTCAGAGAGAGGAGCTGGAACTGGTGCGGGATACGGGAGCTTTGTGTGCGGGACGCAGCGGAGAGGCTGGGCTTCTCCCGGGAGAAGGTGGCTGAGAAGCGACCGAACAGGAGCCTGAATGTTGAGGAACGATACAGAGCAGAAATGTCAGATTTCCCATTCCCCTTCATTATACCAGGGAGGTGCCAATGAAACGACAAGGCAATGAAAATTCTAAAATCACAAAAGAAAGTGCGTTTTAAAATTCTTTTGTACTGGAAGCTTACTAAATCTGTGGAACTGCCTGCCCTGATACAGCAAAAGAGGCTTACAGGTTTATGTTAATAAAGCAAACAAACGCAAGCACATTTGGTATGGTAAAGTAGTACAAAGGATATAACACAGGCTGGAGCTAGCGAAGAAGAAAACAAATTTCCCCTGTGGATAGCTCATCTTTAATTTTCACCACGGGGTTTGCATCACCTCTACAACCACTCTGAGATACAGGTCTGAAAGAGAACAGAGCCCTGGAGTCTGACGGCGGTGAGCAACCCCGCGCCAGGAGACCAGCCCGCCTTTGGGTAATGGGCCATAAGTCATTTCATTAATGACAGGGGTTTAATGCTGCAGCTCCCCCTCGGTGTTGGATCCCTGCGACACACCAGGCAGCAAAACGGATCTGAGCATGGGGAGGATGTCATGTCACATGGCAGCAGATGTGGCGTGATGGCAGTCGGGTGGGGTGGCACCGGCGTCCCCTTACCTGGCTATGACAAAGAGCACGCAGCTGACCCCCAGGTAGGCGAGGAGGATGTACATCCAGATGTCAGGAGACAGGGGGTTGAGGAAGGAGAACACGCTGGGGTTGGTCCCGTTGGGCTTGCGGTACAAGATGCTGACCCCCAGCGTCATAAAGGGCTTGGAGAAATCTATTGCTTTCTCCCGAACGTGGGTGATGGTGAGAGGGGCGACGGCCAGATCAGCTTTCTGTGCACAACACAGAGAGAGAAAGAGGGCATCAGAAACCAAGCTGTTTCCACCCCCTGAGAAACACCCACGGCACGCACACTGCAGTATTGGGCCAAAACCCCCCAAGACCCCCTTGGGGCTCCCCTCTCCCTTTGTACATGGGGCACGTCTGCCCCATGCCTCTGCCGGCGCCGGGCTGGGCGTCCTGCCCCCTCCCCGGGCAGGCAGGGCCCTCTGCGCCTGGCACAGCCTGGCCCTGGGGAACCGCTGCCCTTCCCACCCGCAGCCTTGCTGCGCAGCGAGCACAGAGCCGTCGTCAGAGCCGCCTGCGTCGCACAGGATGGGGTTTGGGCAGCTTTCTGCGAGCTCTGCTCCAAAACCCTGCGGGTGAGGGACAGGGACTGCTCCGTGTGCATCAGGCACAGCCGCACCTCAGACAGGACAGGCGGAACGTGGAGCTGATGTAATACGGTCCAGTTATTGCAAAGACTTCTCCTCACCTAAACAAAACCCCAACACAGATGCAGGGTCTCTAAAACACGCTGGGCGAGATTCTGGAGGTGGCGGTGTGGATGTGTTTATCATCTTTAAGAGACCCATTCCTGATTGAAATCAGTGGGCTGGAGAGTGAGACGTTGCCTGTTGTTTGCTCATTATACTCTCGGACTTTCATTGTCTAGATTTTCGGCTGGTGTTAGCTGGCAAAATACAGCACAGGCAGCAGCGAGATGTTATCATCTCTGTGGTTTTTGCCTATGTGCAATGAGCTCATTTTGACAGGCTCTTCTAAGATGGTCAGAATGATTATATCTTAAAATGGTATAAAACATCTGAGATCCTCGCTGTGCTTGCTTCTTGCCGCAGAACTCTTTACAACAGAGAGTTTGCTGTGTGCAAATCCCACCATTGGCAGAGATGATTTGTTTTTGTTGGCCTTTCAATGTTGCTGCGAGAGGAGAAAGTCGCAGAGGGAGGCCACTCCGGAATGAAGTTGCAGGAAGCAATATTGAAGCAGCATGAGGTAAAAGGTTCAATTTCTTTCCCCTCAGTCGACTCCATGATAAAACTTGAAAGGCTGGTTCCGAGGGAGCCATGGCATGCGGTAGGAGCGCTGCCGTTGGGGAACGCTCGTGGGCCAGGCTGGTGGGACTGAGCCAAAGCTTCACAGGGACCCCTTGGGTCTGTCTGCCGGGGAAACGCTTCTCCTAATTAATGGTGGACTCCACCGCTCGTCATGCTGGAACTGCCTGAGCCGCACAAGGAATTTAAGCTGAGCATATCATTCATCCTGACTTCTTGTACGAATTGTGTTTCTTTCTGTTATTTCTGTTATTTAATGATTTCCATGCTAGATTCAGTGAGAAACCACATACAAACTCTTTCTGTTGCTTAAGAGCTGCGTTTCACGGAATCAGGGAATTTCAGAGTTGGAAGGTACCTCTAGAGATCATCTAGTCCAACTCCCCCGCTACAGCAGGATTGCCCAGAGCACATCCCTCAGGACGGCATCCAGACAGGGCTTGAAAGTCTCCAGGGAAGGGGCCTCCACCCCCTCCCTGGCCAGCCTGTCCCAGTGCTCTGGCACCCTCACCGTAAAGAAGTTTTTCCTCATATTCCATCGGAACTTCCTATGTTCCAGCTTGTGCCCGTTACCCCTCGTCCTGTTACTGGGAACCACTGGAAAGAGCCTGGCTCCATCCTCCTTCAACCCACCCTTCAGATACTTGTAACCATTCATAAGGTCTCCCCTCAGCCTTCTCCTCTCCAGGCTAAAGAGTCCCAGCTCGCTCAGCCTTTCCTCCTAAGGGAGATGCTCCAATCCCTCAATCATCTTTGTTGCCCTACGCTGGACTCTCTCCAGCAGTTCCCTGTCTCTCTTGACCTGGGGAGGCCAGGACTGGACACAGCATTCCAGTTGTGGCCTCACCAGTGCAGAGGAGAGGGGGAGAACGACCTCCCTTGACCTGCTGGCCACACTCTTCCCTGTGCAGCCCAGAATTCCGTTGGCCTTCTTGGCCACAAGGGCACATTGCTTGCTCATGGATCATTTACTGTCTACCAAGACCCCCAGGTCCTTTTCTTCAGACCTGCTTTCCAGCAGGTCCACCCCTAACCTATACTGGTGCCTGACATCCTTCCTTCCCCTTTCCTCTCACTAAACATTCATTCAGGGGCTTAAAAAACCCTTCCGTAAATACATCCAAGGCTACCTCAGTGTCAGCTGCCTCACTTGGGGCTGGCAAATCACTCTTTTGGTAGCACTAACTTCAGAGGAAATGCAGGCACAGAAATTGCGTTTCTGAAGTTGAGCGGTACCTCCCCCCGTGCCAGGTGCCCAGCATTCCCGCGCAAGATTTACTTAATATCTGGTTCTGAAAATTAAAATTCTAACTTAACCATGAGTGATAATTGTGTAGAGATATAGTGGATTTGTCATTACTTGCAAACTTTAAATCAGTATTAGCTGCCTTGCTAGAACATGCTTTATTCCAACAGAAGCTATGGGTTCACTGTTGAAATTGGTGACGATCTCTGCCCTGTGTTGTGGAGGAAGGTCAGGCTAAGGATCTCATTTGACCTTGAAAATTTTGTGATGAAAGTCAGTGGAATATTTTTAAATAGAGGAATCTGGGCCTTTTTCTATAAGAACAGTTTCTCCATGAGCTTCTATCCATTGCGTAAGTATATACGTGTGTGTATGAAAGGGTCTGCTCTCCAAAGAATGTAACTGCAGAGGCCTTGAAGAGAAGAGTTTCATGAATCCTCTAACAAGGGTAAAAATATGTATCTTTTTCTAACATGGTTCTTTAGCTGCGCCCTGGGTTGGTTCCCTTGCCTCGTCACTTTCCAAATGGAAGTATATTTTAAAATCAGCCTGGTACAGAAAGTGTCCATTTCAATCACTGGCATTTGTCAAAACTTCGAGAAAATGGAAACAGTATGTTCCCAATGAGCCCTTTCATGCCGGCTGTGGTGACACTGATGAACACCGAAGGACAGTGGTTTTGGGGAGTGGACAGGCCTTGGTGGTTGCCCGGCTTGAGATGGGGGTCTGCACCTCGGGCGCAGGGTGGGACCATCCCGGCGGAGGGGACCTGGCGGGTTTGGCACTGGGCTGCTCTCCCCACTCGAGAATTTTGGCGCAGCCGCCTCCAAAGTCACCAGGCAAAACCGTCAAGAGAAATGCAGCGTTTCAGCTGCTCCATCACTTCTGCGTGGGTGTCCTGACTCACCAGGGAAAACCGAAGGAGACATTGAAGGATTTGGCTATGGATTTTTCTGAAGGAGGAAGCAAATGAGCAGCTCCGTGGTCAGTGCTCGCTCGCAACTGCCTGTCTGAAAGATCCGAAGCCAAATTTCTCGAAATGATAGAGCAAGCTAAATAACAGCTAGGAGTTTGTGCTTTACCGCAGAAGATGAAGAGAGTGAAATCTGCATGGATGCCCAAGGATCAAAATGCTTTTAGTGCAGAAATAAAATTTTACCGTGTCTTTTCAGCAGCTCCTGTGATGTGATCACAGCCCCGTGTCCTTGGCAGTAAATCTCACGCGCGGGCGGGATGGAGCATGCATCAGGGAGCCCGGTCTGGTGCGGTGTCCTGTGCTATTAAGGACAGGACGGGGCTGCACTTCGATATCCTTTTTATCAATGCAAATGTTTCTGAAGGTGGCCTCTAATTAAGGGTTTGCTGACTGAGAGGATCTAAATCAAAACCCGCCAAGGGTGAAGCTTTCATTTGTCGTGCTCTGACATTACAAACCGGGAAGTCAATTACCAGGCCCTGGCTGCTTCTCTCCCTCAGCCCCAACTTTTATGCTGTTGCACAGTAAGATGGGTTTTATTAAAAATGAGGAATTATAGCAAGTGCCAGTGGCTTAAAGGCTCTTATCCAGCAAAACCACTTAAGCACACGCTTCTGTTTTACTGGAGCTTGCACGCCTTCCAAGTCTTATGTATGTTCCTAAGTGTTCTGCTGAATTGAGGCCAGAAAGACGAATGTTGCCAAGGCAGCTACACACCAACTGCAGCCGCTTCTCTAACGCACCTTGAAGGCTTTGAATCTCCTTATTCTCCCAGCGTTACAGCATTTTCACTTGGGTGGAACTGATGTGGGTTCACCAGGCGTTCAGTGGATGGAGGATAGTATTCTCTGCAGAGGTATTTGGCTTTTATCAGAAAATGCTAAGTCTTATCTTCAAGTCCTCAGTTATCGCGGGAATGTGGCCTGCGGGTCAGAGCAGCTCTTGCCCGGCCATGGTGGAAATCCTGCAGCATCCGACCTCGGCCAGAGGAAAGCTGCGTGTGACGGCTAGTCACAGCAGAGTCCACGAACAGCGTAAGCACCAAGATAAATATTTATTCAAGAAAATAAGCTGCCTCTGTGCTTATTTTGCCAATCTGAGTTAGGTATTTACATAAACTAATTATGTGTGTGTTGCCTGAGAGACAGGTAAATAGCGCATATTTTACTTATTTAATTGTTATTCAGGTGTCTGTCTGGCAGCATCGACGCTTTCATCCCTCAGGCTCTTTCGCCCCCAGCTCTGCCAGAGCTGGGGCTGCAGCACTTCCCTGCTCCTCTGCTCCCACCACCCCGCCGCAAGGCCCATCTCTGCCCCCTCCTTTTCTTGCCAGGCTGCCGTGCCGTGCCCCAGCACCTTGTCCCGGCATGGCCTGCTCCATGCTGGCCTCCTCCTGCATCTTTCTGCACCTTTCCCTGCAGCGGGGCCTGCACCCGGGTGTCCGTGGGCACAGAGAGCCCAGAGGCAGCCGGTCTGCCTTGCAGCCCCTGGATGGAGACAGAGGGGCTGCAGCTTTAGCAGGCGCCGGGGCGCGCTGAGCACCCTGTGCCCGCAGCCCTCCCCTCCTGCTGGCCAGGGGTAGAAGAACATTCAGCCTGAGAAGTGATGCTGGAGGGAGAAGTGATGCTCGAGGGACAAGTGATGCTGGAGGTCGCGCCTGGCAGCATCCCAGCCGCGCCTCACCCTGCCACCGCGTGCACCCTGCGCAGGGGGTCAGCCTTAATTGTCTGACTCCGGCTCTTAATGGCTGCTCTTACAATTTCAGTCCTAATTTAGACATCATTTTTGTCAATGAATATATTTAACATCAGTGGTGAATTAAGAAGAGATGTCGGCAGTGAAAACCTTGCTGAAAGCTGAAGAGGAGAAATGAGGACTGTGGAGTCCCGTTGGGCCTCTTGTAATCTTTTCTCTGGGGAAGTTCCTCAGAGACAGAACTACTATTAATTGTACCTAAGAGACATCAAAAGCTGTAGGGTCCCAGGGAGAACGGCCGTGTTTTCAGAGACAAGCCCTGTGCTATGAATTACTGGCAGGTGAACAAGTCAGGGGAGGGAAAGGCAGATCCAGAGAGACCTGCAGAAGGAAACAGGGAACTCGGGGCTCCCAGCGTACACCTCGTGCGCTCCAGCACACAGATCTCTGAATGTGATAAATATGAATCCACCGATTAACGGTGCTGGGCACAAAAGGAGAAAGTGCAGCCAGCTGTTTTGGTTTATTTCCATCCCCTCCTGAATGCTGAGTTCCTGCAGTGTCTAAACAAGAGATGGAGGACGCTTCATCCCACAAAATTGTTTTTTTTCCTATTCCTGGCCCAGTGGCTTCCAACTGAATCCCCAGTTCATGACACTTGAAATAAACATCCACCAGTGCAGGAACATTAATGGGAATGGGGCAATGTGGTGCAGTATGTACTTCTGCCAGAATTTACTGTCAATAAATGCCTATTTATTGTGAAAGTGTTAAATCAACTGTCATAAATCGTCCCTAAGGATAGTCATTACATCTTCTCTATAGTTACCATTGGCAGGGATTTCCATTAGAAACCCTATTATTTTTCATACCTTTTTTATTCCCACATGAAGTTTCAGATTGAATGGAAATTTGATATGCACTGTCTCAGCAGAAGACAAGTTTTATTTGTGAACAAGTTTGTGCAAAATGTCCAGAACAACTCATTCTGCTGGTTTTATGTGATCCTGCCCACAAACAATAGGGAAGATTTGCAGGCATTACTTTGCCAGACAACTAGAATTTATAAATCATAATGGATGGGCCACAATGCACAGTGTAGTTTTGCTTGTATCAATAATAATTTCTATGAATAAACATCAATATCGCTTCACTGCAATGAAAGGAGGAGATCTGACAGTTGCCAGGTTCCCTGTTTGTCATGGATGCGGGGCACAGACGCTTCTCTGTGTCACCTGGGTGCCCCCAACCTCCCCAGATGCCGGTGTAGTGAGGGCGTTCAGCTTTCATAGCCCCTCTGATTGAGGCTCCTCTGCGGGAATGCCTGGAGAGAGTGACAATTAACAGCAACTGCGGTGAGGAAAGAGTCTCGTTCTCCAGGGAATGGACTGAACTCCCTCAAAACAGGGATTTTTTTGTGATGAAGGAGGAGCAGCGGATGAAAGGCAGCGGGGCAGGGCTTTTTGCATCTAGCCGCATGAGGCTGTCTTCTCCAGATCTGCTGCTGGGGACCTGGAGGACAGGGTCATGCTGTGAGCTGCTCTGACTGC
Source organism: Dromas ardeola (assembly GCA_013398915.1). NCBI lineage: Eukaryota > Metazoa > Chordata > Aves > Charadriiformes > Dromadidae > Dromas > Dromas ardeola. The sequence continues at coordinate 356,630 of VYZM01017784.1, forward strand.
TGTTGCTTTTCCTGTTTATGCTTAAGGCCAGACTAGAAACAAAGCAATTTTACAAAGGATCATAGCCTAAGGCATTGCTGCCTATGGCCAGGCATGTCTGGATCAGAGCGGACAGGGGAAGGAGGGTGATGCGAGACTCCAAAACAAGCCATGGGAGCTCACTGCGTAAACAGCCCGTCCTCCATCACGTGCGCCGGGATTTACACCTTTGCGTGGTAGGCACCATCATCCCTGAAACACCATAATTATGTGCCTCCCTGGGCTCCCCGGCCTGCCACCCGCGCCCGGCTCCTCTCGGGCTCTATTTCCCAGCCCCAGCAGAAGGCCATCCGCATGATGGGCTGCCCCTTTCTTTGCCCACCTCCTTTTCACTGAATTTCAGCCTCAGATCAGGCTATTCCTGGTACATCTGCTGCTCCTACAGCTCTCAGCCCTTCCAAATGATAACAATTACCGTTTTAGCCTCTTACTGTACCACAGAACACCCTCTCCTATGCACAGGACATTCAACCAAGCCTGCACATCAGCCCTCTGGGGTCTTCAGCATTGCAGAGACTTTCTGCAGAGAGTTAATCCTGGCCGGGGTGTCCGGACCTCACAAAATCCTCCCTGTTTTATGCTCCCACCTGAATGATCCTGATTCTTTTCTGAGAAGGAGACACTGAATATGGGGGAGAGCCAGCCCAGACTTCAGACTCACAGTGTGGGCAGCCCTGTTTTCATCACTACAACTTTGTTTGAACGTTATCCCCAACACTTTTCCTACTAGGTGTGAAATAATTTTGAACTTTCCCATTGCAAATGCCAATCAATTGTTCCTTTCCCTGCACAATTTGAAGACGCTTTGCTGCTGAGGAAGGGTCCCATCTGGTTGCAGTTTCACTTTTTAATGCTTTACATAAACACTGCTATAAAAAGCAATGACATGCAGATAAAGAAAATAATGGCTTCATATGGGATTTGGGCAGTGGTTATAAATCACTCCGAGGGGTGCACCCAGCCACGCCTGTGAGAAAGCAGAGCTCCTGTTGCTGTGTGTTAATTTGCTTTTTAAGTAGTTAGCCAAGAAATACTTTAATGCAGGCTGACCACGAATTTCATGTTACTTCATGAGGTTGATCCCCATACCTTCTCCTCGGTCTCTCTCTTAGCTGACCACAGCTTTGGGAATGGCTGAAAGCCTCCCGAGAGCCCTGTAACATCTTGCAGGACATTGGAAGTGACACGGTTCGGACTAAATGACAGTCTATTCCTTATATCTTATTTCCTGCTTTGGAGAGATTTACTTCTTCAGAGCCCTACACCGCAGGCACAGTGCGGTGAGAGCCGCAGAGCGGTGCCAGCAGCGGGTGCGGAGCGCAGGCCGTGTCCCGAGCACGCTGCCGAGTGCCGCAGCCTGTGCTCTGCGTCTCTTCCTCTCTGTGCCACACATCACTGGGAGCAGCAAAGCACCAGCCTCTTCCGCTGGGATGCTGAGTGTCACTTGTCTAACTTAGCAAGGCTGTTGCATAAGAGACTACGGAATCTGTATTTTGAGCTGTATGGAGTTTTCTGGAAGCAAAAATACAAAGGCAGGTTTGCACAGCCTGTGGCATATTCCCCTGTGAGACCCAGCGTCCTGCTCCCCCGGGGGCTGTCCTTGCCTGCCTTTGCCGCACTTCCCGCTTTGCCGGGGTTAGCCATCTAAGGACTACAGCGCTCTTCGCAAACTGATTAAGCATCACTTTGTCCCTATAAGGGACATAATCATTATCATCTGCATTTTACAGATGGAGGAAGCATTGCACAGAAGCAACTTGTCCAATGTCATTTAGGGCAGACAAGCCAAATCCGGAAACACAACCTAGATCCCCGAGCCCCAGCGCCGCAGTCTCACCGCCAGACAATGCGCCGTTATCTCTTCACAGCGCAGCTCATTTACTGAAGTGACTCACCCAGCAAATACATTCTTCTCACATGAACTGTAAGAGCATCGCAGCTGCTACGTACGTGAGATTATTTTTGTCTCTTTTCTGCTTAGGCAATGTTTTCCAAAACGTAGCCAGGAACTTGAGAGGTGGCCCAAGGGCTGCTCCACTTGAGCAGGATGGTCAGGAGAACAGAGCCCTGGTACAGCTCTAGGGCTGCTTATACCGCTGCCTGTGCTGTGGAGATCAGAGATTAATTTTGTCCTCATCTTTTCTTCCAGAGACCTTTTCTGGGAATCAAAGATTCATAAAAACACCAGCTTTCCTCACCTCCCTAACGGGGCTTCTGGGATCACAGGATGTGCTGGAGGCAAAATATCTAATTAGGAGACTGAGCAACCTCTGGCTCGAGTGGAGGTTTCAGACTAGGTGACTTTTTGGCGGCTGTGAGAGTAAAGCTGTCACGACAGTTTCACTGGTGTTTAATGGGCTTTTAGAAGTGGCCGCGGAAGGAGAAGCACAGCTGCCGTGTTGCAGGGGGAGCTCAGTGTCCCAGGAGATTTCAGAAAATAAGCTGCATTTATAAAAACATAAAATATGTTAAACTGTCCCCTCTACACTTGCTCTTGCAGTCTGGAAACGTCATCTGGATCCAGCTGAGCTGTGCCTGGCATGTGTCTGGGGGCCCTGAGAAGCCGGGTGTTGTGCCCAGGCCCATGTTTGTCCGGGGCAGAGCAGCAGCGTCCTGGGGGGTGAGCGCAGGCGCCCCCCGCTGCTGCCCCGCGGCAGAGCCAGCGTGCGCCCGGGCTCCGGGAAGCCCCTTTCCCTTCTCTGCGTGCCCAGCCTGGCGGGGAGGGGCTGCGGCTGGAGCCACGGAGCCCCTTTCGGTGCTGTGAAAATACTCATTTTTAGAAACTCCGAATGAGTATTTGGAAGAGTCAAACAAAGAGACACTCTTCTGACAAACCGTGCAACACAGGCTGAGCCCAGGTGGGGTTAGGAGCTCGCTGCGGGTGTCCCGAGCCAGGGAGCACCCATCCCAACCCAGGCAGAGAGCCTTGGGGGCAGCCCTCAGCTGCCCGCGCCGCAGGTGGGCCACACTCACGTGGTCGATGAGCTCCTTGATCATGCCGTTCCACTGCCCCTTCTCATCCTGCGCTCCGTATTTCCCATCCTCCACCAGCCGGATCTCGTAGGTGAAGCCCAGGATGATGGCCAGCTCCTTCAGGAGGTCGATGCAGTAACCCTCAAAGCGGTCGTTCCCGAACAGGGCCGTGTCGGACTTACGGAACATGACAAAGGGCTCTTCCTGCACACGGGAAGGTAAAAGGTCCCCGTTAAGGCTCAGCTGTGGTCCCAGCTCCCACTGGAGACAGGGCCGCCCCCGTGGGCCAACCTGAGCCACGCGGCGCAGGCTCTTCAGGCAGGGTTGGCACCGTGACATGTTGGGAATAAATTAACTTTGCACAGCACATCAGCTAATTAGCAACCTTGTTTACCCCACAAAATTTAATTTTGTCTCTTCTGAGCAGCCAACTGTTTTCCATTTGGTAGGATTTCAGGGAGAAAAATAACCATTTCATGCTCTGAAAATGAAGAGTGTTGAGAAACAATAAAAGCGGGGGAGGACAAAGTCAACCCCAAGTCCCGCACAGAAGAAATGCAGCCGACCTGCTCCGCGGTTCCTGTCGTTCGCTGCAGCGAGCAAGAGCCTGGTGGGTTAAATACAGGGCGAGGGAGCCGTGCGTGGCTGGTGGCCAGCCCAAAACATCCCCCAGTTCAGTTTGCTTTCCTCTCGGCCAGTACTAGCTGCTGGGATATGGGGCCCTACTGCTGCCCAGAGAGAGTTTCTGCCGTCTGCTCCAGCTACGCCTGGCGTGGGAAGGTCGGGGGTGTCTTTAATCACAGCAGTGCAAGCACCAGCACAACTGAAAAATAACGAATAAAGTGCTTTACAGCAGGCTTTTCTTTCTGGATCCCTGCCTCTTAGTGCAGGCTGGCAGGTGAAGCAGCAGCCACCCAGCAAACCGCACAGCCCTTTGGCGAGCATCAGGCTTGGGCAGTCACCGAGGACCAGGGACACTGGGGAGCCCCAGGGAGAAAACATGTAGAGAACAGATGGAAATGGCAAGAGATGGTGGGCAGCAGGCAAAAGCTAGAAGGCAAGGGGAGGATGGGATGTCAACAGCAGCTAACGCATGGCTTGAGTTGAAGGTATCTGCGAGGCTACTGTCCCTGCCCACGGGGTGGCCGGGGAGGACTCATGCTTTGCTCTGGCGAGCCCCGTGTTGTTGGTGTCCCCGTGGTATTGCAGGAGGACGGGGAGTTGAGGTCGCAGGAGGGAAGGTCTGGAGTCCCAGTGACAGTATTACTGAGATGCCCAGTTTGGTGGAGCCCCCACCTCTGCCACCCCCAGGGCAGGCAGGAGGTACCTGCTGAGCCTCAAGGCAGGGTAGGGAGAGGATGAGAGAGCACCTGAAGCTCCATTTGCAGAATTATAAAGCAAAACTGATAACATCACGCCTATAGAGTTTAGCTTGGCACGCGCAGCTTGGTTAAATCCTGCTCTCCCTGGCCTCTTCCTCAGCTTTCTTCTCTGGAATTAGCGCTTTGTTTGTGAATCAGCTGAATCTATGGATCTTGATATAAATACACCAGCTCCACAGCAGCCATAATGCACTATTAATTTTGGGAAGCGCTGTAGGGATTACATACATATTTAACAGCCGAAGCACTGAACATTGGGACGCCAGTCGCTTCAGTAATGTATCTCCAGGTCTCAAACATTTCCTAGGGGGTAATTCTGAACTCTGTGAACCACTTATTCATGGACTATTTCACAATTTATTACTGAAAATGGCCAGACATCCAATTCACAAGCTCTCTCGGTTTGCTAATCGATTTCTCAGTGAAGGTGCCCTCAATTTCATAACTTCACAGTTCCCATATTGCTTGGGGAGAGTGGCGCTGGCTGCTGGGGTAATATTTCTCTTCCAACAAGTCACTGCAATATGAGCAAAAGGGGAAAAAATAACCTTTTATGCTTTTCCTTTTAAAGGTTCCTCCTATGGCTTTTCTACAATCATTTACACCAGTGCAAAAGCACAAAGGGGTGTTGCAAATGCAAATAAAATTCAGGGTTGTATTTTCTGATTAGAATCCAGTCTATGAAAATGCAATTATTGCAGAACTTGGGTCTAAGCACATTTCATCCTCCCGCAGGCAAGGGAATTGCAGGAGCGCTGTGGGTTCGAGGTAGGTACCCCGTGGCACGTGTGCAGGCCCAAGGAAGGACGCAATCAATAGGAATTGATACCACCCTTGTAGATGATGTAATTTGTACGTGCTCGGGGAGTGCGAGATGAAAACGCTGCCCAAAATAAGCATGTCAATGGCAGACGGCTGACAGGGCTCCTCCTGGCTCCACCATTTTGCATTATGCCGTGGCCTTTGAGGTACAGTGATTATCGCACCCTAGACCCAGACGTTTCCGCAACTCTGGCCATGCGTCTTACCCCTGACAAGATGCATCTTCTCTGGTTTCCCTCAGTCCTGTCCGTACGGCTCTCACTGACGTTCCAGTCCTGAACTTATCTGCCTTCTCCCTGTCCCCCCAGCCTTCTCCCCCTCCATCCAGCCTTCCCCCGTCCCTCCAGCCTTCCCACCCCAGGAATTGTCCCCGATGTGCAGCGCACAGTTCTAATTAAAGAGAGTGGGGGGAGAGGAGTCACTGTGTAACTTCTGGTGAGTTCTATCCAGCCACAGTACGGGATGAACAATTCCCTTCGAGCTGATCCTGAGCCTCCCCCTGGCAGTGACGGGGTGCGACGTGTTATTCATGTTGCCCTCAAAATTTGCATCTCTCGCATCCAGGCACTGGCAGCACTTTAGGTTACCTTGCTAAAATGAACTGAACCTGGCATGGCAGGTCTCTCCATTTGGCCTGTTGGAAAACTGATGCTTAAATTTGTGCTTTCTGAATACAGCAAGAATGCTTAAATGCAAACGAAAAAAAAAGAACAAAGAAACAACGTGTGTGTGCATCATGCCTGAGTGCATGCACACTGCTGCAAGGGTCTCAACAGGAGCAGTCTTACAATCTGATGCATGTTGAATTGTTAAAGTGCCTTTTGGTCGGTCATTGGTCGGTCATTTCTCTACTGCTTCTGCAGTAACTCCTGATGTGACCATTCGTTTCAATAACGGTAGCTGGTGGGGAACCATTGCTGCCGCCGACTCTACCAACGCACGTGGCACAGGGACACTGTCCCGCACAGGCCACACTGCAGCCGCGACCCATCGCCGTCTCACGGGACTGGCATGGTAGAAAACTTTTGGACTGGGAAGGGAGGGAACTTTTCCAGTCTCTCCTGCGTGTTGAGACATGAGAGAGTGTGTTACTGAGCGCAGTGGAAGAGCTGAACCTGTACCTGACTCTTGGAGAGAGGGACTTTAATGTAAATGTTCCATTGGAACAAATATTGTGTGATGAATGAGAAGTTCGTTAGAAGGCGTGGCTAATTTGCAAGGAAAGCTGCCGCAGCATCTGTATTTGGCTCGCATTCTGCCTGCTTCCATTCTGCTAACCTCCTGCCGAGTGATACAAGACCTTTGGTTCCAGCCCTTCGTCTACCCTGGACCAACTGTTCCCCTTCTCTGTTCTCCTCTGGGCACTTTCTTGGTCCCGTTCCTTCTGTAACACCGACCCCACTCTGGCAGGTCCCATCCTTTTGGGAAGGCATAGACCCCAGAGGGATCACACTGCTCCGGACTGGGGAATGCATCCCCAGCTGGCTCTTTACCATATATTCCTTTATGCTCTCTGAAAATATGGAACATAAAGGGGCCAAAAAAATTTCCATTGGCAAAGCCGTAATTCAGGGGTAATTGTGCGTAGGCTGTCCAAGGGCTGATGCTTTTTGTTGCTTTCTGGTGACAAGCCATGAGCCTGCGCTGTGTAATACAGCCATATAGAAACCAATGCCACTAGTCATAATTCATTAGATAGTAAATAAAAATTCATTCTGATCTGATGCCTGCCGTCAAATCCAATAGGGAACGTGCGAACAAAATGCAGCGTGACAGTTGGAAGCGGAGGAGACCTGTTAAGCAACCGTGGTTTGCTGGATAACGGCATTACTCTTAGTTAGTTTATCAAATATGTACTTAAGAGGGGGAAAGAAACAGGATTGTCACAGCTAAGCCAGAGTGTCTGGTTGTTCTCAGTATTTTCTATTTTCTCCTGTAACAGACCACTCCTATCTGAGGTAGCAGTGTCAGCCATCTCACCGTGCCCGCCAATGCCCGCCCGGGTGGTAAAATGGGAGACTCGGAGCTTTCCTGGAGCTCAGCACACACAAACCCCCCGCGCCCGCAGCGGGGGGCGAGGGGACACAGGGGACCTGCCGGGCAGCTGAAGCAGAGGAGCTTGGCTGCGATGAGCAGCAGCCTCCTGGGCACAGGGAACGCGTGTGGTCCCAGCCTCACCGACTGCCACGTGCTGGCTGGCAGCCGCTCGGGAGCGGTGGCGTCGGAGGGTGCCGCCGGTCACCTTGGCACAGGTGCCTGGGCACGGCGGTGTCCTGCGGAGCCCAGCACGTGTGCTGGGCTCCCTGCGCCCTGCCCGGCTCCCCGGAGGGACTGGCAGATCTGTGCTTGGGGTGCTGTGAATTTTCAGAGATACCAGATATCCCTGAGATTTGCGGGTGGAGGAAAAAGACAGGCTTGCAATCTCCTACCAGGACAGTGGTGACAATTAGAGATCTGTTGCTCAGCGAGTCGGTGACATTAGGCCCTCGTCCTTTGGAAATTTCTGTGATGTTCAAACCATCGGAAGGGCTCCACGCTCCAACCTGAAATGAAGCAAGCAAACGACCGCATGAGCACCCGGCTTACGTTCCTCGCTTGCTCTCAGCACCCTACCCGCCTGGAAAATGGAGCTTGCTTCTTTTATCTACAGTAAACAGGAGCAAAGCTGAAATGATCACCTCGTATCACCAAAATAGAAAATTTACATTAACCCTTTGGTTGCAGGTCACTCCAGCTGCGCATGCAGAGTGAACAACCCTTCCGCTGCCCTCTGATGCAGGTGCATGGAAGGAGATGACGATGACTGGAATTTAGGGGCCAAACGAACAATTTGCAAAGGTACGGTGTAGAGCAAACAATCAAACTGTGCTGAAGAGTCAACTCTGGGCAAGGATAAAGCAGAACAAAAGAAAACAAATACAAATATGAGGGAATTTTCTTTCTTTTTTATTTCCCCATCAAAGTAAATTGGTGGGGCGAGTTAAAAATGACTTGACCAGCTCTGCAGACCCCTGGTAGGGACCGTTCCTGTCCTCTGCGCTGTGGCAAAGCAGACGGACGTTTCTAACAGGTGCCCTTGGAAGGGCCCTGGTGGCCCCTGCAGGGAAGCCCAAAGCCCCTGGCAATGGGACGTCTCGGTCCCGGCAGCAAACCCGGAGCAGGGAATGGCAGCAGACGTGCTCAGGCGCGGGCACAGGCAGCGCAGCTACGCCCCGCATCGGTTTGAGGTGCTCTGTTTTTCTCAAGCTCTCCATTTCAATAAATTATTAGACTTTGAAGAAGTCTATTGACCCAGAAATAGCAAAATATGTCTCTCTCTAAGAGAAGTCGTCTGAGCAACTCTAAGCCTGTTAACCTGATCTCTGCGGCGCGGGGGAGGCCTTAGAACAAACTCTGAAGGCAGGACGGGCTAAAGGGCTGTGACGGTGAGATAAAGTGTCATGAAAGCTGGAGGAATGTGGGCTCGCTGCCAACAGACAGAGCAGGGTGGCCACAGAGCCAGCCTAACAGCCAGGAAAAAAGAAAAGCCCACATGGAAATGGGAACAGAACGATCCGTCTGTAGGGTCAAACTGTGAGACAGGACTCAGGGAGAAACCAAAGGCAGACGCTCAAACCCACTGGGGAGCCAGGAACTTCCGAGATTTTATTTATTGCTATTTTTAAGATTCTTCAACCTCTTCAGCAGTCCGAGGGGAGGACTTGGTTTTACTGCATCCCCTAAAAGAGACTGTGTAATGAGCAACGCTGCCTGGCAAAAA
>VYZM01017784.1:365626-388032 GCA_013398915.1 Dromas ardeola
AAAAAAAAAAAAAAGAAGTAATAAATTCTAGAAGAGTTTCCATGAACTTTGTGAAAGGCTCTAAATATTTCAGGTAGAACCTAAGCAATCCCCCATAGCTCCTTCGATCACACAAGGGCTGCAGTGTCGAAAGATTATTATTGTGCATAGGAGAAGAGAAGCAAGTCTGCGAGGCCCCTGCCAGCAGCGCCGCAGACCCGGTTAGCTATGCCTTGCTAAGTTGTCTTTAAGAAAATTAATTCAGTCTTAAGTGCCATGTATTTAATCAGTTTAAAATATTAGAAAAAGGAAAGAAAAAGAAAAAAAGTGCATTAAGAGACCTGCGCGAGTCAGATAGTCAAACTACATGTAATTAGGTTTAGTTAATACTCCTGTAATCCCTGGAACATCCAGGAGGTATAAGGATCAGGAGTTCAATCCTAAAGCTCAGCAAACATAAGCTATTATACATAATGCACAATCCGTATGGGATTTGTTTGTAGTTTGGCGTTTTGTTATTTCAGATTAACTATTGACAGAAACCTAGCTTCAACAGAGATTTGACATCGATACTTTAAAACCCCTCTAGAGTTGACAAGAAGCTTTCAAAAAAATAATAGTGGGAACTGTGAAATCTCTGAATTGTTGGAGACAAAAGTTGAAGGGCTGTACAGAGGATGCATCAAGGTTTGGCAGCTTTCTATGGGCTTTGTGTGACACACAATAGCAATAAATACAGCTGGTGCCAGCTTTTCTCCAGTTCACCTGAGGAGTATTAGTTTGACAGATAGATACTGCAGTTGTACTTAAACATTTAGATTCACATGGTAACCAAATACTCGCACGTTTTTTTATTATCCTACCAACACAGCTCTCCGGCAGTCTGCCGCTGACACTGTACTCCAAAAAGACATGTCGATTTTTTTTGGTTTAGACTCTATAAACAAAATATTTTGTAAAAAAAAGAACTCAGGCTACAAAGGTCGTCTCCTGCTCAGTTCTTGTGAGGAGGTGGCGTCTTCCCCTGCTCCCCTCTTGCCTCCTCCTGCCCAGGCTGGGCTGACGGCAGCTGAGACTGAAGGTCACTGGGTTTATTTGAAATGTTTTCTTTAGTCTGTATTTGACACCAAAAAATACTCCTAGTGGGGAGTGCTGTGGTGACCTTGAGATTTTTTACATGCAGCAAAGAACTACTGCTGTGGTGTGAAAGCGTGACAACCATTTGTTTCAAAGCGAAGGAAAAACAAACTGTAAAAAAGGGGGATGGGGAAGGCAAGCTGTTTGGTCCCGGGGAGCTTCACTGCGCAGGATCCGTCCCCTCCAAACTGGGGGGGTGAACAAACTGCTGCCTCCCACCTCCGGGGGCTGCCTACCTGCACCGTTTGATTAATTCCCCAGCCTTAACCAGCGAAGTCATCTGTGCGTGTTGGGCCACTTGCTGCATGGCTAATTGAAAACTCCTCGCTCGGCTCCCGGCCGGCGTGTCCCGCGGCAGCAGGACCTGTCCCCTGCCCGAAGGTCCGGGACCGGGTGTTTGGCCCTGGCTGCCGCAGGCACCTTCTGCGTGTCCAGGAGCAGCCGCGGCGCTGGAAAGGGATTTGCTGCCCCGTCGCCAGCGCTCTCCTGTCAATCTGCGAGACAGCATTAGCAGAGCGGGGACTCAGAATCACTTACAAACGGGGTCACAAACGGGGTCACGCTCCAGCAGCCCTCGGCAGCCTCGCAGGCCGTTATTAGGAGCCTGATTAGAGCAGAGCCCTGGGCACAGCTCCCTGTCGGCATCAGCTGTCTGCTGGGCACCGCTTGCTCCCCTTCAGGCCACTCGCTGCTCTCTTTGGTCTTAAATGAACTGATCTCACCTTGAAACCCGTGTTCTAGGAGCTGTAATGCTTTGCATATTGCCTTTTTTTTTTTTTAAAGTAATTGAAGAAAAGAAAATGAAATCCCCATGAACACCTGAGAATCAGATTTGCACATCAGCATTGCATTTCTGTGCCTAGAGGAGATTTGCACTAATTAGGAGGATCTGAGGCTGCAGCCTTTGCGCCGTGTCACCTCTGGGTGTTTGCGCCGTGTCACCTCCGGGTGGCCACCAAACAAGACCCCACCAGCCAGCCAGGCAAAACCACACTCCGCTTTTTTTCTTAGATAACACAGGGAAGAAAACAAACAAAATCACACCACATCCTCCTCCAAAATCTAGGCTGTAATAAGCTGGGGCCATTTCTAAGCTTGAGGCAATTTTCATTGTGGGAAATCACAGCGAGATGATGCTTTCGAGAGCTTTTGCCTCCTCAGGGAAAAATCAATGTTTTGTAAGCAAGCCCAGGCAGATGGGGGGCGGTGGGGGGAACGACAGACTTTATTCCTTCCACCTTTGGCCTGGGCAAGGAGAGGTTAACGGCTGCTCAGAAAGTTTCTTCTGCTTCCACTATCCCAGGGAAGTGCCACAAGCACTTCTGTAGCTAGTGACTGTAATCCCACGCACATCGCTTCAGGGGCAGTGAGTCACGGTTGAGGCATGGAAAAGGATCTGAGAAATCCCACAAAGTAAATATCCTTTTATAGGAGAACCAGAAAACATGGAAACAATACAACTGCCAACCATTTTCTCTGTTGCCCGAGTATCAGAGTTAGACTAAGCCATATGCAGACTAGACAAACCCTGCCTACCTTTTCGAGACCGTCTTCTTTGAGGCTGATAATATCCAGATCAAAATCTGTTCGTAAACCACTAGTTTTGTTAAAGACAATTCGTCCTGTTAGTCCTTCCCATTGAGCCTGCGGAAGGGAGAAGAAGTAGCAGGGCTGTTACTTGGTATCATAAATAATCTTTTGCCCTCCACTGTATGTTCTTTTAATTAGTCCTTATACTGGTTCTTTCTCCCCAAAGAGCATGCTTAATTAATAATCACCTCCGTCACTGTTCAGACTGCAGACAGAGCTGTAGATTTTCTTAACTCTCTTGCAGTCCTTGCTACAATTTTTGTTCGCACCTTTTGTGTTCACCAGCTGTTGCAGGATATGATGACTCAGTAGAAAACTGCCTGCATTTATCATGGCATCCTTGTGTGCTGCATTTATCCTTGTAGTACTGATAAATACTGGGCTGCAGGGAGCCTGGGTTTGGGACAACTCTAGTCAAGCTCATAAATAATCCTTTTTTGCACCAACCTGCTGATGCTTCCAAGGTGTGTGGAAGCTAAAACGTCCTGAATGCTTCCCTCCTTCCTTTCAGATGGAGAGTGGAGCAGCAGAGGCTACGGGCTTGTCGTTTTGGAATGGGCCTGGGAATGTGGTGGGCGCGTGCCGTGGGGGCACCCCTCCTTCAGGTTTGGCAGTAGAAGCATGGGGCTGGTGCCCAAAGGGGCCGGGGAAGCCCCGTTCCTGGGGATTTTACGCCTGACTGGACGAGGTCCTGCACAACCTGGTCTGACTTGGGCACTAGTCCTGCTCTGAGCAGGAGCTTGGAGTAAAGATGTCCAGATTAATTTCAAACGAAAATATGCTGTGGTGCCGTTTCTTTTCCACTGTACACTTTGCAGCACCATCAGAATGAATGCCTCTGATTTAGGAGGTGAGAGTGCCCCAAATATCGATGCTAGCTGTGTTAGCAGAGCAGGTGCTGAGGGACACATGGTATACGATGCCTGCTCTGCCCAGGGACAGTGCTGGGATGTGCTGTAAGATCTCTCCCAAGGAGGATGCTCCCGGGAGAGCGCCAGACTGCCAACATGGTTTACTGCTTTGCGATCGCGTCTCAGCAGTGGGGAGCTGGGACTGCGGCTCTTTCCCCTGAGCGGGGCAGGCCACGCACGCTGCTCACTGACGAATGTGTTTCCTTTATGGGTGGGGGAGCTTGAAATACCCCAGAGTGGTGAAGGTGGCATAATGTATTCTCAGGGGGGGGAGCGACTGGCATGTTTCCCAGTAAATACGCTCCTCTGGCCCTTCCTCATTAATTCCTGAGGAACAGCCTCCTCCCGGCCTCGCCACCCGTGAGTTTTAGGGACGGCTGTGCTCAGTGTGCTCATTTTGGCGTGCAGGTGCTTTGCCTGTGGGATGCGCAGCCGGTGGAGCCCCCCGGGAGCCAGGAAAAACACGGAGTGTTTAATGTACCCGACTGGAGCAAACACAGCTCTGTCTGAGCACCAAGGGGCCACACAGCTCATGGGACCAGGCTGGGGGTGCACGGCATCGCTGCGGCCCCCGGTGGGCTCTGATCCCGCTGGTGTCAGCCCCGACTCCGCAGGCAAACTCCAAGTGCCCGCATGTCCCCTCGCCTCCTGCCCCTGCGCTTGGCCCTGTGCCCCTGCTTTCTGGGGAGCCCTGATGGCACACGGGGTGAGGGTGGCCTCCCCGGGGCTGGCAGGGCCACCGTCCCGGCCCCTTCGCCCATCGGCAAGCGGGAAGAAGCAGGGCTTCACCCCAGGAGGGGCAGCCCTGGAGCGGTCCCGTGCAGGGGGGGCACCCAGGGGCAGCGGTTCTGGTGTCTGTGGGAGCCCGGGGCCGAGGGAGCGGGTGTCCGCGGCGAGGCTTTGTCTTTACAGGAGGGCAGAGAGAGCAATTACTGTGTGTTCTGATTGCAGCGGGGAGGCAGCTTATCCCTGCAACGAGCTGACACGATGCCAGAGAGGGAAACAACAGGCAGGCACTGGAGTGTGAGGCGCTGGGTAATTTGCAAAAGGAGCCAACCAAACAAATTATTTACACTCTCTTTTGGCAGCCAGCTGGAGCGGCTTTCTGCAGAAGTGAACAAAACACGAAAAAGGAGAGAGAGAGGCAGAGAGAGGAGAGATACCATCTTCAGTGCCTATTAGGACAAAAGTTCATTCTCTCTGTGCAATGGGAATGATTCTTCCTCCCTCGCGGCTGCGCGCTCCCTGCGGCTCGGGCAGCACCCGGGGTACGTGCGCTCTCACTGCACTGACATGCCTGTGCTCGGGGCCTGTGGGGGCCTGCAGCCCAAATCATTAACAGTGGTTAACAACGTACTTCTTCTACCCTTTTCTGTTTAAAAACTTTAGGGGATTTTACACCCATTTTTTAAATGTGGCCCAGTCGCATTTCCTGCACTGCAGCCTGTTCTGTAACTCCCCGTGTGAAGTGCCCCAGGCACAGAAGTTTTAAAAGGCCTTAGGGTAAATAAGGGGTTTTTATCTCAAAGACATATCTGGTAGGGTTTGCAGCATCTCCCTGCAGCTCTGCCTCCATTTTTTTCCCTACGTGAGGGCTTCTTTTTGCAGAGAGAGCAAAACGCGGGGGGTGAGTGCAGGGTGCGTGTGCGGGGGGGTTGGGGAGGGCTGGCCACCTCTCACAGCGCTGCGCTCCCTCGGAGAGCTCACTGCTCTTGAGTCTGCTTGCGTGCTTAAGCCAGATGCAAACAAACAACTACGTGGGCTGAACAGAGAGAAATCATAATGACTGAAAACAGAGAGGGAAGGAAGCTGCCTCCTCGCTCCCCTGGGTCCCCGCTTGCTAAAGCCACAGCTCTGCCAAAGCCGTTCATCAGCACACAGGCAGCGACGCACGGCGCTGCCAGCGCTGCCACTGGGATTTAGCGGCACTGAATGCCCTTTGTGGACCCCGAGCAAATGTTCCTGTAAAAGGCAAATGGCTATTGCTCTGCTAAGAAACGGCCTCAGAGAGAGAGCGGTCCAGCTGCTCCTGACGCAAGAAGGGGCCAGGGCAAGTCTCAGTGACAGCATGGGAGATTTTGGCTTGTTTTGGATGTTTTGGTGTGGCTGCACGGATGTTGTTTCGAAGGCAAAGACAGGATTTTTCCTTTCTGGGGGCGCTTAGCAGCCTGGTGCTGTTCATCCAGTTGTACCTGCCCAGGCGGGGGGATTTTTTATATCCCTGTACCTGCCAAGTCTTTCTGCCGCGAGCCTCCGTACCTGCGCGCTGAGCAGCTGCGCTGCTCCTGCTGGGGAAGTTTTGCGTTAGTGGGAAGCAATTATGGTTGCAAATCATGCTTTTACCTCTTTTATAAAATTCATGAAGCGGCCGCCGAACCTCCAGGCTTTGTGGCGATGGCACTGCAGGGAGTTCACGGTCATCTGAGGGGCGCGCTGGTAGCAGACGGAGACCACGTGCACCGCGTCATACAACAGGGCAGCATCTGTCTAAAGTACAGGGGAACAGCATTTGTGTTCATAGTGGTCCCAGAGCAAGGAAGCACTGGGATGGCAAAGCAGCGGGACACCCATAAAGTGTCGCAGGAGACGCTGCAAGAACCCCCTCTGAGTTACCCCCTGCCCAACACCCGGCGGACCCCAGGGTTTCTCTGTCCCAGTCCCCCGCCGACCATCCCTCCTCCTGGGTGTCCAACCCCGCACCCAGCGCTCTGAGGGCAGGGCTGGGCTCTCGAGGGACCCCCCGGCGTCTCCAGAGATGGCGGTAAATGTGTGTGCTTTAACGCAGGGCTTGTCTAAACCTCTCGGCTGACCTCTCATGCAAAACACGTCCTCCAAACACGGAGCTCTGCACGTGACAAAGCCTCACAAGCGTGTTTTTCTGTTACGGGGCTCTTTAGACTGAAAGATCATAGTTCTGTCTTAAAATAAGAGATTGTGAAAATGTCATTTGTCTGTGTGCATCTGTTCTGGTTATTTCTAGCACATTTACTACTGTATTGTCAAACAAGGAAGCTAGCTATTTCTAAATGTAGAAGATAGTAACAAAATTTTCTTATTTAGTCTGTTTTGTCTGAGTGTAAAAAAACCCTATACGAGAACATATGATCCATGCTATTTTATACATGGGGAAATATGAAACAGAGAAGTTAAATGGCTTGTCCCTGGGCATGGAATTTTCCAAAATGACCCAAACTGTCACTGAAATCAGGACCTCGCAGATTTGTAACGTCTTCCCACATTTCAGTGATTTGAACTAGGGAGAACTTCTTTTTTTCTTCCATATAATGTGATGGGTTTAGATTCAATTTGAGATGCCCTATCTCATCTCCAAACACTGATCAAGAGAATTGGATTTATTTTTCACTGATATGGTCAGTCCTTCTAGTGAAAATACATAATTTGTTGGCTTCACAAAGCTACAAAACAGATGTGGGTATAAGCAGCAGTGTAATACAACACAATAAAACAAAATAATACAGCAGATAACTGGGCAAATATCTAACAGGACATGGCCATGGAGAAAATCCTCCAGCATTGGCAGCGGTGCCCATGACCTTCCCTTCCCGCAGCACCCGAGCATGATGAGCAGGCACCAACCTGCGTCCTGTGGGCTTGTATTCACAGCAGCAGGGATGGGGTTTGGGATTTGGGGCTGGGGGAGAGGGGGTACGAGAATATACGTCCAAGCAATTTCATGGTGAATTACATACTGTAATGCCCAGCTGAGATCGGGGCCCGGCTGGGACAGACAGCAGGCAAACACAAATGAAAGGCAGGATCCCCTCTGGAGAAGCGAAGAGGGAGCAGGAGAGGAGCGGGCTGGGGGGGCAGCACCCCTGCAGGCAACGCGACGCTGCAGCTGTGGGCAATGCTGCAGGGAAGTAGAAGGCTAAAGGAGAATGGGGGGACTCTCCCCTAAGAAAAAAGAAATAAATGAGGGATATAAGGAGCCATTTCAAGGTGAAAGTCTGGGAGGCTGTGCCACTTGTGGGGGGGTTCTGGCAGATCTAAAGGGAGAGGGAAGGAGGGCGCCAGTCAGCAGTTCCGGGGGTCGGAGGCAGCCTGGCAGGGAGGACAGATGGGCGAGCAGGTGCTGCACCTTCCCAGCAGTAACTCAGCGGAGCAGAGCTGCCATCAGACCCTAAAAAGAGTCATCAAAGCTGCAGCAAAGCCCGTCCCTGGGCACAGCTTTGGCTCTTTTTTCCCCTGCATCAATCTCAGCGAATCGCTTGGCCCAGTCCCGCCTGTGCTGCGCTCCCAGCGCCTGGGAGCTGGCGTTCGGCCGCTCTCGGGGGGCTGCGGGGAGATGGTGGCAGCCGGAGCCCTGCGAGCCCCTGTGGGACAGGCCCTGGCTGCCCGGCTCCTCCGGTGGGACAGCAGCGTTAGTGCTTTCCAGCGCTGCTCCCAGGGCTGGGCAGAGGGACTTGGAGGTGACGGTCCTGCCCTGAGCCGAAGCAGGACTTGTAGAGGGCAGCCCAGGAGAGAGGGTGCCCTTCCCCGCGTGCCCCGGGGTCTGGGCACACACAGCCCAGCCCCTGCCAGGCCAGGAGAGCACGGGGAAATCCTGCCACGCCTCAACACGGGGTACAATACCCTGATGGCAGCTCCTCTCTTCTTGTTCCCAGCACGAAAGAGCCAGGGTGGTTCCCCACCGCGCTCAGCCCTTGCTGGAACGGAGAGCTTTGAATTTTGCCCATCCCAGGGGCAGCTTTGTACTGGCAGGAAGGGAGGGGAGAGAAGGAACAGTCTCTCAAAACTGGTAAATCTGTGGGCAGCTGGGCCTGCAACAGGGGAGTGTTAACACAGCAGTGGGCTGCAGGGGATTCACCAGCCAAACGCTGCATTTGAGGGACGGTTATCAAAGAATGCAAGTGGGAGAGGTACCTGGGATGAGCTGTTACTAGTACAACAACCAATAACTCCTAACGTTTAGCCCTTAATAACATTCCTGCCTTCCCTACCACTCCAGTCTGCTTCCCAGACTTCACCCGTGCTTTGTTTAAACTTCTCATACCATCATCACGCCATCGAGCAGTCCCAGCTCCGCCTTGGGCGCTGACTGCAGCCGCTCCATGGACCACTTCTCGATGATGGAGGATACGTGAGGGTTCTCCACGTTGAGGATCCGGAAGCCGGTCAGGTTCACTCCGGAGTAGCGATATGGTTCTAGGTCTAATGCATAAAGATCCTTAAAAGAGAGAAACCAGTTTAAACATTTTGTTTAGCTTTGTTTTGTTTGTCTTTTCTGCATCGGTTCATATCTGTGTGTGAAGTGAGAAGGCAGAGCCCCCAGAAGGTGGGAGGTAGGACGGTGCCCTCGTGAATTTGGTGGATTGTGCTGTCTGGAGCCGTCAGTCGCTGCTTGCTGAGACTCGTAGGTGTCAGTGGAATTCGGGTGTCATATGCGCAGGTTCACCCACACACCGCAGAGAGAAACTCCTGCCAAAGAACTCGCTCTCTGCATAAAAGAGGCAAGTGAATTGTGGGGAGAAAACCAGAATCGCTATCTGTAATCGGGAAAAAAGAGGCTTGTGACCGAGGGGGAGGGCACAAGGCAGAGTTCCCGCAGCCGAAGCTCCCTGGGGCCTTTCCACGGAGGATTTGCTGTGAGTGCTGAAGCCCGCAGGGTGCTGCAGATGACAGAGTAACTCTGAATGCAGAATGCCAATTTGCAGACGGCTATCAAAGAGGAACTAAGACGCATTTCTTGACATTACGACCAGTCTACACAGTCTGCAATTGAATGAGAGTGCCCTTTATGCGATTTAAAAAAACCCCAGCCAGGCAGTCCTCAGCTCTGCTGGCAGCCAGCCCACGAGCATCACTTGGCAGGCGGCGAGGGGGGCACGCGGAGGCCTCTGCACTTCTTTAATGCATCTCTTGGCTCCGCTGCACGTCTAAATATTAACTTCAGTTCAGGGATTAACTTCAATGCTCAGTAACTAGTCCGAGTAGTCTGGGCTTAGACAGCATGGCCAGAGCATTCCGCAGCTGAGCGGCTCAGCAAAACCCCCAGGGCAGCTGACCTGGGGGGGGGATCATCAGTCAATGTGGAGAATGGCAGTTGGGAGGGGGCTTCCTTAATGGGATCATTTGTTGGATGGGACATACTTAATCAGAGTTTATCCTCAACAATGTCTGCAAGTGATCAATGGTAGTAAAAATGTGGGGAGGCAGAAAGGCAGCACCGCTGTGTGCTGTGATAGAGAGTGGGGGGCGAATATGGGAATGATGCTCATGGCTCTCACGAGGGATTACAAAAAAGAGTTTAAATACGGCATGAGATTATGTGGCTGTTGGTGTTTTGCATAACGTGGCTGTACTGGTAGGGCACAGCCACGCTGCGGGTTCACCCAGACACGGCATCCATCAGCAGCGAGCTCTGCTCTGCCCACGGGGGAGCTGGAAAAGCACTGGTCCTAAAACACACCGCCCTGAGCAACGCATAACAACATCAGCTCTCGCCAGCAACTGCGACTTCATTCGCAGTGGGAGAGCTAGGAATTCTTACAGCTGTTTTGCTTTAATAAGCTTTGGGGGTTTGATCTTTTCCTTAAGCGCTGGCCTCTGACTTTGCGCCCCAAGGCGTGCTGCTGATGGATGCCGTGTTTTAATCTGCAGGTGCAGCCGGGGAGCGGGTCATTAATCACACCCACCACAGAGCCCGGGGTCTTTGCTGTTTGGTTGTGGGTTGTTTTTTTTTCCTGAAAAAATGCAAGTACAAACCTCTACGTTCTGTTAAAGGGCATTGTGAAAACCAGGCCATAATGTTGACTTTTAAATGACTTATGGTAACTAAGGGCAAATACAGTTGTCTAACCTCAGACAGATGCTTATATCACCTGGATGTGAGGGTGCGCAGCGGTCCTGTGCCTGACCCACTGGGATAGATTTATTTTTTCAGGATTCATAGCTTTTTGTCAGACACTTGAGTTTGTATTCTGGAAATTGCTGCGGGGAAACAATTTTCGGTGGCAAAAGCAGATCATTTCCTCCTCAGAACGTGATCATGTGTGACAAATCTGATCCACCGAGCTCCAGACCTCCTGGTCTCCATCGCTCAGCTGTGAGAGCACCAGCCCTGGCCTCCTTTCACATCCTACCGGTGTTTTGGGTGCCCTCCCCGTCCTGCTGCTCTCCACTGACCCTTCATTTCACCCAGTTCCTACAGAAGCCAACTCCCATCAGGTCCCTCTTGGTTCCAATTTAAATCTCAGCTGCGCCCTGATTTATCATCTCCTGGAATTAGAGGAAAATTGAGAATACGAGCTGAGTGTCAGAACATGGAGGGGGGGGATAGCCATATCAGCTTCTTCTGGATTTTCTGCTCCTGCGCAGCCACAAATGGAAACATCTGGTTCTATTTTCCACCTCATCTACATTCCCTTTCACTCATTATTTTCTGTACTGCAAATTAACTCTCCCCTCCAGCCTACTACCTTTAAGAAAGTTTTATTCTGGGTGTTTCTGTGAGGCTCTTCCCCTTTCATACACGTGCTCTCCCCACCTCCCCAGTTAGAAATCCCCAGCTTTGGCTGATCAGTGCTCAGAGGCAGCGCTGAGGGTGCTGAGGTCTGGCCCTCACCAGATCCAGCATCCGCAGGGGGAAGCTGCAGAAGGAGGTGTGCGGGAAAGGCATCCTCCATCTGCTGCCCTGCAAAGCAGCTCGGAGTGATGTGCCTGCCACGGATCGCCGAGGATCCTGCCTGGGCACGGATTTGCTCGGGCGGCCGTCACGGGGAGGAGCGGCCGTGGCCGTGATGGGAGGCATGGAATAATGACCTCTGAGGTACTCAGACACGAGCACGCTTGTGTCATGTCATGAGCCTCAGGTACACTGAGTTTAACAAGAGTTAACGCCTGTGGAAAGCTGGACCAGTTTGGTTTAGTGCCTAATGGGGAGAGGGCAGGGTGGGTGTCTGGTTTTTGTTTATGTCGACTCCAGGCACGGGAAGAGATTCCTGGTTCTGCCCCTCTGGAGCCGCTGTAAGCGGCAGAAGCGACAGCGGGCACTGGGGAAACTTCTGTATTTGCAAGGAGTCATTTTCACAAGCTGCTGAGAAATCCCTGCAAGTGTTGAGTTTAAGGGGGTTGTCGCTGCTCGGGACTTCGCAGGCTGTAAAAGCTGTGCCTGCGTTAGGCAGAGTTCCTCCTCCTCCTCTGGTAGAAAAGGCTGATGGGGCTCTTCATGCTGAAGTCAGTGAACTGTAGTCTTGCTGCCTAGCAAAATGTTGAAGCATTTTCATGCCAAGTGTTGATACACTGTACTCAGTATTGACTAGGGACCTTTTAGAAACATTCAGTATAACATAATAGACTAATTCATTAGCACCCCATGGGTCTAGTACCGTAGAAGCTGAAGCACATGCATCGCAAGCTAGGAAAACATTGCCTTAAGGAATGACAGATTAAAATATCTTTCCCATGATATAACTGTTATTTCAGGAAAGTGGCATTAATTGTGATTGCTTATCTATTAATTTATTATAATTCTTCTTTTCCCACCTCCAGGCTGTACCTACACATGAAATGTACTCTAGGCTCAGCTGGGGCTGATTAATAGGAGGTTATCTGGGAAATGCTTAAAGCTGCCTGGAATAGATAATGGCAGCAGGGGTAATTAAAATGTCTTTTGCATTTGAAAAATAAATTTTGCAGTTTTTAAGGGTTAGTTTAGTCTGCTTCTTTCCTAAAGGCAAAAAGATAAATTGGCTTTTCAAAATCACACAAAATTCAACAGTATATTAGACAATAGCATCCTAAATGGAAACAAAAGCGGCATGCCAAAAAACCCAAACCCAAATGCCTCCTGGAGTCAGAGAAGAACTGGCCCCTGTTTAATGAGAGTGGCGTTAATTTCAAGCTGAGTTCTTCTCATGCAAAATAAACCTGCAGTCCTGAACTATTGGCCACAGCAGGGCTGCTCCTGGCTTTCAGGGAGGCTTAGGTGAACACACAGAAACACACGTCCAGCTCTTACTGAAACTCGGTCCCAGCAGATCCTGTCTGTGGGACTGCAGCCTCGCAAAGTCAGGCGTATGCTCGTCTTTCCGTGCGTGGGCAGCTGCACTGAAATCAAAATGACTGGGAAGGGCAATAAAACCAGCCCCTGCACCTGTGCAAAGCCGAAGCAGCGAGTCAGTCCGGAAGCAGCCACGGGAAAGACTGACGTCTCTCGGAACAAGCCCCCGGCAGCGCTGCGGTTGCAGAGATGTTACAACCACATCGTTGTGGGCTGATTCTAGCCTGAAGCTGAGTCCAGCCCTGCTCTCGCCTTCTGTAGGGCACCAGACTTCCCTTTCCCCTGCTTTTCCCACCCCTCCGCGTCCGTGTCCTGCAGCTGTGTGATGCACGACAGGACAGGACCCCAGCCCGCTCTCCTGCCTCCTCGCTGCCCGCCCCGGCTCGGCAGTGAGAGTAAACGTGTTTGCACAGATGAGATACTTTACCAGAGTGGTGAAGATGAAGTGGTAGTATTCTGTCATCATTCCCATTGCCATGGCCTTGAGGAGAGTAGGGAAAGGAGGTTAGTGAGAGCGGATACAAGAATATAACAGTCATGCAACATAAAACTCCGCAGAGCTGATCTGGTGGCTGCGGCGGGAGGCAGACCCAGAACCACAGAAGCTGGATTCTGGATGAGTCCCGTGAAGCTGTTCAGCACATGTTAGCCAGCAAGAGGCACGTGCCCAAGTGCTCAGCTGAACAGTGGTCCTCGAACCGCTGAAACAGCAGCAAAGACTCAGTGTCCAGCTCTCGCGGAGGCTGGTGGCATTTCTGGGTGCCACAGAAAGCTGGGACACCGACTGCGGCACACTGCTGTGCTCCCAAAACCTTCCAGGGACACTGCAGGCTGGGAGAAAGGAGGTTGCTTTTCCTCCTCAGGTACTAAACAATGAGCAACCTTACATAAACCTGTGCAGAATGACCATAAAGCAGCCTGTCCTTATGGTTACAAGTCCATGTACTGGCTAAGAAACTAAGGAAAAGGCTTTTTATTTGTTAAAATCATATTTCTGGTGCTCTGCAACCCCTCCCCTTCAGTGTCTGTTCGTATAACAGTACATACAGCTCTTGTCTGTGTGTCCCTCCTTCCCGCGTACAACAGCCGGACTCTAACGCAGTGGCGGGTTTAGAAATGGGTCAGTAAAAGTAGAGGCACAGGGATGGGGAGCGGGGACATCTCCTGTCCCTCCGCCCTTGGAGATGGTGGGCCAGCCGCGAGAGCTCTTGGCCAGCCCGAGCGCTGGGTGCGCCAGCCCCGACACGAAGGATGGTTTGTGCAGATTGCTGGGATTTGCATAACTGAGCCGTGGAGAGAACATGCTGTTCTGTGAGGTTTGTCAGAGGAACCGCGGGCTGAAGGAACCTCGGCTGGATGACCTTGTCCAGGCCCTACACAACAGGAGGGGAACGTGACTCCGTCCATGAGAAGGGTCACCTTGAAGTTGGTGGCTGGCTAAGGGAGACACCCATGTTTTTGAGTGTCATGCTGACTCTGTGAGCGTGTTTTGTGGAGAAAACATGCAAGAGAACTTTAAAATCTCCACCAATGGGAAAGCCACTTCAAGTCCCCCCAGGAAATATTTGCTTCCCTTGGGTTTTACTGGAATTACTAGGGCAGAATTTAGCTCCGAGGAAGGAAGCGACAGTTTGAAAAGAAGTGAGGTGTCAAAAAACAAGGGAAAAGGAAAGGATCTAGATCACAAGCCTTGATATTGTAACTCTAGAGTGTGACTTTATCCCATGTTTTCTGGCCTGGCAATACCTTTGGGAAGCCTGGCAGCTGTCTGTGGAATGCGCCGCCCCGTCCCCCTCCTCCTGCCTGGCTGGTGGGGCTGCGGCGCAGCCGGGAGGAGCGGGGGGCTGGACCTCAGTGTGTGAAGCATCAATTAGATGATGTGAAACCAATCGAGAGTAAATCGTGAGATTCCAGTTCAGGTTCTACAGCCGGATCAGTGGTAGATGAAAAGTCCAGACCTGCTGTAAGAAGCGAGCCCCAGCTTCCCGGCGCTGGCAGCCTGTGTGCAAGGATGCATCTGGGTTTGTGGGGAAATGAATAAATGATAAACCTGGTGGATAGGCTACAGGCAATCACCAGGCTGAGAATGGGAGCTCCATTAAAGTTAAGACAGGCACATCTGTGCGTGGCAGAGTGCAGCAACTGTTCAGAGGCAGCTGCCAAGGAGAAGAGAGAAGCTGGGAAGCCAGAGAACAGATGTAAAGCATTAACAAGTGACCAAAAATGAGCAAGTCCGGAGAAGCTGGGGTCGGATGGGAAGGCCTCATGAGCAGGCCCAGCTCTGTGATAGGCTTCTACAATGATTTGTTTGTCCAAGAGGGTAAAATAATGAATGGTTTGATGTCTGTCGCTCCAAGGAACACAGACTGGAGCAATATGTGGCAATGTCATCTGTGCATCTTTGTGCCAGCTCTTGTGTTGTTATTCATGGATTACTAACCCATGAGGTTTTTTAATGATGCGGTTTAAAAAAGCCAGCCAGACTATCAGTGAATTGCCTTTCTGCTTGTGCGCTGTGGGAGCATCTCACCTTAAATAACCTGGGAGCAAGATGTGGGCTGGCTGGGTGCTGGGTGCTCACTCAGAGCTCCCTTAGGCTGTAGTTGCTCAAACCATTTTATGTTACCTAAAGACGCGCAGTTCAAATCAGCACCAGGTGGTGGAATTTTTAGCACGAGTCTGGAGAGAAGCCTTTTGCCCCGGGGCGGGCAGCGCAGCCGAGAGGCTCCAGGGACCTTCCCTGGTCGGAGCGACCGCCAGCAGCCAAAGGTCTGCAAAGGTAACTGGTGTAGCTACCCAAACGTTACAGCAGGCAAATAATAGCCATAACATATCAATGTTACTGTTTCTGGGACAAACAGAAGACTGGGCCATTCTTCCCTGACATTTTTTGCAGTCCAATTTTTTTTTTCTGTATGTTGCTCTTCTAACACTGCAAAGCAGAAGCAGAGTCCCCTCTTCCAGGAGAAGGTTTTGGCTTTACCCAGCTCAAACTTCCCGTGAACATGCAAAGCAGAGCGTGAGGAGGGCACTGTGGAGTGGGACCAGGACCTTCTTTTTCTATCCTACCCTATGGAAAAGAGCTGTTTCACAAGTCAAGGTGACACCTCAGGGTGCGCGTTTCTTGATATGAGTAGAAAAATTGGGAAAAGAGGAGGTTTCTGAGCTTCCTACTTCTTCAGCAAATGGGAGTGCCAACAGCGGGAGAGACCCGAGGGTAGCAGTGCCCAGACCCCCCCGCTGCCGCCCACCGGAGCGGGCGAGTGTGCAGAGGCCACTCAGGGGATGGCTTGGGCTTGCGAGCCTGCCCAAACTCTCAAAATATTTAAAACAGTTTTTTTTCCTGAGTAAAAATACACGATATAATATTGCTAAGCTGAAACCCATGGCTTTGGGTCCTGAAAAAACCCCAACACACACACAAAAGCAGGCAGAAGGACTTAGAAAGGCTTCTTTCCCCCTCATCTCCCCCTCTCCTCCATCTTCCTCACTCTGCACTTGCAGTGATGAGCAGAGCAGATGGCACAATAAACTATAATAAACTGCATAATAAGTGTACAGCACCAAACACAGCCAGCATGTTAAAATAATAGGCAGGAGACAATGAGTCCCTTATATTGCTTTCTTTAATAATCCCTCCCAGGCTTTCTGATTTCTCTGAGCGCTTCCCTTCATTTTACATCAAGCAGGCTGCAAGAGAAGTCTCTTTCCATGCGCTTGCTTTCTCAGCCCTTCAGGGGATTTATTTAATCTATGTGGTAGTGTCTTGCTGGGCTGATATGCGCAACACTTCCACCGGCTGGTTTTTAGCATTCTTTGTGAGAGCGTTTTCCTCTGCCTCATATTGACCCTGAAACCTAAAGGCACTTGGAAATGAGGAGCTGGGGTGTGCAGCAAACCTGCTGGTCTGTGAAAAACGCCAGCGGAGGAACTCGGGGAGAAAGGAGAGAGACCAAATGAATGGAAAATCACTGACATCTGCCTTAAAGTCCAAGAATTGCACATGGAGCTCATGAAGGGACAGAAGACGCCGTCCCTGCCCGGCTGGCCTGGGGCTGGCTGCTGGCAGCGAGACGCCAGACTGGGCACAGCTCGGAAATAGCGAACCAAAACATGGCATTTTATACCCTGCCCTGCGTGGGCACGTAGAACCAAACCCGGGGGCACAAGGAGCACAGACGGGAAAGAAGATACTGGAAATGGGAAGGATGAAATGCTCGTACCAGGCTCAATGAGCAGTGACAGCGGTGGCACAGAGAAGGGACAACAGTCTGGGCTCAGCGCTGCCTTCGACACAGGCCTGGCACTTTCTGCTGTCGTAACATTTGTTTTTTGGTACCTCCAGTTTTTCAGTGAAAACTACATTTTCTGTAGGAAACCAATAGTATCCTTGAAGGATGTACATGCCGTAGCTTTTAGTGTAGCTGCGGGTTGCGGACAGAGGGAAAGCTGCGGGTCTGCACCCCTGTCTGCAGGGCTCTCCCCGCAGCACGGCCACCCCCTACGCTGGGTCCCTCGGTGGCCACTTGTGCTTGGCCCCCATTGCCCCCCGCTCACCTGCTTGAGGATCTGAGCCGCCATCAGGTGGCTGCAGTCGAAGATGATGCGGAATTCCCTGCCCCGCTTCATCTCCTTCAGCAGCGGCCGGGCATCGTCGGTGTCCAGCGGGAGCTGGCGGATTTTCAGGCGGATATTGTACCTTGACGGGGCCATGATGAGCTCTTGCAGCCGTATGAGCCCTTCAGGCATTGCACAAAGACAAACCCACAGCGTTACAGGAAAGTCTCCCTTTGCCCTGCAGGCTGGGTATCACAGCAAGTTATCTCCTCCTAGGTTATTTTATGGAATGCAATCAAGACTTTCCTCCCTCCCTCAAATGGCCGGTGCTAAAGGCGTATCAAAGCCAAGGGGTCATGTGTCAATCATTAAACCCCCAGGTATTTCCAGAGCGGTTGTTCTAGGGCAGCGTGGCTTTCCCTGCTGTTTCCCTGCTGCCCCTGCATCCGCCTGTGGCAGAGCTGGGGTCCCTGCACCAGGCAGGAAAAGAATAGCACATCGGTCCTAACCTTTGACAGCTCTGGCATCATGACATATTTTCTTAAGCAAATGTGCCCTTGAGAAAGGACAGAATATGATAATCAGCTATGCAACAAATTAAAATCTGCAGTATTTACCATGCATAACAGCAGAAGAAAAAAAAATTAATATGGGCTGAGATTTATGAGTGGCATAGTTTATAATGGTCACTTAATCACAACTTGTAACTTTCTTACTACCCTTAGAATTCATTTCCTTTTTATGCAGAAGGTACAAAGCCAGGCTGGATGCAGCTGAGCAGGAATTATTGGGATCTAATGTTGCAAGAAGAAATTCAGCAGATGCCGATTGCAAGGAGGAAAAGAGAAGCATGTCCCTCTGCATAGTGGAAGAAATACATTAGAATACGCCACGAAGGGAACATACTGTGACCCACATTTGCAAAACAGGAATGTCAAACTGTGTTCTCATCAGCCCTCCCCTAAAGAAACCATTTGGTTTAGTGGAATTAGGTTGGACAGGCTATCCAAAGAGTCTTTTGTTTTGGGGTTTTTTTTATGTATAATGCTGTGGAGTGCTTGGCTTTGTTTAACTGTCAACAGCTTGCTTTACGTGAAAAACTTGGTCAGCTATGTTTTATAGAATTAGCCAGAAAACAAAAAACTTTCCAGACCTGCTTTTGCATTTAGCTGGGAAACTGCACCCTCAATGGCAGCCGCAGAGCCAGGTCTTGCGCAGATGGGCACCGCGGTGCCAAATCCAGCCGGGCTGAGCCAGATCCCCCCAGCGGACAATTAATCCTGCCCTGAACCCTCTGTCGGCCGGGGTGGTGCTGGGGGTTACCTCCTTCCTAAGCGCTTTGGGAATGAAATGCTTCAGAAAGGATGCCAGGGCCTTCTGCAATGCGTGCCTGAATGCTGGGGAAGCGGCGTGTCCCCGCGCGCTGATCACCGCACAGAGGGTTGTTTTGCTTCTAAAAGGGTTCATTAGAAAAGCTCCTAAATGGGACCCACAACAAATAATCCCCTGGATTCCTTCTTTAAAGCCCCTCCTTTACCTACCTGTGCTGTCATCGTAAACCACAGTGGCTGACCTCCACTTCAAATACTGCACGAGGTCCAGAATGGCGTGGCTAAGGGAGGCGTAGTCGGGATACAGGTTGACATAGAAAGTGTCCTTGTTATCCAAAGGGTGATGCTTCCATCGAAGCTGTATGTGGGGGACTTCCAGGGCATTGCAAATAGACTGGACGGCATTGGTGCAGGAGCCTTGGGAAGGTCCGAATATTGCTACCACCCCCAGGGCGAGCTGGTCACAGGCTGGAAGAGGAAGGGGAGGGAAGGAAGGATGCGGTCAGCGTTGGATGGGGAGGATGCGGTCAGTGTCGTACAGGGCATCACTGCGAGAGGGCGAGCGTCGGGGCAGCCTGACCTGCCGAATGGGTCAGCGGACGGACAGACAAACTTCTGGGCATTAACAGCAGCACGGATATTAGGTAATTACAACAGTGAAGAGAGGCAGAGGAGAAATGCTGGCAGGCACAGGTCTGGACCAGTGGTTAGAGGCACAGGGACGTTTCCAGAGGAGGGAACAACGGCTGCGGTGTGTTAGAACAGAGTTGCGACACTAGGGATGTTAACGCTGCCAGAGATACACTAAGATAAACAAAGGCATGGCCTACAGACCTTCACTCAGGATTAGAAGCAAACACTGAGAGGAGTTTTGTGAGGTTTGCAGAGGAAAAAAAGAATAGTTGTTCCCCTTGTATTAAAATGCCTCCGGAAGGTCAGCTCCTGGAGGAGTTCTCATCTCCGTCACTGACTAGAGCAGGACACAATGAGCTGCTGGGTCTCGAGCCAGACCGTGTCTTTTTTTAATGAGTAAATGGCCACAAAGCTGCTAAGTGTGCTGTGCTCTTACCTTTCTTAGTTGCTTCAAAGCTGTCGTGGAAGTGTATCCTCTGAATGTCGTAGGTTAGTGTTGTGTTAGGCAACAAAGTTCTGTTTCTATTAATAATATTGGCAGAAAATCTGAAGGCTTGCTCCTCAGCACTCATAACCTGGGTATTGGGGCCATCTGCGTACTCAAAGATTCCTCCTGCAAGACAAGACAAAGACAGCATTGAGCCACATACAGTTTGATTATTAATCTTATGTAGCAAGGACGAGAAAACTCTTTGGCAGAGCTGTAGCACTTGCAGGCTGAACAAGGCTTGCTCCCAGGACATTTCCTGGACTGAAATAGAGACATGAAAACATTTGGGGTTTTGTTATATGCTGGTCCATGAAAGCATTCAGCATGCCAGCTTTGCAGGGCAATAGGGGACAAATTTAAAGTCTTGGAATATATTTATGAGACAGATGAGTGTCTTCCCATAGAACTTTAGGAGCAAACCTTGGGAATTGCGGGCAGGCGTATTGCCCAGCTGCAGAGATGCTCCAGGTGTGGGCTCTGAGGAGTCTCTGGGGTACGAAGCTGGCACTGCCTTTCCCTCCGCGCCACGCTGGACCCCCTGCCTTGTCCACCCATCTCCACGTCCTCACGCAGGAGGCAGGCGGTGCAGCACTGCTGCTTGCTATTTTTAGGGACGTTTTTAGTGCCCTCCTCATCCTCTATTGTTCCTCGTGTATAGTTACCCAAGTTCTTAATTCAGACCAGCAGAGACTTCTGAATTTGCCTACCCTACAGCTTATCTGCTCAATAATGTACATCTTGAATGCATGCTTTCTTGTGTTCAAAAGTTGTTAATGCCGTTACACCTCCCCAAGGGCAGCAAGCTCATGTCACAGTATTGCTGGGTTTCTTGGCTCTGTATCTGTGAGTCTTGTCCCCGGCTCCCCACTGACAGCCACTCTAATTGAAGTGACTCAGTGCAGGCGTAAATTATGTAATTGCATGTCCTTGTCTCTGAGATGTCGGCACCGTCCTGCGCCCGTCCAGAACCATGGAAAGACACCTAAACCTTGCTCTATCTTATTAAAAAGTAAACCAAAATAATTAATGGATGAGCGAGATAAGCAAGCGCAATTGGTAACAGATGGTCTCTGGGTTCATTAGCAGAAGGAAAATCTTCCTCTTCAATTTAAGGTAGACCTAAATGTTTTGTTCTAGACAACAGATGTCTTCTCAGCCCTCCTAGTTTTCAAGCAATTGCACGAATCCTCCTCCAGGAGCCAGAACACATTATCTATGGGCTTTGTGGCAATTTGGTGTAAGCCAAGAGCGCCGCTTTGGCAAGAGCCAAGCTGCCGTTTCTGTTGACAGCCATAGTCTGTGCGTCCTCCCAGGAACCCGACGGAAGCCATGGGCTGAGGAACCGCAGTAGCGACGCTTGGAGATTTTCACAGCAAGGGTGCAAAGGAAGTTGCAGAAGGCTCTGACTCCTGCTCCCCATGATCACGGCAAGTCACTTCCCTCCTCCTCCAGACTTTGGCATCTGTGTCCCCAGTTGTAAAGCGTGTGTGGTAACTAATTTACATTCATAAACATCCAAAACCGCTTGAGCTGTTCACTGCACGTCTCTGGCAGAAAAAAATAAAAAATATTACTGATCTCGGTACTAACTTGGGTAATAGGGGGAGGACTAAAGAAAAAGAGTCTGAATGCTCATTCTGGAGACCCATTTCAGTCCCATGTGGTCTCCAAGCAAGTCACTTATGCCCAGGTTTTCAATCTAGAATGCCTAGCAGTACAGGCAGGAGCCTAGCAAATCTATCCAAGTGCCTCATTCTCACTGAATCACGCCAAAAACATTTGGTTATTGACCTGTGCAAGGAAAATTATTCATCCATCTCAAAGGCTGCACATACTGGTAGCTCAGTCTAAGTTTCTTAGGGCAGAGAAAGTTCATACGCAATATTACAGCTGAAACAACAAACAAAACTAAAGTGAGCGTGAGATTCATCCCTTGCCTTTCCGTTGAAAGCTTTACTGTCCAGAACATTTTAGCAAAGGATTTTTTGTTTTCTAGTATCATCCTGAAGTGATAACAGGGTTCATGTTACATTGATTATCAACTAGCTGACTTTAGGCTTTCTCCTAGCCTGCAGCTTTCAAGGTTGCTTTGGAGCATGTCTTATTATGATAGAATATAGAAGGACTGGGTATGTGGATTATTGGTGTTTGATCCCAAATAAATTCACGTTCCAGACATCCAACTGGATATAATAGGCTTTTTGACAGAAAAGAATTTTCTGTGCAGCCACCCAATACCTTGAATTTAGTGCCAGGCAGTGAGAAAGCAGACAGGCAGAAGTAATGTATTTCTGGTGATACTGCTGGGTGCTGAATATATTGGGACAAGGGGAAATCTCCCGCAGTTGCTAAGGTGTTGAAGAGCAGCCACCACATGCCACAGCCTGCTCTTTCCTCGGAACGCCGGGGAAGGGGGAGCGTTGGACATGGGTCTGCAGACGGGCACAGCCCCGGCCCCATGGCAGCTCCCGGCTCACGCTGCCGTCCCTCGTGGCTTCTGCGCCTCTCCTTCAGAGATGCTCATTCCGATCATTATTTAAAGAGCCTAATAACCGGCTTGAAACAGCTGATTAATGCATAATCTTCATCATGATTACATAGCATAACTGGCATTAATTTGAAAAGCCAGCTAATTATGAAAATAATTGTTGCAGCTTTTTCATTTGAGTAAAATGGAGAGTATCAGCTTGTGCGATTGAGAGAATGAGGGGTGTGACATCAGCCGGCTGATCACCGGGCTGGGGGGGGGGGACCCC